>JAODKC010000051.1:2966720-2978236 GCA_026777985.1 Mormyrops attenuatus | reverse complement strand
CGCTCTTCTCTACAAAGCACCCCCCCCCCCACCGCCGCGGGGGCGGTTGTCATTCTTGGTGGCAAGACGTCGGAAGATAAGGAGATACTGTCACATATCATCGGCGCCAAACTACCCCGAACAAGCCGGACCCCCCCGGCCGGCTGTGGCGTCCGGCACGATGATATAAGCAGCGTTTGACATCTCGCGAGTTTAAGAGGTGGTCGTCTTTGCTTAGGGTACAACAGCCGGTCCCCCGCGGTGCTGCCTGGCAAGCTGCACAGGAAGGTCTCAGGAGTGGCTGTTCTGGGGTTTTCTGTCGATGTCTTACACCGGGGGGCTTTTGGTCACCCCCCCCCCCCACAGTTCTATAGATGCCTCTGGGTTTCCAGATACCGTGAGCAAATGTTAGACACTAGGAGATCTGAACAGCCTTTGGAATGACAAATAAAACAGTGTTTATCTCTCGCTCCTGTGTCACTGAGACGAAATGGGGGCCACCTCCAGAGGCCGCCGTGGCGCGAGCTGGCGCATAACTCGAGAACACCCGCTCTGGCTACTTGCTGGCTAATATCGGAGTATGCCTCACATCCAATAAAATCATTATCCCCATCCCCCCCTTCTGGCATACCATCTACGTTGGCCCAGGCGCAGGTGCTGTAGAAATTTAGTGCCATGTGAGAGCCCTCTCTGGAGGAGGAGAGACACAGCAGAACGGGCGGAATAATGTGTAATTACACAGCCGCGGCACCATTACTGGCCAGGAACCAGAGCTGGATAAATGATCGCGTCTGTGATAATGGACTTTTAGGGTAGGAGTGCTAACATTCATGCAAAAGACCAGCATATTTTACCTGCCATTTCCAGAAATGGTTCCCTGCTCTAAGAGTGAAGTTTACTAATTCATATGCAAGCTATAATGTACAGGAAGATCTTAGGTGCTTTGAGATAACTATACTTGGAAATGAAAAAGAATATATGGATGGATGGATAGATGAATGGATAAACCGCATAGGATAACATGTTCATTTAAAGAACCTGGAGAGATTTAAGAGACTGTCCTGAATATTTTCTTTTAATCTGCCTGCTCTACTGTTCCACCATCTGAAGTAGGCAATCATGAAAGCAAACGAACAGCACTAGACACAATAGGGCTGTCTCCAAATCACACCACGGTCAGCCATCGACTTACGTTCTTTCCAGCAACATCCGATTACGACCCATAGGAGCCATAATGAAATTTATCAAGGGACGTCAAAAGCAGGCACACTGGACGTTAGCGGACACATTTCGTCGTGTGTGGGGCATACGGCAAGAACTGAAATGAACGACTGTGCTGCCACTATAGAGGCTTAGCTATTTGACCTCTCCCATATCAAGATTGAGATACGTCAGCTTGATTGACGTCCTCACTTCCAGGATGAAACCCAGGCATACCCCTGTATCTTGATTAAAGTCTAATTCTCAAGTATTTAAACCCATCATGAAATATTAATTAGCCCAAGGACTGCTTTACAATATTTGTTATAAAACATCAAATATTTTTCTTCCTCTGTTAGTACCATTATTATGAGCCCTTCAAAATATTCTTAACAAACATTTATTCAATATGTCTTTAAGTGTTAATTGGTAATTTCGGCCTTGATTAGGTAATTACCGCATTTATTAATAACTGCGACAGGGAAATCTAACTGAATCATGAATGTACCTTTGCATCATTACAGTTTAATGTGGTTTTCTGTCCCATGGAGTGTGTCCCTTGCTGGGGTCTTTGTCAGAGAGTCAACCCCTATGAAGGAGTTTCAAACCTTCAGAAGGTTTCAATGAAAGGTGACTTTAACCCTTCAGCATTAACAGCCCTTCTGCTGCACAGGTCATTAACATGGTGACCAGGAAATGTAACAATGTAACCGTGATTAGCCAGCCATTACTAATCAACCTCACACCAAACACAGCCATATTGAATTGATCGCGCGGAAATCAGGCGCGATCTCGATGCTCGATGATGCGTGAGGCCCAGCAGGACAGGACATCTACTCATAGAACAAATATTTAAAATGACTTGTCATGCAACACAGAACTAAATGAACTGCTGCAATAATCCTTCTGAGTTGTTTTATTATTATTAAAATCAAATTCGCTCTAGTGAAAACAGGCTGAGGTCAATTTAAATCAGTAGACTAAACATTTCTTCAGAACAATGATGGGCAGAGTGTCCCAGACAAAAATAACCCTAAACAGAATCCTGGATGCTGAAATGAATCAAAAACAGTAAATGAAATTAAAAAAAACAGGAAACACTTAACCGCATGTATTACAGTGGGCTCATTAAGACCGCAAGAAATCACTAGAACTCATTATCCCAAGTTCTCAAAACAATTTTCTCAGCATTCCAGCATGTCAGTAAAAGGTTATATTGCCATAACGAGACATTTGTCCCAGGACAACCCAGCCACGGTAATTTTGAAAATGACGGCAAATATTCATGGAAAACAAAATTGACCTCAGAAAAAAAGACATGAAAATGTTAAAAATGTTTTTAAATATTTTACAAAATAAAGATCATAGTATATACAGTGGAAAACTTGTTTTGGGAACCATCCCCTGCTTTGAACACCCAGCCTTGGAAGTTGTCCTGGAAGATTATCAGAGACCCCCGACACCACTGCTGGCTGCTCCGTAACAGCCACCACCATCGCTAAGCCCAGAATCGTGCCCTCCGTCTTGATTTTACACTAACAATGGCAAGCTAACCCCCGCTAAAGCTCCTTCTCAGCCACGACACCTTTCTCACGCCACGTACCGTAATGTAAAACATAATTTCCCCGCCGGTCACCGTTCTCCCTTTAGCTAAACACCGTCGATGCCAAACTTACTTAAATGAACTTCTGCACAAGCCCCTTTAACTTTTTTTACAGAATTAATAACAGATTCTAAAACTCTGGTGCAAATAAAAAAACATAGCGTCAGCCATAAAACGGTAAATAAAAAATTAAACGTCTGATGAACCAGCACTGTAGTGATCATGCCAACAGACACCAGTTCAACGGATCTGTCATGAAATATGTTGAATAATGCAAGCCACAGAGAGGACACAACATTTGAAAGATGGGTGATGAGACATCTATCAGTTTCCTTTGGACATCCTGATACGTGACGATTTCATAACGTTTAACGTTTCTTGGCCGCATAAGGACAGAACGAAAGGCGTCCCGTCGTTGTCGTGAGTACATCAGGGAACGGCTCATCTTAAAAACATTAATTTACATGCTCTTTGAACACGGACTCCATACATGCATACGTACTTGTGAGAATGCTTTTCCCTCCCAAGACCAAAGCCTCTGAAATGAACAGAGTCGCCAGGAGACAATCCCTGAACCAGAACTCATAGAAACTTGTTATTATCGGCGCTGCCGACTGATTATTCTGTGTTAGGCTGGCAAGTTTCTTAGGGTGATGTGACCTCGTTGTCAGTAAGTGTAAACAATTCAGAAGCAGACAGTCACAAAAATAACCAGCTTTCTTGATGACTGAATCGTGTCAGCAGTTCCTTCACGGTTTGCGGGGTCTCCTGGTCAAGCTGTGCTGTATTAATTTTAATCACAACTGGACTCCAGCCTTGCAAGGGTCTGAATTGGGCATTCTGGTTTATTTCCAGTGGAAAGTTACACTGGCATGAAACATTACAGATTCCGTATTGTTGTTAGCGCATAACTGGGTACACGTGTGATAGACCTGCTGAGAACTAGCTACGTGTTCTTACACTGAATTAAGCTTGGGAGGTATTAAAATATATACCACGGTGTTTTGGGTGTATCGCAGTATTTTGGGCATATTACTGGAATAATGTTGTTTTTGAAAACACCATCAAAACACTGTATACAGTGGTATACAGTGGTACAACGTCTGGACAGTATGAAAAATGCAGTACCGCCCAAGGCTACACAGAATGCGGACACCAGGAGACTGAAATTCAAGCCAGATGTGGTTATGGAAAGAGACCAGTGTAAGTGTGTTATAGGTAAGCCTTGAATAGGCTTGCCGTGTAATAACATTCACGGATGTATTTCAGGCAAATGCAAATCCCGATCTGCTGTCGAACACCAAAGTTGCAGGTAGCATAGAGAAACGGAAGACGTCATTCAGCCGGGCTCCTGTACTAAGTCACACCTCGCGCCCGCCATCCTTGGCTGTCGCCGTTTAGCATTTTGGCTAACGTGGCGTAATTTTTGGTGAGAGTATTCCATAGCAGCTGCTCGAACCTCGAGCCGTTCGATTCCCCTGCACACTAATTCACGCTCATTTCCCATTCATATGCCTTTGCCAGTATTCTTATCAAAGCAGCAAGTAGTCAGCTAATCACACCACACTGTATCCCCTACTAATAACATCCAAGTAATACAGATGTATATAAATTCCAAAGCTGACAGACCTGACACAGACTGTAAGGAGCCCAGATTGGATAGCACTCAGTTTATTTGGCTTTTTTTTTAATTTAATCACCATCATTGGATGATTATGGTAATGTAATTTTTCTTCACTGGGGGCATTGTCACTGATATCTTCATTTGCATAAGGGCTCCAACATAGCCCTCTTTAGCAGTTAATGGTGCCAGGAAATAAAGTTTAAAAAGGACACCCTATAATCTACAAACACAATCGGTATTACAACCTGTCTCCCCCCCCCCCCCCGACACAGTGGCGACCACACGCACATCCCCGAAGTCTCAACCCACAGATTAATCATTAGACAGTACCTACACCTTAAGTTGACATAACAAATGATTTTTATTCATTCATTTATTGTGCAGCCAATTTTATTAGACTTGAAAGAGCAGGGTTAGTCAGTCCCAGAAACAGATAGAGTTAAGGGTCTTGCTCAAGGGCCCAGCAAGGCACCATAGGATCTGAACCCATGACCTGGTTATGTGCAGAAATTCCTAACCCAACTGGCCACATATATTGCCATTAAACACATTTTTGTACTTCTGGTCAAAGTGTCAGATAGAATATATTAATCTTTCTATCAATTCTATCTAGCTTAGCATAACATGAGTTACCCTGATTTAAATATATACATATTTGCATATCTTTTAGGATTACATACAGCTGTAAGTATCTTAGTGCACAGCTTAGTTCACAGTGGCACAAGTGAAGTTTCTTTCCTGTAACTTCTGCAAGTCTTGAAGCACTAGCTGACACCCCACAGGCGAACGGGAAATATTTTTCTGCCGTACACTGAACCGTCATGGCTTCTTCTTGGAGACAATAAAGACTTTGAAGGATGTGAGACTGGATCTTTGTCATTCAACACATATGGAGGTATTCCTTAATACACTCAACTCAAAAAGCATGACCAGCACTGACTGATAGCACCTTGAACTCTATGGTCATAAAATACAATGGGTTTAGCAAAAAACCAGTCAGATGTAAAAAGAAGGGCTTTCTTGTCATGATGGGGGTGTCAAGCTAGTACAGTTACTGCTCCTTTGTGGGATATTATTTACTTGACGCCTCTGGATTTGCAGACGTGAAGACCTCCAGTCTAATAAAGTCAATAGAAGAGCTGTGTACAGACAAGGCCGGTATCCAGGGCAGTGACGCAGTGTTGTGTCACACTCGCATTAATTCATTTTCATCTCTCTGCTGCCCTTTAACAGCCCACCGGCCAGGACCACAGTGAGATTTGCGTCTCACACACGGTCCAGACGAAGAGAGAGTTGTGGCTTTGAGAAAGCAAAGGTACAGCCGGTTAGATCAGGCCGAGTGCCGGGTGTGGGACGACCCCTGGAGTAAAGGTGAGGCCTGGACTACGTAACAGAACCCACCTCCAAACATAACCCTACGTAACAGAACCCACCTCCAACCCTAACCTTACGGCATCACCGAGAATCCCGCTAAAAGACCCCAAGACACCACCATACACCAACCCAACCATCTTCATGTTTCTTGACCCCGATCATACAATGGGATGACCTTCCAGAACTTCAGAGCTCCACCACCACATGACCAATGTGGGTCGCGTCCATGGAACCACATAGACACTCAATACGACGAAAGCGTCAACTTCTCTGGTTCTATCCACCGCTGCCGTAATCACTGTGCAGGTGCAATGCCTCTCTTCTTATTTGAATGAGTGTACATCACCCACTTACAGCCAGTAACTAATGCTTCATGGTTTGCCAAGCACTAGTGTTCAGGAGTTTCTTGCCTGGCACGAGCATACGGATAATCAGTTCACGTCCTATCAATTAGCGGCTGAGGGACTTCACCGACTTCCTGCCATTAGTTAAATCAGATTAACAGATGACACATGCGCTTTAGCACAGTCATCTAATGCATGACTATCACGGATGTTATTATGAGACTTACTTTCTATCGCTTAGAGCCCCGTTTGACTGAACGCCATTAGCCAGATCGGCACACAGGGAAGTCTATTTGCATTCAGACAATCCAATGAGGACGCGGTCACACACGCACGAGCACCGAGTCCACTGTGTGAATTCCCCGTGGTGATCGCAACAATTAACTGTGATGACATCCCATAAACATGTCATTCTTATCAGCAGAGCAAATTCAACATCCAAGTTACACTCGTTTTCTCAATTTAAAAGCAAATCAGTGCAAATTACGATTGGCCGGCGTTACCAATATAAAAGGCACATGTGGTATATTTAACCAAATACTTGCAGTGGTAAAATCAGTATTTGTATACAAGTCCATTTTAAATATGTATAAAAGCCCATTTTAAAAACAGCCGATATGCGCGAATAGATGTTTCCTTTTTCTGTTCCCCCCCCAAATAAACAAGGAATGAATAAAGATGGATCATGAAGTGGGTGATACAGGATACAGGGTACATTGCTCCGTGGCACGATCGACTGAAAATCGCGGTTTATAAACTATTAAGTGTTAAAAGCGAGTCCGACGCCGCACTTAACGGGAACGGGTTTCCTTTGAAAGGAGCACAAAATGTACATCCGTCTCCATCGTAAATACAGCCTGCTTATGTCAGTCCGGTATTACAGGACATATTTTAATTTGCTCTTACTCTCCTACTGATATACATCACGAAAACATGATCCACTGCCATCCGTTGCCCTGGGGTCTCGCTTATTATCCAAAGAGATTAAGGGGAAAATATGGAAATCACAGTTTTACACAACGGCGTAGTCAGCAGCAAAGCGGACATACTTTTGACACTATAAGGTGTTCTGATCGTATACAGTGATCAGAAATCTTTCCGTACATAAAGCACTGACTGGAGAATGATTAGACAAAAGACTGAGTAGAGCAACATGTATAAAATAGGTCAGTACAAATATTAATAATTAAAATGTTAATGTGGAGAAAATAAGCCAGCCAACAAGTTAACTTACAGAGATCACTTCTACAAGAAAGTACACATCGCAATTCCTAGGCCTGCATGAAATCAAAAGTCCGCGATAGATAAAATCACAGTTTGGAGTCTCGGCTCTTCCTCACTTCACAGGTAACGCAACAGATTATATTAATTAAGTGACATTTCGGAAATGTTTCGGCGACGCGCTTCCCATCATAAAATGCCCAGACTGAAATAAAAAAAAAAAATAAGCGAAATAAAATTAAACAAACATTTCGCGTACTTACAAGCATATGTCATTTCGAAGCTATCGGAGATATTGACCATATCCACGTGAGGTACCAGTTTGGGTATATCCTGATGGTGCAAGAGCGCAAAACGAAAAACCTCATATTCGTGTGAGCCGCTGGGAAAAAATCCCCCTGTGTAGGAAAACAAAAATCCACCATTACACATACAAACACGACTACACACTCCACAAAGAAAACAGCCATTAATCAGCACTAACAAACGCAGGGATCCATCAAGCGTCCAAATCATTGCAACTTCCTTACACGTGCATATTCCCATGCAATCCAATAAGACACTTCAGAATTAACGCACTTCCAGCATCTCGTCTTCGCAATATACGTTATACTCACCTATATTTATATTACTTGGGAAACTTGAACCGAGACACACCCCGAGAAAACTGATGCAGAGCACGGCAAAGCTTTGCTGCATGATTCCTCTACCATCAGCAAATAAAAGAGGAGCCGAATTGCAATCATAGATCTGCTGGTGGATGCGATCGCCCCGCTGACAGCGTCCCCCGAACAGCAGAAGACAAACTGGAGCGCTCCTTCCTCTCCCTCACAGCGCTATCTTTAGCTGTTAAAGAGCCGTAACGGGAAGCCCTACCTACACTCCCCAGAGAGACGAGCAGACAACGAGGGACCTGGGGAATCTGCTATTACTACTGTGTCGGCGGCACAGATTGAAGCGTGATCTTTCTATCAAGAGACTGTTGGAAGTCGGCAGACTTTGCGGGAGATGGTTTCAGATTGATACGCCACGCACCCTAAAATAAGACTTAAGTCGGTCTGTTCAATGATCGAAACTTTTCCACTAGACAAAAAAAATCAGGTTAACGTGCATACGTCGAAATTGCAAATATAAATGAAAATGCTAAAGTACAAATTTCAGTACTAATCCTAAAAATTAACTTGCTTCAACGCAGGCGATTGGTATAGAAAATCAACAAATCTGTTCAAATCTGTTGTAACAGTTGTATAAACATTATTCATTCTAATCTTTCTGTTACTTTTTCCATTTTTAAATATTTGCATGCATCTCATCACTCGTAAGAGATTATCCTTCCATGGTGGCGCAGACCGTGTTTTTCTTTAAGTTCCCTTCGTGTCCTGAATAAACGACAGCGCTGCGTCTAAGGAGATCACAGGAACTGAGTGACTGGGAATGAGGCATGTATACTTTATACGGACGGAGACCGAATCAGAGGCAGTGCCTTAATATAGCACACTGACGAATCCTTTCCGTTACAAGGGGAGGATTTGCCTGATGTGAATGAAATCCCCTAACTGAAGACTCCGGTTTCCCCTCTATCAGTCTGTTTCATGTTGTTTAAGAAGCGCTTCCTTTGAATTTCTGGCACTAATAAAAATGCAGACGCTTGTCTGATTGCGGTGGAGACTGTAGGCTAGTTAAGTTTGCGCGAAACGCTATGGACACCAAACTAATGGCTACAAGCTACATTCGCTATAAAGATTTTATAGAACTAGCAACTCAGACTGCTGCCTTATGTATATTTAAATCATGTCATTGCATGTGTATGTGTACTTTCAACTTTCAACCGCTCGTATCATTTTATATATATGAGTGTGTTTGGGTTTGTGATATACATTTGTGTGTGTGTGTGTGTGTGTGGGTGTTGCATGTGTGCATATATACGTACAACCGTCTGAGCACGACTTGCAAAGGGCATAGCACTGACAGAAGACATATTGTTTGTGCATCAGCGAGTCTGAAATATATCTGTTAAGCAAAGACCATTTCTCATACAGATGTCAGTTCTCACACATTATGCATAAGTAACGTGACCGTTACTTAACAGCTGGTTCCTAAATGCTTTGGTGTCCCTCTGCAGGCATAACTCTCGGCCGCAGCCAGGTTTTGTAAATATCACCAGGTCTTGTCTGTGTATTAATTTGCATGATTCCTTCGCTTAATCCACAGCCTTTTATCTGTACATTTACATATCCATGAAGGCCAGCTTACAATAGGCATCAGTCTCCTTTTCATACCAGCTATACCATGTGAGTCCCATTGTGTGAGAAATACACGCGACAAGGGAGAGGTGCAGGTGTATCCCCCCCACAAAAAAATTTGTGAGCTTGTTAAACTGTTTTAATGGGGAGGGAAAACTGAAATACTCTCTCAATATCCACATGAAACCAACCAGCACGGTCTACTCTATATATATATATATATATATATATATATCCCTTGACATTTTAACACTCGCAGCTAGTTTTCAGAGTTCTAGACGCACAGAAACAGTTTGTCAACAGTTTGACTTCCACAGCCAAATCCCATCGAAAGGGCCAGAAAATGGGGGCCTGAACCGCCCCCAAAATGTATTATTCGGTTATACGTGTCACACCGTAATATAGCATTTACGTTTTATCTCATCTTCACAACAAATGAGAACGACCATATATCACTCACCTGTAAAATGATTTTATACGTAAGACGGTGAAACTCGAACAGACATTGATGCACCTCATAAAACAATTAGGGTCGCCTCGACGCCCCCGGTTCCGAGAATGTTAATAATATGATTTATGGGTAGCGACCCCCCTTTAGAGCGTAGATGCTGTTCTAGTTAAAGGTAATTAGGAGCCTTGGAGGATAC
Source organism: Mormyrops attenuatus (assembly GCA_026777985.1). Taxonomy (NCBI): domain Eukaryota; kingdom Metazoa; phylum Chordata; class Actinopteri; order Osteoglossiformes; family Mormyridae; genus Mormyrops; species Mormyrops attenuatus. The sequence goes on along the minus strand of JAODKC010000051.1, from coordinate 2,968,001 downwards.
ATTACAGAACAGAGGGAAGGCCGGACAGCACACTAAGTGTTTTTATTTTGTTAATATAACTGACAGAGAATTTTAGCCTACTTAACATGGTACTGCATGCTTAATTGTGGCCCAGTGGGTAGTACTGTGGTCTTAAACAACCAAGCTCTGCGTGATTTGCATTCCCTTCTGGTGTTTTCGAGGGCTTCTCTGTCCCCCATCCAAAAACACACGGATAGGCGAAATGGCATGGCTAAATCGCCGGCGGCGCGTTACTGCATGTGTGTCCAAAGTGATGTTCAGGCAGGGATGTTCAGGCCTGCATCAGAGGACGCCCCACATCCTTACAGAGGAGACGGACAGACAGGAGGCGTTTCTGCCGCCGCTCTTTAATATAAACACCGTCAGATCAAGGGGCAGACAGCCTGCAGTTTCCCGAGGTCTCTCACAACCTCACAGCTCCTCTGCCTCCTCTTATTCCGCAGTTGTCATCTTTTGCGGAGTCTCTGCCCACCTGCTTCGTAGCCATCTCCCTTTCCTACCACATCCTGCAGCTCCTCCCCCCACCAGCCGTAATTCCTTTACAGCCCCAGTTTCTCACCATAAACAAAGGTACAACGCGGCCTTTACTCCCTTACCTGAGTCTCTTCCTTTCTTTGCATATTTTTGTGAGACACACAGACTCTTATCTTGAGGAATAGCAGCCTAGCCTCTAACATTCAAACAATATACAGTATTCTCTATTCATTCCAAGCCTCATAAACTCCTAAAACCCCTTTTCATTACTCTTGTAAAAATTTCATTACCACACCCCGTCCTCTGCCCTTTTCTGCGATGCCTCCAGGCTCAGTTACCCTGTTCCGATAAGCAGATGATATATGAATGCACGCATCCTTGTATCGGTACCGACCCCTCCCCCATGTGCGGGCACTTCACTTTAACATCCTCCCTTGGTTAATAATCAAAATGCTTCCAAAATGTAATACGACAAACTATATTCTGTGCACATTGACTGGGGTCGCCTGACCATTCATTGCCATTCTTCAAAAGTATCGCTAATATTAAAAGTATAATCATAGCATTAAGGTCCTTGTAATACACATACATTACAATTATGACAAAGCATCTCCAGAATGCATCTTGCAGTACAGAGCACATTTCAATTTAACATAAATGATTTGTCCTGCGGTGAGTGTAATATAACTGTGGGACATATGCAATGTGTCTTAATTCTGTGTCCGAGGGACCGGATCATGCCCCCCCCCCCCCCCCGCCGAACACGTATAATGAGACGGGAGTACT
>JAODKC010000051.1:2934674-2962844 GCA_026777985.1 Mormyrops attenuatus | reverse complement strand
GGGGAGGTCGGAAGGGAGGGGGGCTGCAGCTGGCCCTGTCAATCATTGGCGATGACGTCATGGGGGGGCTGTTAAGCCCCGCCCAATGTACCACTTAACCTTTTTTTACATCTCAACTAACCAACCGAAAGTGCCCGCTACTGATGTGCCTTTACCAGCCTTGTGAACTGGCAAATGCACGCTAAACAAGCCCCTGGTAACTGATAACCATTCATGACTAGTTACGCCATCGGCATTGGTCTCCACCAGGCAACCAGCACGGATGGCAGCGTTACGTTGAATTTATCTGGCAGACGCTTTTGTCCAAAGTGACCTACAATTGAGAGAGCACCACCAGGAGCAATTGGGGTTAGGGGCTTCGCTCAAGAGCCCAGCGGAGAAGTCAGTCTACCAGCCATGGTATTTGGCCCATGACCCTCAAATCACGGGCAGTCTAACCCTACAGTGCCATACATCACCACGCAGGATCCAACAGCACACTTCTAAACACAAAGCTGTAAGAATCGAGTATTTGTGAGAGTTTGTGGGAGTTCCAGTTACAGAAAAATGTTCTGAGGGCAGAAGGAAAAATGATTAGTTCAGAGAGATAACCAATCAGATTGTAGAGGAGGCAGGTCCAAGCAACTAGAGGAGGCAGGACCAAAACATCTGATTGGTTAGTCTGACATCTGACCGAGATCTGATTGGTTATCTCTCTGAACCAATCATATTTCATTCTGCCCTCAGAATATTTTTGTGTAAGTAAAATTTCCTTGAGCTATTAGAGATGCCTGTTTTTCCAGTAGGTCGCCTGTCCAAGCAGGATTTGCAAGTAAATGTATTTTAACTGCAGTTAAGTGGCTCACGTTTCAATTAAGTGCATTATCTGCTTGTTTTATCATCTGGCATAGATTTTACAGGCCCAAAAATTGAATGCTTCTGTCTGGGTAAAAGCAAGAATTGCATTAATTAATATGAAAAATAAGTGCTTTTATCATTCTATGGCAATTATGCTCTTTAATTCTCATTAATAGGCTCAATTTGTTAATTAGTTTCTCATGACTTGATTTATCAACTGAAAGATCCGCCCACCTTCCATCCACTTATCCATTAAAGGGTCAACAGTGATGGACTGAAACTGTGTCAAAATCAGGATAGAATTACAAAAAAAATGTCCATTATTATTCTTCTAACCACATATCTAGGTCAGGATTGCCTGGAGCCAATCCGAGGCCGCACAGTGCATTAGGCAGGAGTACACAGTGGAAAGAGTGCCAGTCTATCACAGCGAACACACACACACACACAGCCGGGGCTATTCGGAGATGCTAATTAGCCTCGCTGCATGCCTTTGGACTGCAGGAGGAAACTGGAGTACCTACAGGAAACCCACGCGCAACAGGGAGAACATGCAGACTGCACACACACAGTGGAGGCGGGATTTGAACCCCAACCATAGTGGTGCGAGGCTATAGTGCTACCGTGCTACACATATTGCAAAAATTACACGGTGACACTACTTGAAGAAGTGCAAGTAGCTTAGTAACTCGTTTACTACTCAGATACAAATCATGAGCAAATATAGTAACTGCATGAAATACAGGAACCGTCATGATTTATTAATGATGAACGAACATGGGATCAGTATATAACTAATACCAAGGTTGCCAGCTTGCACAACTTGCATGTCAAATCTATATTATTCAATTATAAACTTAAATATTGGTACATGGGAGGCACTGACGTTCTTTGCAAGCCCTACAAGCTATTTATAGGGTGATAAAGCCATCACATACAGTACATGTCAATGCATCTGGATGTGTGTGCAGACTTTTCTAGAATTTTCTAGAACGTCAGATCTGGCGCCAGCCAGCAGACCAAAGTTGACAAAGCTATAATACTTAGTTTCTGGTTAATTAATACATTAAGCAAGAGTGTATCACCACATTATTTGTACCCACTCAAGCAAAGTGTTACAGATGATCAATTTAAAAAACTGTGATGCTTAGGCACGGACTGGAAATCATTTTTTTTTTAATAAAATTTAGGCCAAGTAGTAATTGTCTGCAGAGATCTTCCTTGGTTCACACCTGCCCCTGTTGACAGGGTCGCACCTGTCCACAGCAGCTGGTCTTTAAAGCTTCCATCTGGATATATCGCACGGAGAACATGGTGCCAATGCGTTGAACAGATTACAGGGAGCGGTGGAGGTCTGATGGCTTTTAAGTACTTCACAAGGAACGGAAAATTGTTTGATTTGCTCCAGTAAGCTTTTAGCCACTCATCCCATTCAGGGCGCAGAGGGGCATGGAACCTGTTCTAGGAAGCACAGGGCACAAAGCAGGGGGGCAGGTTGTGTGGGACATTAGCACATACTGTGGGGAACACAGATACGTGCATGTCACTAGACTGTGGGAGGGAATGAGGGAACCGGCAGGGTTCCCATGCAACATGAGGAGAACATGCAAACTCCACAAAGGCAGAAGGGAGGTGAGAGTTTATAGCTTCTCACACTTAAAGTGGCACTAAATGCCAACGGAGCTGAAGAGCAGGAGCTTCATAGACCTTTTGTTTATAAACATGGCCATATGCATTTTTAGTATTCTGCAGGTGAAATGGGGATGAATTCGCAACAAACACATGTTGGAGGAAAAAGGCCATCAGGCTTAACCCACTTTATAAACAGCCTCCCCCCCCCCACGTCTAGAACTTCATGGGAGATTTTCTCCAGTTCATTTAATAAAGACGCCTAATGATCTCGATTGCCTGGTTGTCTGCTCCAATCGTTATCATTTAATAGGGAGAAATGGCAGGAGAGGAGGAGAGATTTAAAGCATGGAGAAGAAACGTGGGGACCACACATCCGTAGTAGCAGAGAATACGGCATCAAAATAACTCATATATAACTAGTTATATATGTCTATACAAAGGCAAGCGTGGCTGAGATATTACAGAGGCGAAGACATGTCTAAGTGTCTTTTTAGATTTCAAAGAGAATAAACTGTTATCATGTAGCAAAGAGGCAGCTGATGTATAGAGACAGTAATATATTAATGAATTCCTCACCAGCTGAGCTATTCAAATTATGATTAGAAAATGCCATACATTTCAGAGTAAACTTTTATCTGGGGCGTCAGAAGCATTTTAAATGTGGGGGGGAGGGGGGGGAACACTGGCAGGGGGTCTGGGGACCCTCCCCAAGAATTTTAATGAATTAGATGCCATTTCCTGCACTCTGGTGTATTTTAATAGGTTGTTAAACACCTAATTTTACCTACAAAAGTCACTTAATTCAACTATTTTAGAGACTCAACAATAAGTCCTCATTCAACTAGTCCATATTCATCAGTCTGTTTTTAACTGCTAACCACTGCTATGCCTAAGATAATGATGCATTCATATGTGTATTCTCATATCGATCAAGTAGAATGGATTCTTTCGCGAAGCAATAGAAACAGCGCTGGGTGAACTAATATTTTATGTTAAACGTGGGGGGGGGGGTCCAAACGAATAATTATGAAATGTGAGGGGCACACGTCCCCCTCAGACTTAATGGCGGCGGCGCCCATGGGTTACACACACACTCGCACGCCACACCATGGTAATTCTACACAGTTAAAGCAATTCATTTCATTTCAATTAATTTCCACTTTCGATGGCTTCACTTATCACCAATCCTCCTGCGTTCCCGATACAATATTCAGAACATGCGGGGTGTCGTGAGATTGTGAATACTCAACTTTAAATTCACTTTACCCTTATGTTTAAGATCAACTGACATGGTAAATCCTGAGCAACTTCTATATGCTCAAGAACAACATAAGTCGCTAATAATAATAGGTGTGATCACTTAAGCAGTTTGTTTCGATTAAGCCTACCTTAACTAACAGACTGTCTTCAGTGTACCGCCCGATCATTCAGTGTTCTTGTTTCTACTGGAAAACACGCCTTTGTGTTTTAAAACTAGAGTAATTAAGCTCATATACATACCACATTAACGCAGGTCACCTCCTGCTGCCACGGGTCCGCAATTGCCTGGAGCACAAGCAGAACCAACTTTATTACCTGAATTACTTAAAACTTCTATTCATTATTAATGTTTTTTTAATACAACAAATCCTCGATTTATATTATCTGTGCGGTGAAAGAAAGTTCATATCTGCAATACATTAATACTGATCCAATTAATGTGGTCGGTACATTTAATTTTACAAGATGGTAATTTAACGCGAATTCCCAGGTATAAAAACACAGCCAGTAAAACAGACTGGTTTCTAAATTGCTGAGCGGCCGCACCTGCTTGGCCTGCTATTAACTGGCAGCTTTTGTATGTGACTTTCCACGCTGCAAAAGGAGAATGAAGCGCCCGAATCGGCTCGCCTCTGTAATTTGGGTCGCGCACGCCGTATTAACAAAACCTGATTAAATGCTCAAAGGTTCAAGTCGCCTATCAGGAAGCAGAAGAAGTAACGGGGAAGCAGCTATGGCGATTGTAATTTGTTGTAACTAATGTAAATTGGAGGTCCCTCCCTTGGGAGCATACAGGCAATCAGTTGTAATTTACTGAGCCTAAATGCAGATTAAATTGTGTAATATGTGTCGTAAGGTTCTTGAAAACCTCTCCCGACCCGCTTCCCTTGTTAATAACGAAGACAACACACTACGGTTGTCAACTTTTTTCAATTCAGCAACACAGATACAACGACCCCGGACTGCACGCGTTCGGAGGATGGATGCATGCATTCGCATTTTTTTCTAATTATCTGAACGCATAACTTTTTACATTTTTTATTATTATTACCTCCAAGTTGTCCGAGACATGCAAATCAGCTCAGGGTCCCCTTTGTAAGGGCTCTTGCTCTTCAACAAAATTTCAATCCGCACTTTCATTCATTCATTGATTCATTCACCCATTCATTCATTGGCTGGTGAGCTCAACACCTAGAGTCTCGTCTCTGGTGGAAACCCGACTGCCAAGCCTCCAAATCCTGTCAGGGTTAAGGGGATAAGGGATGCCTTAAGTGTCCTATATTCCAAAAATAAAAGCGGGTCTACGGAGATTTTAAAAAAGTATTTTTTTGATGCAATCTGTGAAACTTCTTATTTGACATTTATAATCGTACTGTACACTAGACTACAAAAATAAACACCTTATAGAAAATGGCAATGTCTGTCTATCTATCTATCTATCTATCTATCTACCTATCTATCTATCTATCTATCCATCCATCCATCCATCCATCCATCACATAGCATTAGTTTAAGACATGCTTGTCTCAGATCAGACGACGTTCACAGAAATTTCTATTGTCCAGAAGGGGAAGGCGCTGATTGGCTCGTTTCTGAAATGGCTTTGCCCGGTTGCCTATGGTAACGCGAGGGGGCGGAGCCCCGAAAAGGTCGCGCGGACAGACTGAAGGGCTGACCTTAACCATCACAAACTGACCTTTTCAGGGCATCATTATGTTAGAACTGCTAGAAAATATGCTTCCAATAAGTGTTCACTTGTGGTTAATTTAGGAACCAGGGAGTGTTGGCAAATAATACACAACCAGACCATGAAAATTCAACTCATATAGCGCCTTTCACAACAGAGTTGCCCCCAGGCACTTTACATGGGTGTGTTATAGTACATTACAACGTCAATATGACAGAATAAGTCAAAAAAAGAAAGAAAGAAAGAAAAAAAGAAAAAGCCAAATGACAACAGAGGAGAGGAACCAAAAAATCTGTGGGGGTCCAGGGTCAACATGCTGACCCCCCCAGGCATGTTAACATTATAGAAACAGAATGAATGGGGCTTGCTTGCTAAAAACAAGGAGTAAACTGTGGTGGAGGTCAAAGCCAAAGTCCATCAGAAAGTCAGTCCTCCACGCGTCTCCATGCCGCTGCGTGTGGTGGCAGACTGAGGGCTGCAGCCACCATGTCACATTCGTATTAAAAGGACGAGCATCCAGGAGGAATATGGAGTCGACTTAATGGCTACAGCAAAGTGTTGTTTAAATCTTGTATTTTGTTAATAGTCCTTACGTTTTACAATGAAATTAAATGAGTTACCTGAAGATGTAGGTCAGTAGCCTGTAATATATGTCTGTCAGAAGCGCCCGTTCTGTTTTCATATTACTGTGTATTTGGTGAAAGGTTCCTTTTGGGTTATAACTGCAAAGACATCTCCTGTGGTATGGCGTAAAATAGGCAATAAAAATGGAATTGAAAATCAGATGTGTGTTACAAGCTTTTTTTTTCCAAAAACTGATAGAAGTTTTCAAAATGCACAGAAGCCCAGTATGCGTGTATATAGAAAAAAAATGAATTGAGTAAAGAAAATTGGAGAAAGTCACTTCACCTCACATCTCCATGTTGGGGGTTTGAATCCTGGTCTCGCTCGGTATGTGTGTGACTTAGGATGTCCTCCCTGAGACTCAAGGGTTTACAGAGCTCTTGTGGAAGGGTCTACAGCTAGAGACCGGGCCAAACCAAGAGCTTAGTGCAGTAACATTCAAGTACAGGCTGTTTCACTTGCATCAGAGTAGTGAGAGACAAGAAAATAAAAGGGTGTAAGTAGTTCATTTAGGCCGAGAGGCTGGTCTAGAATTACAATGGTTATATAAGCCGCCACAGGACTAAGACCGGGCTTTAGGACAGCACTGAGCCTCTGACTGCGATTAGCGGAGCCGTATAGCCTCACGGTGAGTGTAAAGCGATCAAAAGCGTACGCAGCGAAGATCCTCAGCAGAATAGCAACAGACGGGACACTGAAGCATGGGTAATTTCTCTTTTGAAATGTACAGTTGACTGCACAATCTAATATTCAGTGTAATATTCAGTGCCTTAAATCTAATTTGAATTGATACTGTAGAAATACCTAGATATAAATTTGTATTTGTGTTCCGAAATTTAAATGTGTCTAGCAGTTTATTGCTAGTATGTGTATACACACACTCACACAAACACACACACGCACACACACACACACATATGTAGTCATTGAATCATACATTATTACTATCCCATCTATTTATTGACCAATCACCAGACATAACAATTAATATCATTGCCATGCACAAAAGCAGTTTTATTGCTTGTCAGCCTGTCAGTGTGTATCGGAGAAGCATTGCAAGAATCGCTGAATGCTCGAGGCTATAAAACACATCACAGGGAAAAAATAATTACTTGCCTGAGTCAGCAAAGTGCTCTGTATTCTGTAGAAGTGTGTAACAGTGAGCTGGTAGCTGAGTGATTGAATAAGTCTCTTATTTGTAGCACACTGAAAGGAGTGTGTCATGTAGTCATAAGACCGATAATGGAAAATATTGATATAAAGTTTGAAGGTATTTATGCTTGTAAACTTTGTTCGATGGGTCTTTTGCACCCCTCAGAAAAGTCAAGGCATAGATTGCATTAGAAGGAATTTTGTTTTGTCGTATGCTTAAACTGATTGTTACTATTTGTCATTGTTACTATTATTTTTGTGTCAAGGTTTTTCAAAGGAGTGCAGACAGGGTTAGGCTGATTTTGGCGCGCTTTTAGAGCTGTCAGGACTTTCATCAGAGAGACCTTTGATGACACTGTGAGTCATCCCCTGTTTTTCAAAAGGAGGAGTGCCTGAGATTTGCAAAACAGCCCCAAATGCAACTGATCGACCCACATCAACCCTCAGCAGCGCAAGTCATCTTCAAAACTAAAGTCAGCATATAACACAGGACTTTGTAATTTTGGACTGAATCATAAAGGAGGCAATTAATTTGTTGACCATAAACATTACAATCATCCATCCATCCATCCATCCATCCATCGCTGTTAATCTATTAAAGAAATGCACTAACCCTGGTTTTTATTTCAAGAAACATGGGGCCCAAGGCTCCCTGGATGGAACACCAATCAACCACATGGCAAACACAAGTCGGACAAGCCTTGGATGCCTGAACCACCTCTGCTGATTCCTCTCAATCCAAAGGAGCAACCAGATCTCCTCACGCCATCACAGAGTGACCCTGCTAACTATGCAGAGAAACCTCATCAACTCGTGACCTTGTATTTCCCATCATGGTCCACAGCTAGTGGCCATCGGTGAGGATTGGGCCACGTATTAAACGCTGAACTGTAAACGTGGTCCAACGGATCCCACTTTCCAACCACAGACCTGCTCAGTCCCACCAACGCCCCTGTAAATTGTTCCCGTGGTGATGTCTCCCCACACCATAATCACTGTAATCAGTTTGTGTGCAGTGTTATTGTGTACATTTACTGGATAAAGACTATCAAATCCACAGCATGACATTTACTGCTCCTTCATATTGCACATAAGGGAACATTACAGTTTCTTACCATCACTCGTGAGCCAGATACTGATATACCAAACCTCCTTGACTAAGGACAAACTCTTCCATCTCACCAGAAAACAAATAATATAGACATACCTCTTAGTAACAGCATAATAGAGAATTTAATCATTTAAATAGAAAGTGTGTGTGTGTGTGTGTGTGTGTGTGTACGTGTCCCCCCCAGCCCAGGTTCCTATGCCCTTGGTTCTTATAGTACCCCTAATAAGCCCACCTTCCACATTTTTTGGACAAGTTCTTTCTCCACCTAGCACAGGTACCTGTACACTTCTCCTGTGAACTATTCAGAAGAACATCTGGTCCAGGACAGAACCTGTGAGGTCCTTTTTGAAATCAAGGTTGTACCATTGGTTGGAGCCCAAATTGTCCGTCCGTCCATCCGTCCGTCCATCCGTCCACCTCACATCCGTCCTCTACTTATTCTGGAGGGTGGCTAGATCCTATCCAAGACAGCAATGGGCACAAGATTGAGACCTTGAAATGCTGGGGACTTTGCAGAGGAGTTGGTTAATTGACAAAGATAAAATGTACAAGTAAAATTTTTTTTTACAGCGTCTCGCACGGTTAAAATTTTGAAATCGCCTCTCATCTGCCCAGTAAACTGCCCCACAGCCATTTTACCAGTTCGTGATTTTTTTGTGCGACGTGAACCGATCCATGAACATCGAAAGGTTGGGAAACTCTACATTAGACATTTGGAAAAGACCAAGACATACTGACGTCCTAAAAGGGTCAGAGAAAATGAAGAAAAGTACTTCGAGAAGCATTTCATCACTTGTTTCAAACTCTGATGTCCCTCAGGAATTTCTGTCAGGCAATAGCTGTCTGTCACATTGCAAATAATTGGGTGCCAGGCTGGAGGGCTGGTGCTGATTGGGTCACACCCATGTGCCCAACATTCCGTTTGGAAGTGATGCCAGGAACGCCGAGGTGACACCGGATCATAACCTGCGGGTGATACCACCCAGATCCAGGCCTGTCATCTGGGATGTTCTTCTTCTGAGAATGCAAATATCGTGCAGATTTGCATTTTGATTTGTGGGCGGCATTAAATTACTGCAGCAAAATTAAAGGAACGGTTATAATGTGCATGATCAAAAAGTGTGATCGAGTAATTTAGAGGAAATTCATCCAAGGCGACACTGATGGGGAAAGATTTGAATTAGGAATGAATTAAGGTCTGGCCTTTTTCACATAAGGGTAGCAGTTGAGGGAAAGTTGAGTATTCTGCAATAAGATCATCAACCTCCTTCAGAAATGATATTATATATTATATTTCCTTACGGTGGATAATCAAACAAATATATATTTGACAACAGGAGTTTTGTGGTCATAACAAAAGAAGTCAAAATGTCAATTTGTGAAGACTCGGGTGGCAAACTTTAAGAATAAGCCAATCAAGTTCAGGCAGAACAACAGCTCATTATATTGTGAAGCTCATTTGTCACATCTATTTCCGTTTCCATAGAAACTGTGGGATCTTTGAAATCTTTGAAAGCCCTCTTTCAACTCTACAATGGGTAATAATTGTAATCGACAATTCAGATGACATGGTACATAAACACAGAAATACTTTAAAGTATTACATATGTTACCTGTATTTGAGATGCTTACGTTTAATGAGCAAAAGGAAATGAATAATATTAAAGGAAACACACAGTCACTCTAAGGAAGTATTACACAAAACCTACTGGAAATATCCAGATCCACGTAAAAATATATAAAGATAAGATAAGATGAACGGTATTGATCCCAGGGGGAAATTCGAATCATATGGTGAAAAGGAGACAGAACTAGTATAAATCTCCTGGATTCTCCCTGAACAGGAACTCATACAGGTACTAATTAAATCCATAATTTCTCAGTAAAGGAGGCTGTTTTCAAACAAACACCAAGCCGAGACTCTTCACCCATACTTTTAATCTGTTCACCTTTACCTTTTTTTAACAGGAAGTATAAAAGCTTTCCATTTAACTACTTGTGTTACCTTTTCCTGCTTGTGACATATTGAAGGCGTTATGGCGGTCTTGGCAAAAGGATGATCTATGCTGCAGCTCCTTAATTAAACTTATTGGACAACCATAACTTCTAGCTTAAGTAAGCCCGGCTAACTGAAAAATCCTGCTTTGTGGAACATCCCCCCAGAAACCAAAGGGACTTTGAGGGCGCAAAACAAGCAGAGAAACACTATGGGGGTGCTCAGAAGCAGCATAGGATGAACGTAAGGTTAGCAAACCAACTCTTAAGGGGAACAAGCATGAAACAAAGACAGTAAAACACAAAGAATCCAGGGGCAGAAATACACAGTGAAACTAAAACACAAACACACTGTTTGTCACACAATGACTGACCAAAGACTTAAGCAAGGGCAGGCACTTAAATACATACATGGCAAGGATCAACAAGAGACAGGTGTGGGCAGTTAACAAGCACTACGGAACTAGGAGCACATATGGGGCAATTGACACATACCAAGGGGAAAGTAGAATAACAAAGCTAACTGAACATTACTACAAGCAGGGAATAACAGAGAGTAAAGCAACAAACCACACACAAATACATCAATACATAACTAACACAGGAATGAAACATAAATGTTAAATACTAAACATGGTTGAAGCTGGCCTTGAACTCACCACAAAAGGGGAGCCAGGGTAACACAACTACCTAGTTAGCCTATTAAGCCACACAGCAGCCTTGGGAACAGGTGAACTCACTTGGAGCTAAGAACGGGATGGCCAGTGACACCTGCTGGCCAAATGGGAAAATGACATGCAGAAGGGGGCAGGACAGAGACCGATCCTGACCGAAGGTTTGTGTCATTTAGAAAAATCCCAAGCTATACCTGAATAATGTGTAATTAGTGTTTTGGGGAAGGGAGAAAATGCAGTTAATTGCACACAATTGCACACGAACATTTCGGTATATGAGAACAGAATATCTGTATTCACTCTATGATACCTGGGAATCCTGATTACAGTACCATTGCCGCTTGAGTATTTGTCTTTTTGCCAGAGAAAACCGGCATTGTTTTGACAACAGATGATTGTATCTGAGACACTGGTGCCCAAGATACTGTAAACTTAAACTCAAAACGAATGTCTTAGAGGATAGGAACAAGCAACATGAGAGACAGTCTACTTAATGGGAAAAGTGTTTCCTCAAAAGACTGAAAGCCCAAAATGAAAGTTAAAATGAAAAGGAGATATTAATACTCAGCTGCAGGGATGTGGGTTCGACTGTGTGTCCCGATCACTCGGTTTATCAGACGGGGGCCCCCAGTTGCACCGGTACCTGGAGGGTTCAGTCCTCTCTAACCTGCCCATAAATATGATGGAAGCATTATATCTTCAACAAAATAAGTATTTTTAATGCCAGTGTATCTTGAGTATCATAACTATATATGTATTTGTTGGTGTTTCATCGGTGTTTAGTCAGTAACATACATACATTTTGTGCTGTTACATTTTCATTACATTTTGCTATAATTACATATAAATAAAGGCATTTTAAGAAATACTCCTCTTGAAACACCAACATGAAGTGTGTTTCTGCAGTGTACTGGTTGCATGCGGGCCTCAAACATGAAAGATCTCTGCTCCAAAACTATTTGGGGGCCGTCCGTGGCTCAGCAAGTCTGGCCATTATGCTTGTCATTGTTCAAATCCTGTTGTTGACAGAGTGATTTCATTGTTGGGCCCCAGATCAGGGGCCTTAACCTAACTGCTCCAGGGACTATCTGAGCCTAATTAAAGCCTAATGAATAAACATAATCAGGGCGGTTCCTGGGCTGTAATTTCCAGATCTGATTACATAATATTACAGTAAGGAAATCAAGCAGCGCGTGACCTTAAATATTTCAGTACATCAGTCCCAATGACACTCATAGGCTGGCAAAATGCATAAATTATGTATTTAATAAGACGGTGAATAAAATGAGCAAGAATCATGTGCAAGACACAGAGACACAATCTATGACATACATACGACGTTTATAAATGTCGCCTTACGTCCTTCTCTGTGAACTTAAACATAAGAATAGTGCAAATAAATCTCCAACATCTAGTGTTTAATTGCAAATCTTAAAATACTAAAATGGTGTTAATGTGTGCTCAGAAACGTAACAAAAAATATTACAGCCAGCATCTACACTTCACATAAATCGCAAATTTATTGTCAGCTTTGAAATAAATAAACCGATAGCAACTTGGTAGCACAAAACTCAGCGTGGACCAAAAAAAATCTGTAATTTCACTCGCTGACAGAAACAGCAGAATTTCTCAGCGACTCCCTGACCTTACTTTTATTCATTCATCTGTTCATCCCTTGAACCCTTTGAAAGGCCCCCCTCATCTCCCTTCATTTACTGGGTCATGTCTGCCCAGCTTTTACTCGACAGCCAAAGCACTGTTGTGTTGTTTATGGACTGATTTTGCTTCCACAGACGTCAAGCCAAGCCTTTCATCCTGGGAAAATGTGATGTCTCACAATAAACCAGCCCCGAAGTTCCATGTCAGTGACATAGTTTCAGCAACAATTATACGCTGAAATCTTCTTGAATACGGAAGCCCATAAAAAAATGTTATAAAAGATAAAAAGCTGTATTAAAAAATGGTGTGCAAAAATTTTTTAATACCCAAGTTAAGTTAAATTCCCAGGAAAGCACTATTTAAGATTCAGAGGATATCTTTCTGACATCCTTTTTCTAGAAAGGTTAATAAAATCTTCAAAATGTATTATGATTATATGAATTTGAAACTGGAGATGTACATGGATCAGACTGAGAAACTTTCAGGATGACTAGTGCATGTTTTCGCTAAATATTTAATTTTGGACAGATGCCAATAAGCCAGCCTTGATCACCAGTTATTCCACTGTGTAATTCTCTGCCAGAAGTGAGGCTAATTTCACCTAGACTATTTTATACGCAGTTTGTGAAGATTTCCTGTTAGTAATGCCTCAGACTAGCATGTTAGCCAGTAGCTAGTGTGAGATTCGGCCTGTGTGGACAGACTGTCAATAGCTACAGGTGATGGAAACCAGGATGCCTGACCGACCTTAAATCTGTACGTGGCTAGTTCACCATCCGAAAGCCGAACTTCACCACTGGTCCTTTCCCAGATGAATATTGCAAACACAAGCTGGCTGCACCACCTCTAACATTTGTTAATTTATGTCTGTTTATGACGCTACTGTTTACGTCGTTCCTCCGGAAAAGCTAACAAAGTCATAGGTAACAAGAGAATCATTTGCGCGGCCCTAATGTCCGCTTGGCATCTAAATAGCGAACATTACTCGAAAGTAAAGACATTCTCATCCATCAGAAAGGCTCTAATTTGCATCTGAAAACAGCTGACTTCCCTCTGTTGAGATTTATTTCCATTAAAAAACTCTGGCAAAGCTGATATGAAATATTACTGTGCCTGCAAGCGGAGATAAGCCGGTTGGCTGACCGAACATTAATGTCAAAATATCAAAAGAGATTGCGAGTCATTTAGAAACATTTTAGATCGATACAGAAATGTGTTCAAAGCCGTTCCAGTGTCTCATCAATAAAAACAGTTTAAATGTCTTATATATTGGGCTCATTTTCTCTGATCAACTTTAAAAATGTTTCTGCAAAGCACAGGCTGTACCATTCTACCTTCTAGAATGTTCCCTTACAGATCCTCATTCTTTATTATTATGGCCCTGAGTTTCCTGTCCCAGTGTAGAAAAGCCCTTAGAATATGGATGGATTGTGGGCTATAGTGTTACTCCAGCATTATTGTTCTTGGTTAGAGAATACTGTAGCAAGCACTATGATTGTTATATTTTTCACATTATTCTTTCGTGTTTATTTAGAGTAGTGGACTGAGAAAGTGATTAATCCCCCAGGGATAATTCTGTTTTACCCATTTTCTTCTCTGTATAGGGCACAGCAAGCTTTGGGGTGACAGTAGAGGGCCAGCTATATTGTGTTGCCCATGGAGCTGGTGGTTAAGGGTCTTATTCAAGGGTTCATGGACATGTGACTGTTTTGCCAAGTGGGGCTAGAACCAACAACCTTCTGATCTCAGAATGCATATGAAAGCTTAGCTCTCCAAGCCGCACAGCACCCCCAAGTCTTCCTCTAGAAAAAAACAATATAGTCTGAACATTATTGTTGTTTCAGCTCTGTGATTATGGGCTGTCACACGTTACATCTCAGCCAGTTCACAAAAACAGCAGTCTCTTTGTGTACATGTCCCCAGCTTTATAAATTAACATCTTTTAGCCAGTTTGAAAACACATGGCCTGTCAGTTGTAGAAAAGAGGTGAGAAGGTTAATTAGAAAGAGAGCCCTATTCGACCACGGGTTCAAGCCATCGGAGAAGAGGCTGGTATTGATCATGTTGATGCAGTCACTCTACGTAAGGTCTCACCATCGTTGAATGGGTATCCTTGGGCTGATCGTTACCTAGATGAATATTTAATTTTGTTACACATTGCCTGCACAGTTCACTTGGAAGATACCGATTTGCCAGTTTGCAGTTACCGACCAGTGAAAATTAAGTTCAAATGGAAGCATTTGATATTTGGAAATGCTTCGTCATAAATACCACTAAGTAGGAGAGTGTGCTGTCTGCTTGCAGTTTTGCAAAACAACCGCAAAATAGGATTAAACATGCTTGCTTAAAACTTTTAGAGCCATGTCTTAACTAATCCATCCATCCATCCATTTTCCGCCGCTCACAAGCGCATCTTGTACTCAGATCTATAACTGGTCATTTCTAGTTTATCTCCAAATACACTATTATTATTAAACTACCAATATTACCAATATGAAACAGCCGTGAATTTAGTCATCCTTACCGATATTTTCCATCCCCAAGCTTGTAAATAGCAGCTTATATAGGTTAAGACCAAAGAACACCAGTTCGTTCAAACAATGGTTAAATTGAGAACCTGACATAAATACATAAATACATTTACTTATATATGCTAGATTGTCCCCAGTAATGGTCTGGAGTTCCAGCTAATGTGGCCCCTGCTTTTAGTCAGATTCATTGACTGATTATTAAATTCCAGTGGACACAGACCAAACACATAACTCATTCGGTATTTTCAAAAGTGAGGTGATCTCAGCTGCACAAATTTTCAAAATATATAAACTCTGCTAGGAAACTTTCTGCTGGACAAATGGACAATTTTCTGAGCAAGACAATATTGTAAGTGTGGGCTGTGACCCTTAACATATAATATTCTTCGTGTTTGTTGTAGAGCATTTTTTTCAATTGATTCAATAATTTCATGCCCTAGAAGTATCTTGATACCTAGAGATTTATATTATATATATGTAAGGAAATACTGTATACATTTCACATGGAATCGGCTTGATAGCTGCCATATTTATATTATATGAACCATATTTACTGTATCTATTTATCTTTGTTTTTATTCCTTTGTTAATTATCTTTGTCCTTCATTCCTGTTGTTTATTCATCGAGTGCATTAATAAATATGAATTTTAACATGCTTCAGTGCCGTCAATCTGTAAATTAATTGGCTCGTTGAGACAGATTTGTAATAATAGCCGCACTCTTTGAGTCTGTAAATTGATGCGCTGGGCCACTAGCTTCAAGCAAGTTACTCATAACTCAGAACAGATCCTGTGAAAATTGACTTATTGATCAGACACTTCAGACATGTATCCTGTGATTACTCCTGAGTAAAACATCCACCCTTCCATTCTTTCATTTGTCCGTTTTGAATAACCATCTATTCTTTTTAGAACGGCAGTACAGTCAACCCTTTTGCATCGTGATATATATCAACAAGGGGTCATAGGAAATTAAATGGGTATTTCTTGGGAGTTTCTGGAAGTTTCTGGGAGTTTTGCGCAAGCTGCAGATGACACACAGAGGCCAGCAGGTGACACAAAAAAATTTAGTAACTCATAAATGCATCAAATATATGTACTGTGCTGATTTGGAGGACGTCACGGACGGCACCTACATCTTGCAGCGATCTCGCAGTGATCCTTGTATCTTGCGTTTCTCGTAAATTTTCCCTTCGCTTCACTCCACTCGCACTCTCACTCCGCTCGCCAAGGGGACCAAAAAGTTCTACGCAATGTGGAAGGGTCGATTGTATGCAGTGATGAACGACCTATCGTGAAGAAATTACCTGCAAATTTATCTATTAAGAAAAGTCTGAATTGTTCTGTAGTCGTATATCAGTAGTATGTGTCTGTTTCAGTGAATACGCCCCCGTTCCTGCCCTGAAATCGTGGCCCCCTCATGTTCAGGAGCGTCCAGAGGTCCGTGGCCTGAACGCTTCTTTGCAGGATTCACACAGTGCTGGAGCTGATGGCTGACCCTCAGTCGAGTTTTGGTCTTCACATCGAAGTACAAACGTTCACAACCATCAAACGCATTTGCCCATTATGGATCCTAAGTTATTTGCTGCATATCCCACGGGGGTTGGTGATTGGTTATTGTTTGCATCTTATTTAAATCAGGCTGGGGTGGGTTTTTCCTCGAAACATGCATAATGAACAGATGTTTGCTCAAACCTGAACCCCGATGATGTTTAATTCAAGCATATTTTCAGCTTATGAATGTAAACCATCATATGAATAGACGGATGAGCAGAAGAGAATAGGGTGCTATGGTGTTTCCCAATCCGGTCCTGGGGGACCCGCAGACAGTCCACGATTTTGTTCCCTCCCAGTTCCCAGTATGTGCACCGTCTGACAGGGAGCTGGGATGGAGCAAAAACGTGGACCATCTGTGGCTCCCCGAGGACCGGGCTGGGAGACACAGTACAGCATAGAACACAGATCAGAAAGAGTGGCTGCAGAATTACTCTCATTCTAATTACTGGGAGCTCAAATCATTTTTCTTAATACTTTAGTCCAAAGTAACTGTATTTATACAGTATATTGGATATTTTATAGATTTTTCATAGTCCTTTGGGTTCCTAATCCTTAACCACTGAGTCCTCAGGCCATAATATCACTGTTACCCTGATGCTCTAGCTAATGATATCACCGCCGTTAGTGACTGTATCCACGTGCTGTAGTTTTTTAACCCAATCCTGCCCGCGTGCTATTCAGACTCTGTATGAGTGTATGAAGTGTTGTGCCCACATACTTGGGAGATTGTCAAGGTCATTTTGAAGAGGTTCTATTTGTGATTTTCAGGGACAGGATATGACGGCACAGGCATAGCAGGGTAGAAGTTTGTTAGGGTCTAGAGGAAATCTCTGCTATTGGTAGAAAATGCTGTTCTTCCATCTGACAAGGACCTCAGACTTACACTTTAGTGACTTGATACTGAGTGTGAAACATCGGGGATGATAATCCATCCATCCATCCATCCATCCATCCAGCCATCCATCCAGCCATCCATCCATCCATCCATCCATCCAGCCATCCATCCATCCATCCATCCATCCATCCATCCATCT
The DNA here is from genome assembly GCA_026777985.1 of Mormyrops attenuatus. Taxonomy (NCBI): domain Eukaryota; kingdom Metazoa; phylum Chordata; class Actinopteri; order Osteoglossiformes; family Mormyridae; genus Mormyrops; species Mormyrops attenuatus. The sequence goes on along the minus strand of JAODKC010000051.1, from coordinate 2,945,091 downwards.
TCTGTGCCAGCTTGTCCTACACAGACATGCTAGGGTTCAGAACTTATCCCAGAAGCTATTCGCGTAAGGCAGGGAATAAGCCAGAATAGGGTCAGGGATAGGGTTCCACCTCAGCATGTTTTTGAGATGTGGGGCGAAACTGGAGAACTCAAAGGAGACCGCATGATGACACAGGGAGAACATGCAAACTACACACGGGTAGCGTTGGGACGGAGGCTCAAACCCTGGTCTCCACCTGTGATGAGAATCAGCACCTACAAATCTGAGATGATGACAAGCGCTCATAAAAGAGCAGATTGCTCCATCCAAGTGAGGGAAGAGGGTATGCTGTCTGGTGTAGGAGTATAAGTACCTCAGGGTCCTGCTCACAAGGACCGGTGAGAGGGAACTTGAGACTAAGAGACGGATCAGTTTGCAGGCTACCATTTTGCAGGTGCTAAGCAGGTCTATTGTGAGGAAATGGGAGTTTAGTCATCAGATGAGACTCGGGATTTGCTGGTCATCTTGGTCCCTGTCTTCACCTACGGTCATGAGCTCTGGATAATGATTGGAAGAACAAGATAGTGAGTATAGGCAGCCGAAATGAGGTTATTTTACAGGGTTACTGTTCTGGGACACGATGCGGAATTCAGAGGTCTGCAGGGAACTTGAAACAGAACCGCTTCTACTTTAGACAGAGAGGAGTCAGCAGAGGTGGGCTGGGCATCTGGTCATCTCCCGAGGGAGCTGTTCCTAGTATGTTACCCTGGGAGCCCCAGGGCAGACACAGGATGTGACAGAGGAATGATATCTTCCGGCTGACTTGGGAAATGCCTGGGGACCCCCCAGAAGCAGCTGGAGCCTGTGATTGTGGAACGAGAGGTGTGACGTGACCTGCTTGCCATGCGGCCCCTGCATGGATGCATGATCTTTAACTGCATGATTAGTAGGGCTGCACATCACAATTGTATGGTGCATGTGCAATAATCACCAGCACTTCAGGTGACTGGCTTAATCATTTGCTGCCCAGAACTTATGCCCACAATTTGGAAAGCAGTATCGCAGTGCACCTAAAATATTAATGAGAGGCGAAGATGGTAAATTCGTTGTATCCTAATGTATAATAAACATGTCGGACATTACACTCCAAAAGTACAGCTACACCACTGATGTCTTTTACCACAATATCTCCTCTTTTTAAAGATGTTCTGCCTGCTGATCTGTCCCTTTCTTCACCGCCACTTCAGCGCTTATCGCTTCCCTGATTTACCAAAACAGTAGCATGTGGCGCGCTCTGTCATGTCTAGGAGAAGGAGAAGGACTTGAAGCCTGGCGTAAGGTGAACCAAAGGGGGCTTTATTTGACAAAATGTAAACTTTCACTGTGAAACAATATGGGACCATGAGGGGTCTGAACGGGAAAACGGGAGATAACAAGAGGGAAATGACATAAGACTGGACAGAGGTCCGGGAAGAGGAGCACAGGAAACAGGAGAGAAGACGTCAATGACCAGACTGGGGCTGACGAGACAGATTAACGAGGGGCAGCAAGCAACAGGTGTGGCTCATCAGGGCCACGTCACGGAGCAGATGGGAGAGTCAGGCAGACACATGACAGGCTGACAGGCAGGACATGACAGTGCCATATAATCATGATTACATTGCGATATGATATCGTGCAGCCCTAACGATTAGGTTCACATTGGATCAGCCATTCTGATATAGGCTTGCTAGCACACGCTGGATCATTTTATTAATTTCAGACTCCTCTCAGTGTCCAATAACCCAGAGAGAATTTGATCATATCGTAATGAGATAAGTGCAAAAAAAAATGCCAAAAAACACCCCAAATACTTTTTCACGCACTCATAGGTTTGAGCGGATAATTGAAGGAGCCGGTGCCCCTCCTGAGGGGTCGCGAGACAAGTGCCCGAGAGCTCCACCAGGACGGCCCCGGCACATAAGCACGCATGTCAGCCTCTGTGATTTGATCCAATTTGTACATCTGCCAGGCGATGCAGAGCCTCGTGTGTGGCAGGCTGGAACTCAGAAAGCAGCTAATTGCCATGTTTAAACTAATCTGAAAAGCTCACTCCCACTTCCCTGCCAGAAAGCATTTGTCTCCCCCAGTAGGCCGAGTTCTGCCCTCGCTCCGCACGCATGGCAGACTGTCACAAAGAGCACTGGCTGAGCGTTGGCCTCGAACCCGTGGGAGGTGGCCGACAGAGTGATATTAGAAATCGCGCCCATCTCTCGGGACGCAGTAACACACGACACGCTCAAGAAGGTCTCTCTTGTTGTTAGAAATATTCTTCTCGTGTCATATCCACTAGAGAGACAGGACACCTCCCAACTCTGACTGAAGCTCTGATGTGCTGTTGCAGTTTCATCTCACAACCTCCAGGCCCCGAGTCGAGCATCCTTGACAGCACACAGTCGGCCTTTGATAGCTTCCCGTTCTGTATGCCCGGGTTGAACCTCTCCACCCTTACACATTATACAGCACCCAGACTTTGATCTTTACGCTTACTGTGCAACGTCACCCTACATCCTGACCAAGTTCTGGTGCCAAAGCTTGAATACTACTTCATATTTATGTATACTACTTTAGTTTGGTGTATTAAGCTATCATAGTATCGAAACAAGTCAATCCAGCAAATTTTTCAGTTGGGTTAGCAGCTAAGGCTAAGGCAGCTAAACCCTCGGTTCGGTCCCGTCCAACAGCAGGATAAGACGCATCTACCATAAAGGCCCACCGCTGTCGGTGTCAGTACTCTGGCATCAGGCTGGATGCGTTTTGTTGACTCCCTCTGGATTCCGTAGTCGGTTTCTGGTCGAAGCCTTTGTTCTGTTGTGCATCACATGGAAGGATGGAGCCCAAAATTTGGCCCCTTTCTCTCTCCGAGTAAATCTCATCTAGTGGCTTTGAGACATTATGTTCCTCTTCAGAGGTGTCGTGGGTGGTTTGAAGCATTTTGCTTTGTGTAGCTGCAGTGCAGATTTTTGACTGATATCCACTGCCTGCCGCCTCCATTTCTACAGCAGAAGATGGTTGAAATTGTTTGTTTTTATGCTGCTACGCCGTCCCTCCTTCAGTGACTGACTTCAAAACTGTCCATCAAAACACTACTATAAATATGGAGAACAAACTGAGCACTTTACTAACGCTAACGCTTCATACGTCACATTTATTGGGCAGATGCTCTTGTCTAAAGCGACGTTCAGTCGAGGAAGCGGGGTCAGCCTGTCCCTGAGGTAATCCGAGTTAAACGGGCAGTTTCCTTCTAAAGCTGAAAATGGGTATGTTTTACAGGGGCTTTAGCGCTATCCATCCAAGCTATTCTGCTGGGTGTTGCCTAGTTTTGGAGATATTGATGTAGAAATGTCAGTCTTCTGAGGAATTTAATGGGAGTGAATGGCATTCTTTCTGTGGTGATTAAAATGCCAAAAATTATACATTTGAAAAATTCAACAGCAACGTCTTTTACCAGACATCATGACCCAGTTACTCTAGATAATCCACAGACCTTGTAGTGAGCAGTTTAATGTAGGAAGTATTTTCTTTCTACCGAACTCCAGAGACTAATCCAATCACTGTGCAGAAGATAGTTCCCCGGTGCCTGTACTCATATCCTCTGTGCAGTGAACAAAACATATCTTTTTCAGTTTTGAGGTGAATTGCCCCTTTCAGGACGCAATGGTGAAATCAGTCTGCCTGCCTCAGGATTTGAACCAGCAATGTTCTGGGCATGGGCACAATCCACAAATCCTAATCCACAGTGTGTCGGTATATTAGCCTTTTGCCTGGATGTATGGCTATTATGTTCATTTATGTTCAAATGAAATGAAATATTTCAAACTTCTGCATGTGTACACAGAATCATCTGAACTATACAGGATAGAATCGTTAAGCTGGGATGGGTCAATCTCTTTTAAACACTGAGGTTTTCAGCCATTCTTTGAACCAGCAGCCCCGACCCCCCAGCCACAATATCACACAATATCACATAAATAACTAAGTAAGGATAATGACGGTTTAGATGCTCCTTTTTATCTCCCGAGTCAAATGAAAATGGCCACATTTTGTTTCCAGAAATGCTCTATAGAGCCTGGAGTGAAACCCCCCCTGCTGTAAATAAGCCAGTTAGAGGTTTCTCTTGTTTTCAAAGTTTTCTAGTCACCAGTGTAGGGATACAGCTGTTTTCAGTTCAAAACGATAATGTATGACTCACCTCCACCATGTCAGGTGACTGTACCCCACTCATCTCATGCACACGGATCAAAGTGAGGACGGGGAAGGGGCACATCAGAATCCCAGCGTGACCGGTAAGCCGGATCTGTTTCCCCGAATTTTCAGGCAAACAATGTTAGAGTTCCTTGAGGATGCAAAGCTTAAGTTTCTATGCACTGAAGGGTTTTGCTCAGAATAATGTCTTCTTTTAAGAAGCGTGTGTTTGTTATATGACATCACGGCTCTGTACTCGGGAAATTAGCATCGCAGTCCAAATTAGCGTGCATTGTCCTATTATCCATTATAGCCATTTCCTAAGGCTTCTATTTGATGGTATCAAGGATATTATTCTGTCTGGATATTCGCAAGAAATTTCGGTGATTTTGACATAGGTAACATAGATTTTAACATAGGTGATCATGGTTAAATAGCTAAAACTTAAATAGCTATTCATTTCTTGATGAATTTTCACTTAGACTGGCAGATTTCTCACTGGTGATCATATATATACTAACAGATAAAGTATAAAAAGTAAGCAATCAAAAACCAGAACTGGTAACCTTCTCTCAGATAACTTCCACCCTGAAGCTTCAGTAAACATCTAATATTTAGCTTGTTATAGAATAATCATTTTCAATATTCCTTTTTGTCATTGTACAGAGTACAACAAAACTGAGTAGCAGGCTTTACGGTGCCTCTACACATAGCAAATGTCAGATAAGTATAGAAAAATAGTTAAGCTACATATTAAACTAATTTAAAATACTATATAGATATAATGCATGCAAGTATATTTGTGTGGTTATGTATGTAAACAGAATGTATATTATCGTAATCTAAATAGTAGCATGCAGTAATATTAAATGCAAAAACATGCTACTAACTGATTAATTTCATATGCACGTGGGTGGGTGTCTGCAGAAGAATTTGAATGTGGAGAGGACCTATTTGAAACCATGCAAATTATGACCATGTACAGCAGGTTCAGGACAGGCAGCAGACATGTGAACAAAGCACCAGATGATATAACGTTTACAGCGGAGTAAGTCTGCCTGCACTAACCATATGGACAACATCAAGGAAACATCAGAGTGTATCACAGTACCAGAATCCATTTCCGCGGATCAGCTACTCTCTGAAAGATACAGAAACATGGTGTGAAAGACAAAACAGCAACGACTAAAGCTGGTGTAGGGTTAGGTTTCCAGGGATAATTATTCATAACCAATAGATTAGCATTAACACCAATACTCAGACTCAGATGCAGACTGAGGTGTCTAAAGCCAGGAATTGGCTGTACCATCTAATGCAGCTGAGAAGGTTCAATGTCACACCAGCCATTCTTAGAGCCTTCACATTGGGAGCGCTAGAAACCATCCTCACCACGGGAATCATTGTCTGGTTCAGTAACTGCTCTGCCCTGGACCGTAAATCTCTGCAGGAGGCGGTATGTTCGACGGAAAGCATCTGTAAGGATGACCTGCCCCTCCTCAGGGAGATATTTACCTCCAAAGGTGCAAGAAGCTCAGAAGCAGAGGAGGAAAGTTCAGTTCCAGAGAGTAAAAGTCCAGACCAAGATTTTGCTACAACCAACCACAAAGAGCACAAAGAGTCACAGTCACAGAGTACTGAACTGGTTGGTTGAAACAAAATCTTGGTCTGGATTTTTACTTTCTGGACCTCTGCTCGGAAAGATCTTGCACCCTCAAGCCATCAGACTGCTTAATATCTGACTGACACTTTAATTCACACCCCCCATCTATGCATCTTGCACTTTATTAGAATTGTGTTCCACCCCCCAGTCCTATTCATTTATTCTTCAGTATAACTTCTGCTTTTTTTGCATTCAATTTTACTTTTCATTTTTCAGTATAACTCATTATTTTTATGTTAATTTACCATCGTATCGCTGCTTTAAATGTCCTTCTGCTGTGACTGTTTGTGGAGGAGCTGACCACCTCACCTTTCACTGCACGTGATGCTCTGACTAGCCTTTGCATATGACAAACAAAACCTTTGAATCCTTGAAAATCTATTTAACCCTTTGTTAAAAAGTCACGTCCTAGATTAGGGTTTGAGGTCTCCTAACACCGATGCTAATTATCACTTTTACTATCAACAGGAAAAGTCCCAGCCATTATTAATGCTTGAAGCCAAGATAAACATGTATGGCTCATGGTTGAAGTGCAGAATTCTCAATGCTTGTTCTGTGCATATAATGTGGTTACTGTAACTGAACCGTTACCCAAAACATCCTGCTTTGGAAAAATCTAAAACAGTAATATTGCTTATCATTTTCAGTAAAAAAAAAAATAACCAGGAAAAGATCACATCATGTGCTATGCACCAAGGATTGGCTCTTTTCCCAAATGAAAGTTTAATTTTAATGGTGGGTATATATTTGTGTTGATAGCTCATACTCCGAGTTAAATTAAACTTGTAATACACATAGTCTATTGGCTGGCCGAATTCTGTACACCGTTGGAAATTGAGAAACCCTCATTTAATCGGTGCTTATTATGGAGTGTGTGGCAAGCGTGTGAGCCGGTCGAGGAGACCCTGGTGCTGCAGAGTAATTATGTGGAAGCGAAGGATAAAAATAGATTTAACACTCAACCTAAACAATGCCTCCCCGTTACATTAATCACAAGGATTTCCAATCGCTTATCCTGCTCTCTCACTGCCAAACGCCTAGCAGGTGTTTTCTGGGATCACGGCCTGTAATGTAAATTTAAAAACAAACATCTCCCAGACTACAGGATCTCGACAGTCTGGTATTTCTTTGATCAGACTCCGAAATCACACGTGCAACAATGTGATGCTGACAGGGGGCCTGAGTGATTGACAACACTCTCCAAGAGTACAGTTTCAGAGATGTTCAAGTGCATCTCCTTCTACTGGATACAGGATGTCTGCTCAGATGCTTTGAAATTGCCACTGACTATATGCCACGAAAAAAATGCGAACGGAGGAGGAATTTTTATATTAGGGGACTGGGGTTCAGTTAATTGGTAACACTTTATTTGAGGGGGCACAAGTAATTTAGTTACTCAGGTGCCGCTGTAGTAATCGTGAAAAAAATATAGCAACTGTATGAAATACATGAAGTGTTGTGATTGATTAATGATGGATGAACATAAGTAACACTCAGGGTGATGATACTCGGGGCAACTTTTTGAGCAATGTTGCCAGGCAATGTTGCTAACCAGTGTTGTTTAGGCACTTTTTCATTGATATTGGGCAACAAATTATTATTAGAAAAACTTTCACGACGACAAATTTTGGACAAATTTTCACAATCACCCAGATCTAGATGAGTTGCCCTTTGTCTCACCTGGCTGGCGATTTCCCGGCAACATTGTATACCTTTAGTTTCTGGTTAATTAATACATTAAGCAGGATTGTACTACTATATAGTTTGTGCCCCCTCAAGTAAAGTGTTACCAGTTGATTTACATAGAAAGTCATAAAAGCATTGAGTATTAAGGATCTTACCAATTTTACTAGCACTCTGGTATAAAATAAGAGCATTTTTCCTATGCCAGATTCGTGAGGTTCTTGAGAGCAGGAAATGTCTGCAGATCTTCCGGTATCTCCCTGGGTTTCTCTGCCACTTGTTTGAGGATTTGTCAGGATGCACTTGACTTATCTCCAGAGGATGCCCACTCACAGAGAGAGCAGTGACGATGCTGAATTTCTTCTTTTTGTTAACTATCTGCCTGACTGCAGACGGGTGGGGACCCAGGTCTTTGGAAATCGTCGTGGAGCCCTCTCAAGGTTTATGACCTTCGATAACTCTCCTGAGCTCCTTTAAAATCTCTTCTCGTCGGGCCATTTTTACACTTGAACGTAATTCGGTTTTGAACAGCAGGTGACCAAAATTGGCTGACCGGGCGGGTCAAACTCACGCCGGAATTGATTAGAACATCTGACTCCAATTACCCTCCTTCTCAAGGTCATTATCCAAGAAGTTCACATACGTTTCCCATCAATTACCGCAATTCTTTAATTAAATATCAATAGAGATATGGTAATGTATAATGTGTGTGTTTCAGCTAAGACTGCTTTTATTATTTATTATAAAACTTAGCTGAAGGGCATATCATACTGTAGGAACCATCCATGCAGACAAAGATTGTGAACCTTCCGGAATTCTCACACCTGTTTATGAAAGGACGTACCACAACAGAAATATTAAATACAACAAAATGTACCAGCTGGGAAGACATTTTGCTCTGTTTTGAATGTGTGGGCAGTTCCGTGCACAGACTTTATTCATTGTTACCTCGCTTTTGTGCTGCTGAGCAGGAGGTAAGAGCAAGTTTTAGTGAGTAATTACCCAACTGCGTCACTTTGGGTCTCACTGCTGGGAGATTCCTCTGTTGACGCGAAAAGCAAAACAAAGCCGCACCACAAACACCAGAATACCGAGGGGAAATCTATATATGCTGCAGTTCCTGTTGCTGGGAGCCCCACAGGGCATCACGCGGATGAAAGCGGGGCGTTGATTGCAGCCCTGAGAGTGTCTGTCAAGTGCAAGGCAGAATGCGGGGGCTCGATTCAATCCGGCTGTCCCACGGCGATGCGCTCGCGATCACCCGGGGAGCATCGCCGGAGACCCACATACAGCTCACCTTTCAGACCATCCAGCCTGTCCTTCATGTACGGGACATGGCGGGAAGAGGGATGACATCACACAGCTTGGAAGTAATCACCAGGCCAGAAATGCTAACTGCTAACTGCTAACACACGTCAACACGGAGGCAAGCGACGGCGATAATTACCAGGCAATGTACTTTTAAATACAAACACTGTGCAGTGAAAATGGCGCCCAAAGCGCTGACTCTCTGAGGTCATAAAAGATCCCTGGGCATCTTTCGAAAGAGTAGGGGTGATACCCCGATGTCCTGGGCGTCTTTATAAAGAGTAGGGGTGGTACCCTGATGTCCTGGGCGTCTTTATAAAGAGTAGGGGTGGTACCCTGATGTCCAGGTTAAAACCGCCCACTGTAGCCCTTTTAAATCGGGCCTCCTAATCATCCCCAGTATCTAACTGGTGAATTCTCTCCTGTCCCTTCACCACCTTAGCTACTGTGTGGTGACCGTACTGGTGCAGAATGGCTGCCGTTGGGGTGGTGGGGGCTACACAGTGGTGGGGGCTGAAGTGGATCCCTGTTGTTTCTGTAAAGTGCTTTGGGTGTCTTGAAAAGCACTATATAAATGTAACATTCATTCATTCATTCATTCATCCATTCACATTATAAGCAGCTACATAAAGTCTCAATAATATGAGTAATCCTGAATCACCTCTTCCATTTTCCAACTGGTGTTTACTAGGGTACCAGATACTACCAAATAATCTATGTCATCCTGGAGCACAGATGTGTGAGAAAATTTGGAAATTAGCACATAGTACGTCATAATGTACACCATGTGAACAGTAAATAAGAGCCTCATTGGTTTTACGTCACTGTCGCTCTCCAAACCCGGCAACACCTTTACCGGGCCGACTCTTCTGCAGTGGAAAACGAGCGAGCCAGAACCAAGCTGGAACCAGGCCGACCCTTCTGCAGTGGAAAACGAGCGAGCCAGAACCAAGCCGGAACCAGGCCGACCCTTCTGCAGTGGAAAACCAAAGCAAACTAGCAGAACCGCACAGTAACTGGTGTCTCTTCACGGTACAGCTTCAGTACGGGTCTATTCCTGAAAGCCAGTGGAAAAACACTATAAGTACAGCGTTAGGGGGGCATTTAAAGCTAATTTCTTTGTTAATTTAGCTAATAAACAGCATGACAGAGGTGAACACTGAGCAGGAGGATGTGACTGTGGATCTAAGGCCAGTTGGCTGCCTGGTAATTGGCTGCAGTTAAACCGATGTTTCCTGGGCAACAGGAAAGATAAATACAGGCAACGTTATATCAACTATCCATCTTTCCAAATATGGGGTTGTGGTGATACTATATTCAATGAAGAGAAAGCATATGTTTAATAGGGACCATTACAATAACGGTAGGGGTCACATGTTACTGTCTGATTTGACAGCGTGCAATTTTCAGGTTACGATTTGATTCTCCTACTCAGGGCAACATGTTCCCCTGAGACTGATTGACATAAAACTGACCACTCATGTCTGAGAAGTGTGTGGACTTGGAAGGCGGGGTCACGCTGTGATTGACATAAAACTGACCACTCATGTCTGAGAAGTGTGT
>JAODKC010000051.1:2918411-2928972 GCA_026777985.1 Mormyrops attenuatus | reverse complement strand
GAAAACTTGACTTCATTTCAAGAAAACCTTACTTTCCACTATGATTTAGAGGCACAAAGACCCCACTCAAAGACCCCGCACAAAGACCCCAAATAAGGACCCCGCACAAAGACCCTGCACAAAGTCCCCGATCAAAGACCCCATACAAAGACCCCACATAAAGCCCCCAATTAAAGACCCAAAACAAAGACCCCGCACAAAGACCCTGCACAAAGTCCCCGTACAAAGACCCCAAACAAACACCCCATACAAAGACCCCACATAAAGCCTCCGATCAAAGACCCCGCACAAAGACCCTGCACAAAGACCCCACATAAAGCCCTCGATCAAAGACCCTGCACAAAGACCCCACACAAACACCCCACACAAACACCCCATACAAACACCCCATACAAAGACCCTGAACAAAGACCCCAAACAAGGACCCCGCACAAAGACCCTAAACAAGGACCCTGCACAAAGACCCCGAAGAAGGACTCTGCACAAAGACCCCACAGAAAGATCCCGAAGAAGGACCCCGCACAAAGACCCTGCAGAAAGACCCTGAAGAAGGACTCCACACAAAGAGCCCACACTAAGACCCCACAAAAACACCCCAAACACGGACCCCACACAAAGACCCCAAAGAAGGACTCCGCACAAAGACCCCACACAAAGACCCCAAACAAGGACCCTTTACATAGACCTAATGCCTACTTTGAGTAGTGCTTGGCTCTTTCTGCTGTCAAAATAAAGCGCCACACAGTTGGGCTCACCCCCCCTTGCCCCTTGGCCCTGACCACCCTTGCATCCCGACGCACCACCACCATTTTGTAAATACCATGTTACATGACCTCTTAATGAGCCTGGATTAGTATATGCTGTATTTTGGAATTATAAGCCATAGTGAAGCTTATTAAAAATTCAACATTAAAAGGGGCTGTGATGGGTTGGTGCCCCATCCTAGGTTGTTCCCTGCCTTGCGTCCGTAGCCTCCTGGATAGGCTCCAGACCCCCGCGACCTTGAATAAGACATGTGGTTACAGAAAATGGGTGGATGGATGGAGGCTTTAAAAGTGGATGTTTGGGTCATTTCTTCGTATTTCGACTCAGAAAGGAAATTAAAGGAGATAAGATTTTATTGTATGAGTTATTTTTGTAGAAATTTATACAATGCAGATGTAGAAAGCCATCCGATCATCTATATCCCAAGCAATTGTCCAGTATAGGGTTAAAGAAACATTAGTGTTATATATTTTGATTACTTTTAATGTTACCAATGAATCAGAAGAATTTTGTTCTGAATGGTTTCCCTTAATGCTGTTTGTGGTGAGCCGGAAAAAGGGAAAATGTAAAATAATGGCAAAAAAAATTAAATTCACTTGTATGTTATATAAAATTAATCCATATATCTCCCAAATCACGTGTAGTGGATTGGGTTACAGGACAGCCTGGGCTCTGTCCCAGGCAACACAAGGCACAAAACACCAGTATAACCAGTTTGGGATGCTGGTCCGTTATCACACCCACACACATAACGGGCAATTAAGAGATGATAAATCACTAAACTGCGGGAAAAAATCCATACAACAGAGAGAAGACGTACATGTACAGAGGACAGACAGGAGCAAGGGTTCGAACCCGGGACATGAGGTACCAGCTCACCCACTGAGTCACCAATATAGCTGGCCAGCAACTGACAATGTAAATATATCTATTTTCTTTTGTTACACTTTTCCAACTGGTAAATCAGCTTCACTTTATCCAAAGCCAACATAAAATGCACAGAGGTCGTTTGTACCATGTAAAGCATATTAAGCAGTAAATATTTTCTATTTGCTTTTACATAATGAAATAGAACACATATGTTTTTTTTTTCCAGCACATTGTAAATGTTTAAATTTTCCCGTTCGGCTGCAGAGATTAAACAGACTGTTTGTGTGCGAAGGCTATTCTGCAAACTCAAATTGGACTTCTATCAGATTTTCCTGTCCACAGTCTGGGCCTAGGCTTTGCTTTCACACAGAAAGCGCCTCTTTCACACTATAAAGGAAAGCCGGTGCCTTACCAGTAACCTCTTGGATGAGTGAACACACCAACGAGGCAGATCTAAACACAACAAGCTGAAAAAATGAGAGCTTTTATTAGACAAAACATAAAACAAACATGCATGTCAGATGACTTAAAGCAGGGGAGCAAACAGGAGCACACTGGAGCACCCAGGAGCACACTGGAGCACCCAGGAGCACACTGGAGCACCCAGAGGAAAACCCATGACATCACAGGGAGAACATGCAAACTCCACACACATGGAGCCATAATGGAGACTGGACACTGGTCCCAAAGGTGGACACTGGAACACTGGTCCCAGAGGTGGACACTGGAACACTGGTCCCAGAGGTGGACACAGGAACACTGGTCCCAGAGGTGGACACTGGAACACTGGTCCCAAAGGTGGACACAGGAACACTGGTCCCAGAGGTGGACACTGGAACACTGGTCCCAGAGGTGGACACAGGAACACTGGTACCAAAGGTGGACACTGGAAGACTGGTCCCAAAGGTGGACACTGGAACAGTGCTAACCACTGCACCACAGCAAAAAACACATTAACCATGAAAATGAATCTCGATTTCTGTTTAGTCAATTAGTCATTAGTCAATTAGTCATCCTTCACTGTGGTCACCCACTCAAAATTGAATTTGCTTTTAAGATTATGCATTGATCTCTGAAGCCAAACCAGGAACAGGTTGCTATGGGCTACAGAGACCCATCAGTGACTTTATTTCAAGGTTATATTTATGTATAAATACTCACTGACGTCAGTTTCACATTCATTTCTAATCATCAGAATCTCTTCTCATCAGAAGCTCCGGTTGCATTTCTGAGGCACAAACTGAAAACTTTAGTAACAGAACAAACACAAAAGGGCTTACATAACTAAAAATTAAACAATTAAATATGTTAAACATAGTTTTCTGCCCTCATCTGTCTGCGAATAAAATAACAGCATGATTTGATCTTGATTTTGAGGCTTGGAATACAAAGGGATGCGTATTTTCAAAACAGCTGGAAAAAATTTTAACGAAAAGTATCTCATTACATTTTCTTCACACACATATATATATATTTTGAAAACAAATTCTTAGAAGCATTTTGTACAATCTTCGGTTATTTTGGTTTATGCATGATGGGAATGGCAAATTATTAGATTTCTATAATGGACTCTAAAGGACGGCTTGCCTTGACGTGGGAGAACTTTGCAAACAGATGGTCCAGCCAGCCATGTTCCATCTGTCAGCCCTGGTATGAGTGACACACTTCATGATGTGGCTGATTGAGTAATGCTGTTCGTGTTTCCCTCCAAATCCAGGCCGAATGTTGCCCCCCATACATTAGCTCCCCTACTGCCCATCATTCTGGTGTTGCTTCTGACGTGGTGACCTTCCAGATCATTTGGGCAGTTCACCGTCGGTGAGTTTAGGCCAGGGTAAAAACGAGAGACACCCCACGAGACGGATGCGTCACAGTCTGAAGAAATGCTTCCACAAGTGGATACAGGGGAGGTAATTTTAGAGTTTAGCCACTAGCAGGTTATGTTCTAAGTTGGTCTGCGAATCGCTCGTAGGAGGTGTCTACTAAGTATCTTTGATAAAGGGTTTAAAGCGGCATCTAGCGAGTGGAGGCGTCAGGCTCCATTTAGACCAAGCTGGAAGAAAAGAAAGTGGGTCTGATATGAATTGGGGCCAATTTTTATCTATAATATACATTTACATCCTTATGAGTATCATTATTAAGCATCAGAAGGTGACCAGTTCGAGTCCAGCTTTGGCAATATTGTCTGTGAGAATTAACCCCCAGCCCCACAGGCAGCACTGCAGGGGGCTGCTCTTCACTGCCCAGCTCACTCTCACCTTCATGTGTGTCATGGAGAGCAGGATGCGGTAGAAGAGGATTTCCCCACAAGGGACCAATAATTGCGATCCTCACATGGGTGGTTGTGGCCGAGTGGTTAAGGCGATGGACTTGAAATCCAATGGGGTCACCCTGTGTAGCTCCGATTTTATTTTTTTTTGTTATCATTTAAAGTATGTTAGGATGCTAAAGTATACTTAACTTCATTTGACCAAGATGGTAGTCAAAATTATTATTGACGTCTACAGCATGTGTTTTAAGGTGCAAATATGCATCCTTGATCTCCATCAGGGAAAGCAAATATCTTGTCAAGTTACTCTAACAAGGTCTAAAACCTTTCTCTGACAGAGCAGTTTATACTACTATACATTATGTCACTTTCATTTGAGCTCTAGAGAACAATATGGTATTCGCATACAAAATTCTGCCCAGTAATGGTTTATATATACATTTTTTAAAATGTGTTACTCAGGCATACTATAAAATTTTGAAATGTAAGATAAATATAGCCTGTTTATCTGATTACACCAAAGAGGTATATCTGTAGTATCTGTAGCATAGTGACTCTAATTTGACGATATTTTATTATGCACCCCTAATAATAGGGTCATTAAAAATTATGACGATTATAATACGTGTATAAAAATAAAACCATAACAGCGACATCAACAACAACAATAATCTCATTGCAGACCAACTGACGTGAAAAATTATACGAAATGAAAAATCCTCCGGAGGTGGATTAGCATATAGCTAATACTCGCCTTGTTGTACTAAAACGACGATAGCATCAGTCCAGTGATGCTGAATAAATGGATTTTTACATTGTACCATGGAAAACCACTGAGCATCGAAGTGAAAAAAACACCCTTAGCTGTAGGGCACAATTTTTTGATATGCAATTGGAGGAAAACAGTGTATTTTCATCGGGCTAATTAGATGGGGCTGATTTTATAGCCATGGTAACAAAATGAAACCATTTTGAACAAATCAGTTCTGTTACAAGACCGATCATCTAATGAACTATGCAAGGCTGTACAATCAAAGTCTTTTTTGACAGTTTTTAGCACATATGGGTCAATGCAGCTTCTCATGGTGGAATGAGTTTGGCTTAAGTAGATTGATCGCCTCCCATAGTCTAAAGGCATGTTGGTGAGTAAACTCTCCATACAGCTGTTAGTGTGTGACTGGTGTGTGGTGCTGGTGTCCCGTCCAGGGAGGACCCCGGCCCTGTGGCCCTCGTTCATGGTGTAAACTCAATACCCGCTGAACCCGGAACTGTTTACGCGCTTTTAGAAAATAGCGGGATGGACAGCTTTATGATAAGGGTGCTGGACAGAGTTTGATGTTGGGGGGCATCTTTTTGGAGGGTGGGAGCAGTAAATGATGATCACCTTAACCCCCCTGGTTTCTATGCCTCTGGTATACTGTACACTGTATATGTATATTTGTGTGGGGGACCTGGTCTATGGTCTACAGCTGCCCCCCCCCCCATTCAGATTAATGAAATAATTCAATTTTAAATTTTAATTGTCACTAATTACTCTGAATGTGAATTCTTTTGTCCTGTGAAATATTAAAATTATATAATAATAATAATAATAATAGTTATTATTATTATTATTATTATTATATCAGAACTTCCTCTGTTTATTGACTGACCTTGCGTTAATTCACGCCTATAAATCTGTGTGAGTTTCGCGCTGCTAGGCACCATAATGTAAATATCTAAGTATGTTTATAAAATCATGCGATAATGAGCTTAATCCAGGCTCCCCTATTGGTCACTTTCTATTTCCACCAGTGTTTACTTACAGAAGAGCATTCAGGGGAAAAAAAGTGACCTGGCTTGAAAAAATACAGATTTGACAAGAAATAACAACAGCGAAAAAAGAGAGAGAATATTGGAGCATTGCGATTAGTACAAGGCATTGAGTGACTGCTGGTATATTGAATTAGACAGGCTGTCACATTACCTAGTGGGCTGCCAATACTTTCTCTGCCCCGCAGAGCAAAGGAATTGTGTAGAGAAGTGTGTTTTATTTGGTAAATAGATGCTTCCAATCTCACTGTGCCGTTCGCCTTTCTTAACCCATCCATGAAATCCTAAGGATACAAACATGCCGTCATTCCTGCATTCACATTTTTGTTTAAGTTTAATATGTCATCAGATCATGCCGTCTGCTGTAATTGAAGTAGGCACATGGAAAATATATGGATAAGTAATGAATCGAGTCTGGTAAACAGATGGAAAATGAAGAAGATATTATGGCATATACAAAAAGCGACACACCGTGCCTGTCTTACGGTGGTGTGATCGTTTTAAAAATAAGACAGCCATTTAAATCACAAGAGTGCAAGGGGACAAATCTGACCCTTTCATAAATATGACTCTGCTGGTGATGGAGTCCTTAGTAAGTTTTTATATCTACAAAGTCATACATTGCATCTCAATCCAAAGTGACTTACTCACCATTGCATTACACTGCTACATTTATATTAATAAATAAAAAACACAGGCTCGATATGTGTGTTTTTAACATACTGAAATTTAATCTGAAAACTATAGAAAGCTGTCCTGCTGTAATTGGAAATTTGATATACTTTGCTCCAGAAATATCTTCCCTTCTTGTACCATGTGTGTCTGTCTTCACTTCACGCCATCGACCACGATTGCAAACGGCAGTGCCGGCTATGGTTAAATGGCTCACCATGTCCACAGGGGGGTGATGCTTTAATGATTTTTCCATTATGCAGATAATCAGTCTTCCTTCTCCCCCCCACATACAAATGTCCTGCCCGACGCAGAGCCTGTTTCCTAACCCCTGCACCGATATTCTCCAGCACCGCCCTCATAATCTCCCATTGCATTTCACCATCCGCCTGGCAGCCGCCTCCCCCGTTTTCGACCTCACCGTGCCCCGGTCAGCCCCCGCACACCGTGCTACATCAACGACGGCTCTCGGCAACAAATGTCAAGATGTCGTGATTCTTCCTCCCTGCCTCTCTGACCATCACTTCATCCCACTTCATCGCCGACGCTCATCAAGGATCTGTTGCTCTATCCTGGCCGCAACCTCACATCTGTCACACTGTCTATTTTTCTCTCGAAAACTTGGTTCTTTTCAACTCCAGCCATCCTACCAGGAGCTTTGGGTTCAGCATTGGGGGGGGGGGTTGAGGTCTCCACCCATTTAAGGTGGTTCAGCGGGTTGCATTGGCTGGTTTTGATTATTGGGGGGTCACAATCCCCCCATCCAGCCATTATTTATACCCATGCATCCTGTTATACTCTTCTATTGTCTTTCCTTGGTCATTCATTGGCTACAACTTTTTTTCCAATACAAATCATCCTTCCATCCGAATCCAACCAGCCAGTTGAGCATAAAGAGTCACAGTCACAGAGACTCAACTGTTTGGTTGAAACAAAATCTTGGTGTGGACTTTTACCCTCTGGACCTGAATTACCCAACTCTATCCAAATCACACACTATGGACAATCCAGAGACACCAGTTCAGCTGAATATCATTTTGGACTGTGAGAGGAAATCGGCAGTTCCCAGCAGAGTCCCAGCAGCTCAACCGCAGGGAGAAGAGAAATCACGCAGTCAGCGTGAGAGTCCACCCTCCATGACAGTGCTGAGTCACAGATGCTCCTCACCTTTCTAACGCCCTGCATTTATCTACGGAGGCTAAGCATCTATTTCCTATAATGATGGTATAGACCCAGTCTGGACCGGGCTCCTCCAGCTTCAGTCTCTTGTACCTGTCAGCGGACTCTGACATTATCAACCTTGAGATGTTCGTAATGACATTTACCAAGCTGGGGTGCAGGTTGGGTCTCGCACTACGCTGATCTGATGTTAATTAATACCTCTCAGACAGGTGCTAGCTGGTGACCTGCGGTCTGGGTGACATCAGGACTGCCTTCATACCCCATGTCCCTCATCTTTCTCATCCCCACTGTTACTCTACTGCTGTGATGACTCTCTACCTCGCCGGTCTCGTGACTCCTTTCCGCGCCGCGTCACGCCTTCCCGTCACATCCGCATGTACGACTGACCAATACTCTCAGCTCAGATCGTCCAAGCAGGACACACTTCCCAGCACGGTTCCCCCTCTGGTCTTCGAAGAGCGGCGCAGGCATGCCGTCTTGGCCCGTTAAAGACCTCAGCACGTCTCTGCATGAGAGAGTCCGCCTTCCACGCAACGCGCTTTTTTGTACTCGCGCTGTAGGTTGCTGTTAGACTGTGTCCAAAGGATTCACACTCACTGCGGGACACAGTTAGCCAAGCTGTTTGCTCATACAACAGTCAAATATCGCCTAGACTTCCACATCTTCATTAGTACCATTGGACCTTACTGCATATTATGTATAATTATATAAGCTCTGCATGTTCTGTGCTTTATACAGACATACACAGTGTGAGCTGGTGTGGACCACTGGCTGATATTTGGCTGCTATTGCACGTGCACATGGCTTTTTGCCACGGAACAGCAAGCCACCATTCAGCACCATGGAGAGCGCCACAAGCCAGACGGCGTATTTAATGACTGCACCTGCATCTGATCCGGTGATTACTGTCTACTCCCACGTTCGATGCGCAGACTGGGACCGTGGGCCCACTGTGGAAGGTTCTAACCTCTGGGCGATCTTCCCTCCTCCGTCTTTACAGAGGAAAATCCAAACTTTGGCGTCCTCGTTGAAGACTGCCTTCCACCTTCCATTCTGGGAGCTCAGGGGCCAATTCCTCAGCCCCTGGGGGTGACACAGCACCAAGTGCCAGCCCCCCCCCCACCCCCCACCCCACCTTGGATGGACTCCATACTAGATAAAGTCTCCAGCACATTTCCTTTTAAAATATGCAATGTATCATTTAAATATAAATGACAAATACTGTTTAGCACCTAAAATTTATTTTGCAGTATATATACACATACACAAACACACACACATTTGTATTCACATCTTTGTGGGGACCGTCCATTCATTTCTGTGGACAAAACCCTAATGAGAACCTTAATCCCTACCAGCCCTAACATTAACCGTAAGTAACCAAACAAAATACAAGACTTTTAGCATTTTTTAGTTTTTTGATTGCGGTCACAGATTTTTATTGAGTTGAGTGTCTCTGACTGGGGGACCAGAAAAATGCTCCCCACAGACACACACATATATATAATTCCTGTTAATGAAATGGCCTTTCTATTACACAATTACGATTGTGTTACAAACTTCATATTTTTGAAAGAATTTTGATTCGCTCAATTAGAGAAGATGTCAGCGGATCTGTGCAAACAAAACACCAAAACAGAAACAGGGGTAGGTAACCATGGCAACAGGCATTTTGCAGGAAGGCCTGCAGCTCGACATTAGGCCTGAGACGATATATAAATGCTATAGCAACAGAAATGCTTTTCTTACAATGAATTCTGTTTCAGCTAATGTAAGCTTCTTCTTTTATAAAATATGGGGGATGATAGGAGGGGGGTGGCTGGGTAGTACAGTGGTCAACACCACAGCCTCCCACACCAGGGACCAGGGAGCCTCCACACTCTACCCAGCCTGGACACCCTGCTTCCCTCCACCCCCCAAGTAGGATGCAGTAGCCCAAGATAGGCAGCCAGACTTTAGCTAAGACATCATTTCTACTTTTTCCAAAAGCCTGAACTACAGGTGCTACAGCTGCTGACATATAACCACTGTGATCACTGAGAATGTGTATCGTTCCCATCGCCAGCTAGCTAAAGAAAGCAAATTCATCAGTTAATACAGTAAATATCCCAAAATTTGTATTTGTATTTGTTACCATCTGTCAGCCACTCATTTAAAATAAATTTTGTCACCCATAAAATTAAGCTACAGGCACAAATGTGTTAGATGGTGGCCCAACTGGGTCAAACCTCACAAGCCAGCGGTGCAATTTAGATTTCTTATGTTGAGCTATAGCCAGGATCTGCTGTACTTCACTAATATATAAATATCAAAAAAACAGAATTATTACTACAGACGCAATGAATTCTGTTCAATAATTCAATTAGCAAACGGTTTTAAACCACAGTATCAACAGATTGTATTTATAGAGGATTGAAACGTGATGAAAAACACAGAAGTGAAACAAATGAAATGGCTGTGATTTTGGCCTTACGTTGTCATAACAGATCATTTTTGCATATCCAGAAACAGTAGCGGTCACGGGGTACGACGGCCATATTTATCTGCTCCTAGTGCGGCCGGTGATTATTTAAAAGCATACAGGCCACTTCATGGCACTTCTGTCTATGCGAAATGCAAAATAACAGACCGTGTGAAGCAAAGCAGACGAGTAGGGTTAATGAAAAAATGTTCCCATGGATTGGCGATGGCAGTCAATGAAGCCAGCTTGCGGGATGACTCAAACGTGTGAAGGAGGTGTGTAAAAGTACCCGAGGAAAATGGATTCCCTTTTGGCTCAACAATGGTTTATGTAAGCAGACAGACAATACATGGTGGGCAGAATTAACAGGGTAAGAAACTATAACCCCTCAATGACAAAAAAGCGACCGGGCCCCCCCCCCCCCCACACAAAAAGAAACAGACAAAGACAGAAAAAAAGATAAAAAGAGAGAAACAGAAAACAAAAAAAAAAAAAAAAAAAAAAAAAAAAAAAAAAAAAAAAAAAAAAAA
>JAODKC010000051.1:2885898-2897737 GCA_026777985.1 Mormyrops attenuatus | reverse complement strand
GTTATAAACTGCCTCCGGAACCCGGTTAAGGTACAAAAATCTATTCAACAAAAATAGTGATGCAGTTAAGTCTTTTTGGCTCAGCCGAGCCTCCTCTGTTGCTGCGTGGAGCGGCCTGTGTCAGTCACCTCTTTAACCCCCCCGGACTCCTGAACGTCACTCACTCATCCCGGCATGCACTGCGGTCTCATGAGGAAACGCAGCTTTTTCATATAAAGTTTTTCTTCTTCCCGAATACAAATATTTTTTAAAGTATTCGTTTGAAATAAGTATTTGTAAAAAACACGTTATTTGTGCCTTTCCGAATGCCATATTCGGGTTCGGCTCCACCCCTAATTTACAGTATCTTATTTAGAGAAAATGTATAGGTCTGATAGTGTTAACAAGACTACAGTATCATCATCATTAGTGAAGGTTAACTGTTTTCCCAGAAGTCTTTGGGACCGTGGTATTGTGGTTAGTGGCCATATTTTACATGAATTCTCAGCATACACCTAGCATACGGTGCAGCACTTGGAGCAGAGTGGTGCAGCTGGGTCTGCTTGTCCTAAAGGAGACATCAACATTGCAGACAGGGGGCAGAGGTCAGCATGGGCTAGAATGTATCTGCCACATACCACAGTGTGGTACTGTAAAGGATTCTGGGGCATTGTAGCCACCAGAGTGCAGCATGTCTAACAGAATTTAGGCGGGATGAGGTTTGTTCCATCCCAAAACCTTTGCAAACAACAGTATCACCAACCCTTGATTGCTAGACAAAATGACATGAGACTTATGAATCCTTCCTGGCTTTATCTACAGCACAAACGACATCATTATAAAGCTCGGAACTCATGGAGGTTTTAAGGCATCTAATGTAGATTTGCTTTGCTTGTTTTCTGCACGGTCGTTGAGGTTCTAGTGCGCAGAGCATTCCTGCGGGCTCTGCTAGACCTGCCAGCAGACCTCAGGAAGTCACAGGAAAAAGGGCAGAAGCTTTGGAGCCATTGGACCTGCTCTTTAAAGTTCTAATCTTTAATCCCTCGCGTTCCAAGATGCAGCCCTTACGCATTTTATAGAAAGCAGTGTTTCTTTTGCACACTAAGCAAGTATCTCCAATACTTTTTACCCCATTTGATGTTATTTATTTTTAGGCATTAGGCATCACGCAATGATCTGAATTCCAAATAGATGTGTGGTATACAGGCCTACAGTATGCTGCAAGGGTACATTGTGTACCTAGTGTTTCAAATTCCTTGTATTTAAGGCATTTTTTCAGGAAAATCTCCTGTATCACATCTATGATTGGAACCCCAAAGGTTCCCTATATGTGTAAAGTCATAACAATTTTTATAAGGCACACAGCTGGAAAAAAAATATATATATGAGATACACCAGATCCAATTAATGAATTAGACTTAAGATTTTCACCCTGGGTCTTTACACCCCGGTATTCATCATCACCGGATCACCTGTAAGTGAGTCAGTTCTGCTCATGTTATTCTTCACAAATTAACATGGTACTATGCAAAGACCAAAGTCACACAAGCATGAGGTCACGACCTGCACGCAGAACCCCAGAATATCATGGAAGCAG
Organism: Mormyrops attenuatus; assembly: GCA_026777985.1. Lineage (NCBI taxonomy): Eukaryota > Metazoa > Chordata > Actinopteri > Osteoglossiformes > Mormyridae > Mormyrops > Mormyrops attenuatus. Next base: position 2,896,161 of record JAODKC010000051.1, on the reverse strand, counting down.
ACGGTCTGCTGTGGGATCGCATTCATCAGATCACATGCCGGTGAGGGGCAAATATGCCGCGTGATGTCATTGGCGGACAGGACAGGGTGGAATATAACAACAGAGACCCGCCGAATCAGGCAAATTGTGCAGGAAGACAATAACAGTGACACTTTGTTGATACCTTGTGGGGAAATTCTCTTCTCACCTTCCCCATCCTGGCTCTCCATGACACACGGACATGAGAGCAAGCTCGCCAGTGCAGGGCAGCTAGCTGCAGCAGTGCCCATAGACCTGGGGGTTGCAGACCTCGGTCAAGGGTCCCCAGACACGTGACTATTCTGTATAGGCTGGGGCTAGAACCAGCAACCCTCTGATCACAGGTACAGAGACCTAGCCTGCTGAGCCACATGCTGCTCCGAAGTCTCCACCTAGGTTGGAATGAACATGAAGACACTACAGGATCTCATAGACCACATCCATCTGTCTGCTATGCCGTTTGCAATCCAGAGAAACAGCAAAAGAAAAGCAGCCAATCAGCATTATGACTTGATAGCTTTGCTCCCTCGGAGAAACACTAAGTAACTTCATTGGGCTTTATTAAAAAGCTGAGACTCGCTGCAATGTGATCTCTAGATTCACGGGGGAGATATTAACAGCTCACTGCTGCAGAACAGTGCAATAAAAAAGCATATTAAAATCACACTAAAGACAATATAGCCGGGAATCACTGCACCTCCTCTGATGCCACCTGGCTCTTGGGTAATGATGTTCTTTTAAGTCTAATTCAATCGGTTATTTTGTTTGGTACTTTCCCGGAACAGTCTGTCCGCGTTCGTTTGTTACGGGATGTAGCAACAGCGGCGTCAACGGTAGACCAAACGAACTGATGTCACAATTCTGAAAAATGGAATCTGAGCGTGGAGGCAATTAAAAAAATAACTGGGTGTAACTTGGCTTTGCTTAGAGAGCACAATCAATCTCAAAGCATTCTCTGCCAAGGTATCCTGGCTAAAGAAACTGCAACACACTGCTTTCTGATCGTGGTTCGATGTTGGCGCCATCAGCCCTTAAATCTAATCAGTCAGCCGGATCTGGCCAGACTACGCACTCCTAGACATACATGTAACAGACTTAGGTATTGGGGGGCTGATAGAGGGATTAAAGTTAAAGTCAAAGTGAAATGAAAGGGAAAAGGCTGAGTTTGCATTGCACTTGCTTTCCCAAAAAACGCCCCCATCTTAAGCACCGGAAGAGTATATTGTTTTAAAACCACTGAGGTTACACTTGTGAAATGAACATCTTCCGCCTTTATTTAAAGACTGTAACATGCCATAACCAAGCTGTCCATGTTCCACGTTTCTGAAACATGAGTTCAAAAGGCACATATGCCCCCATTTCCAGGGGAGGGAACCTTGCCGCTAGGCTGTCCAGATGATCCATGTCATCTTGGAGCCAGGACAGGATTTGTGGAGAACCGTCTCAATAAAAAGGACCTGGGTTTCACTTAAGCACTGAGTTCTTGCTGTGTGCTGATTGGTCAGTCTCCTATAGTCATGAATGTGTCACTAATGTTAATGTGAAACAGCTGGATGAGTCTTTCAATCAAGGAAACGAACCAGTCAAAGCGCAAGAAGAGCTGAACTATTTAGCCGAACACAGGAGCCTTTCGATTTTAAGGTAGTTTGTAAAACGTGAAGCAGCTCAAGGTGTCCAGAATGACATGGATTATCTGGTCACCCTGCTGGTGTCGCAGGCCGCCGTGGCTGGGCGGTAGCATAGAAGCGGTGGCTTGGTGAGATTCGATCACCTGATTGCATCTGTAGATGCTTGTGAAAGACCGTGTGACTTCTCATTCTCCAGAACCAAAAGACGACCTTTGTGGACGTCGCAATGTATTAGGCATGTAACGAATCACTTATGGTAATTCACGATTCAGTTCGGTTGATGATGCGTTTACCATTCGATCTTCCCATGATATTTTTTGGGGAAAAAAAAAACTAATGAAAATTTTATTACCAAAAAAGCAACATTTATTTTCCTATTCTTTATTGACTTAAATATTACTTTCAGAAATGAAGCATTAATAATAAATACACCTTTTCTTAATAACCATTTCGCCATTCTATAGTTTTACTTCAAAAAGGTTACATTAATTGGTTGCTGGTAAGGGGGCCAGCCAAGTTATTGCGCTTTCTACTGTCTAAACAACGCAATTACAGGCAGGAAAAACTAAGAGATTACGCAGCCTAATAATAATTTGAGGTACTTCACGATTCATACTTTTTTTCAAGACATTCGAATCGTCGTGGATTTGTACAGCGATTAATCATCACCTGATAATGTTACATGCCTACTATGCATCCAGTAAAGAAGTTGAGAAACAAACATGTGGACTTCGTGAGAACTTCACAAAATTGACAAAAGAGTATCTGGAGACCAGGTAAAAAATGGATATCCGTCCTTTTTCTGAAACCGCCTGTCCTACTCAGGGGTCCAGGGCTTATCCTGGAGGCTACAGGTGCAAGGCAAGGAATAACCCAGGATGGGGCGCCAACCCACCGCAGGGCACACTCACTCGCACACCTATGGGCAATTTGGTAACTCCATGATTTTGCACTCTGGGGCGAAACCAGAGTAGCCAGGGGAAGCCCCCCCTCGCTGAGACCATGCAAACTCCACATCCGGAGCCAGACTTCAAACCTGGTCCCAGAGAAGTGAGGTAACAGCACAGGCCACTGTGCCCCCCCCCAAAAAGTTTACTCACAAGCAACAGACATGGAGGCATTAATTTTAATCAACCCTTGTAGACCACTGGTGCTTTGTGGTTGATGCAGGGTTGAAAACGGCAAACGTAAACCACGCAGAAGGTTTCTCCCCCAAGCCCAGGAAATGTCACCATGTCCCCATAAGTATCCGCGAGCCTGACGAGAAAATCCCCCCGCACCCACCCACCCTACAGGGAGTCCGTCCTCTTTGAATGACTCAGCCTTTTGCTAGAGGCTGGTTTGCATCCAGGCCAAAGATCCTGGTTTTTGTCCGATAAGAAAATATGTTTCCACACAGCAGCAGAATCCCCAGTGTTTGTGTACATAAGGACAGCCTTGGAGTTCACGTTATCGAGATGTTCTCTTTCGGAGTCACCAGGTTTGTGCAGAGCAGTACTGTTGCCACACACACACACACACACACACACACACACACACACTATTCTCGGTTAGATTCCTGCAGCTTCTCCAGTACCGCCTTAGGGCTCTCACCGCCCATGCTGAGTAATTGCCCCTTGGTTTACGCATCCAGTTTGATGGAACAACAGGATCTTAGTAAAGTCTTTATGGTACCATATGCTTAGTTCTTAATGGCTGCCAACAAAACCTTCCAAAGGACATTTAAAGTCTTAAAAACCCTTTAATGCCCATTCTCATTCCCATTCTCATGCCCATTCCCATTCTCATTCCCATTCCCATTCCCATGCCCATTCCCATTCCCCATAACCTTCTTCCAACACACATGTGAAGCTCATTTTAGCCTTTTCTTAAAAGAAACAAGGCAGGCAGGAGTAGCTGCCTTTATTTTCAATGAATCACAGTTAATACAATCAAACCCAGGTTGAGGCTAATTAGCTTCTTACATCATCAGGAAGGCAATTGGTCATACAGGAACTTTTTAAGCATTATTGAAGGCACCTGCACTTATCCAATCAAGTGTTCTTTGTGTATGGTTTCTAATTAATTGCTAAAATCTGTTGGTTTCTAGCATTCACATAAACATTGTGGGATATTGTGTGTTAATACTTGAAAATGCAAGAACTGTTTATGAAATTTATGCACATTTGGGTTTCAGCAATGCAGCACTGATCTAATCGAAAATTACGTTATTTTACCAGTGTAATGACTGTTCTGCTTATTTTGTTGGGTTTCTCTCAAGTGACTTGACCTGTAGAGTCCTTTTCCATTAACTGCAAAGTGTTTCCTGGTTATCAGCTAGACCCCCCGTCGATATCAAGTAATCACCATGATTCAAAATGAGAAATCATTTTATGTCTGATTAATGTTTGGCCATCATAAGTTATGAAATACTATTGCCACTAACCTGAATGACCGTGATCAAGGAATAATGTCAGTCATCACGAATTATTAGTCTGAGTTAGCTTTCCAGTGGGATCCATTGCTGACAACATGGTTTAATTTGAGTTTATATAAAACCGAACCTAAAGAAAATTCTAGCAGTCTTTATGTATGATTCGTTACATACACAACATACTGTTACAGCTGATTCTCTTCTGTGGATGTGATCACATAAGTTAGCGATTAGAATAGGCAAAACAAACAAACAAGTAAATAAGTTAACAATCAAGCTATCCAGGTTGAGGATTTGAACATCTAACAAACATTATTTGCAGTATAGGTGAATGGGTTTACGTTTAATCCCATTTAGTTTAGGCTATTTCTGTAAATCCCCTACATGAATTTCGGTGGACCTTTTAATCTTGATTTTAGTAAATGCTCGTCAGTAAACATTCACAGATATCAAAATTTATTGTATTTCTCCTTTTTAGACCGATTGATTTTAGAGCTGTTCCCAGTCGATCCAACCATAGCTACTCCAATCTTACAGGTTGGATGAATGACAGATGAGGTCAAAACGAAACAAATTTAGCTGCTGTATTCGAAACTTCGAAATGGATAGAAGTGATCGTGAGTGAGCACTTCAGAAAGATATATTAACGTATTTCACCACTTTCTAAATGACACATACATGTTTCCTTGGCGATTTCAGTGTTACCTCATTTACACATGAGACCGTCACCTGTGTGATACCTGATCCCAAACAAAACTGTGTCATAAGACACATCCAGAAACAGCGGCCATAGCTAAACATGACCGTGAACAATTGTAGCCTACACAACCAGTCAAAAGTTTTCTACATTTGCATATTACTCAGTTAATATTTACTAAAAATACACTCAATATTCTTCGGTAACTAATACATTTACATTACGTTCACCATTTGAGTAACTTAATTAGTAAGAAAATGTCATATCTTTCATTCAGCAAAGTAACCCCCTCTAGTAGTTATAACAGCAGAGCAAATTCGAGCCATTCTTTCTACAAGGGACATTAAATACTGCTGTTTCGTGGGATGAAACAGTTATCTAGTGCATTTAAAGTTAAAGGACAGCCTAGAATCTGACTATGCCGTCACCACACAACCTGTTAATAGGGTGTCAGACATGCACCATTACAAACACTTTCCATGCTATAAAGGAAACTTGTTTTATTTCACTTATATTTTCATTTATAGTTGTTGACTCAACTGTCCAGTGCCTAACAAGAATAGAAAAATCTGAATTGAGTTTCTGAAATAAATGCGTGCAAAAACATTTGAGCAGTGGTCTATGTCCAAAGACCTACCCTTAAAAAAGACCATGAATTGACCATAAATTGCAATGATGTTTCCAATCTGCATACAGCCATGCTTCTGAATAGCCGATTAATAACAGGGAAGTCTGGCTTTAGATCCAAACAGAGCACCTTATCATTTTAATGGCTGTATCAGGATGTTAGAGCCGTGTGACTCGCCAAATACAGCTCTTTTAATGTAATTAATGTTTAACCAGCCCTAATTAGCTGAAGTAGGACTCTCTAATACAAGTCATTTAGTGGATTAATACCCAAGAAAGAAACTGTAAAATGGCACCCAACCAAGTGTCAGTCTTACTAAATCATCTCCCCAGTCCAGACTACATAGCGCCAGTAATTCTGCTAATAATATTACGCTCAGCTAACCTTCAGTGACTTCGAGTCACCTTGTTCGGAATAATCTTTCCAAGGGATCGGTGTAGCTATACGTCAAAATGGTGACAGTTGATGAGAACCAGACTGTCAGGCCGACTCATTAGCCAGTGTGTTTTTGTTACGCATTAATAAAAATACCTAACGTGTTAGCAACATGCTAAGACTGAGAGGGGACACCTGGAGGTGAGTCTCAGCCTGTTTTATATTGCTGGTTCATGATTTATCCAAACCGCGAACATGTGAAGCTCACTGGATGACTGGGCCTCACCTAGCAACTGAAGCAGATTCTGAAAACTCACTCAGTCCACAGGATACATTTCAGAAAATTTCTGTGGCCCTAAGTGAGTGAGTTTTGGAAATCTAATGGAAGTTGGATTTCATGAGGACTGAGTCAGTTTTTGACGTTTGTCCAAACCTTGATATTTGCTCTTCAATTGTGCAATAATAACTGACAAAAATATGTTTCTTTTCATTTAAAACATGCAACACAACTGATCATGACTATTCGGCTTGCATGACCACTCATCTGTTACACTCATTGACAATAATAGGGGGCTGTTACAGGCCTTCGTATCTAATTACGTTTTAATGTCGATAGACAAATGTGTCATAAACCAAACCCTTTGCTGAGATAATAGCATTTGCATCTGTTCCAAACATTTTGAAAATGTCAGGAGACACATTTACTACTGGAGAACGATATGTCGACAGGAAACTTATGATCTTTACAGGTTTATATACCTATGGATTTCTGTAGAGAGAGAAGAAAAGGGTTGTTATCGCAGATATGACTCCGTGTTTTCCAAGTTCTTTCATATCCTGTGGCTGGTAGAAATAAGCAAAGTAAAGGAGGTTGAATTGTATTTATTTCACCCAGAAACTGCAGGTGAACCTTTGCAGCATTATCACTTAAAACACCTGGACTTATGAGCCTTGAAAAGCAGGGCCTGGATTATCTCCACATTTTAATGCTAAAAGCACTCAAACCCTGTAAGCACTTATTTATTTAATTTCATAGCTATTATGGTCTGGAGGAGAGGGTAAGAGATGAGTCTTTGATGTTAGTATCAAAATATACTTGGCTTATTACTTTTGAGGAGGGGGCAGAAAATTACAGAAATAAAGTGCATTTCCCTCACGCTCTCGCTCACAAACTTGGCTGTCTTGCTCTGGCTCTCCCAGTCTCCAACGAAGCAGCAGTTGCTTCGCCTGGGGTCGTGGCTACGGGGTGGTGCGCTGTTCGGAAGCGCAGTCGCACCCACATGCGACGGGGGCCATGCAGCAGCTAGTCGGCAAGTTAAATCGCTCACGGGTGGAGCGTAATGGCTTTTCCAGAAGGCTCCAATTTCCTCACACACCCTCAGAACCCCACGCCACCACCTGGGGATGTGGAGAAAACCCACATCTCTCTCCCCTAAAAAGACACAGGGGGGCGTTTACTGAGCGCCTGGATCCTGATGAATAATTTCAGGTTTCCATCATTAAAATTATTCTGTTTGACATTGACACCCTGTGGCATTTCAAAATATGGGAAGCAGTTTCCGGTCCACATTGATTCTGTGGGCTATTCCTATTAAAAACTCTGCGTCACGATGTTTATCATTAATACCGCTGTCATTCTGTGTTTAATTTATCCCAGGCCCGTTCTAAACAAACAGCATCAAAATTAGCAAATAAATTATGAAAAACACACCTGTCTTTTTTCTTCACTTGGCAAAGCCAACTCCAAAAGACATTTATATTTTTCCGAAAAGCATTCATTAATGAGACTAATTTGTTATTACTGATTTTTTGTTTTCTCCATTTTCTCCCATGAATCATAATTTGCATAATGAAAATTATCCATCATTTTGATTCAATTTCCTACCTCATAAGCATAACTCATTTAAATAATCATGTTTTACTTAAAATTTTTATTTTTTAAGGGAGTTCCGGTCCTATTCCACAGAGTAGTTAGTTCAACGTTGGGTGTGCTGACAGTCTGCTGTGGTTAAAGCTTCAGAACAATGGCACGAGACACGTGGTAAGAAATAAATTTCACGGGGGGCTATGTAACCCTCAGTATATACACGTAAATTTTGCTGATTGGTGGGGGGTCCCCTCCATGGATTTTGCTAACCAAAAGAAATTTTGAGAGGGGTGGATCACACCTGTAATTTTACTACCCAGCTACGTGCCTGTTCACACCTGCTATTTTAATAATAATAGATACTTTAATAATAGATAATAGATAGTATGCTGCTACATATATACATTGAGGAGAAAGCAGATTGTTCCCTACAAAGCTGCTAAGTGTCTCGTAGCAATATTTGGCTACGGCTAAATCAGTGATGTATTGTATTGACTTATCAACTTTATTGCTTGATTATATAACCAAAAGATAGATCAGCTTACGAATGGGTGGAAACAGCTTTCCAGTTATGTCGTCTGAGTTGCAATAACAGGCTTCTTCACAGTTATAAATAACATCCTGACAGAATTAAATACCTTTATCCCTGGACTCCGCCTCACCACTGGCACTCACACATTTGTCTAAAACAGATTCTAACAGCATTAAACTGAGAAAGGAATTTCTCCTCCGCATTTCTCATCTGCTTATCAGCTAACTGCAGTCTTATCAAGACACACTAAAAAGGATGGGCTTGTGCCATATTGCTGTAGTCCATCTATCTATCTTCAAGCTGCCTTTCCCCGTCAGGGGGGGCCTGGAGCCAATGCTGGACAAGCCGTTAGGCGACACCAGTGGCCGTTTCGGGTGCCGTCTTCTGAGGAGACACTGACTTAACTGGTTGATTTCACTTTGTCCCAGACAGGGGGCGCCAGTGGTCCAGCTTGCCTAGGGCACCACATGGGCATTGACTGGCACTGCCTTTCTACTGCATGAGCTCCCACTTCAGGCTGGTAGATGGATCCCTTCCATATTCATCATGATAGGACCCCTGACAACACTGGTCACATATTCATGGGTACATTCGGGGGCGGGACCACAGGAGCACTGGCCCCAGCTGAAAGCAGATTGGTCCCTGGAGTGCCGCCTCCCCTGTCACTCACCGATTTAAAACATATCATTGGCTAATGATAAGGTCTATGAAAGGCTATGAAACATAGCTCCCATCGTAAAAAATCGTAGAATCTCCTCTGCCAAGTTTTGCTAATGGAATCTCCCCTGCCTACATGTGCTATTAAATCATTAAAAGGTATGGACAGGTTGACAAGTGCATTCTAAATGCATCACTTGCAGGATTAACCCTTAGGAGATATTTTTATATGAACGGCCCTGACCGTTGGACATTGATCTGAATCACATCCAGATGCAGATGCTGATCAGATGAGAGGGTCTGCGTGATGAACAGGTCCAAGGGACACGACAGTTGGAGGATCCAAGGGGGGGCGATTGGCACCCCCGAGATTGGGCAGGAAGGTGAATCAAGCATCTTACAGAATAAGCTATTCTGCTCTCGGACCACCTCTCTCCCAAATTTACATGGCAAGTCAGTTTTACACCCTGTCCCAAGTCAAGCACTCCCTCGCCTGCCCCCCTGCCCCCTGCCCCCCATGGTGTTTCAAATGAAAGTGCCCAGAATTGTGGAAACACGCAGCATTTTTGGAATCATGCTTTAAAAATTGCTACAGAAATATAGGCGGGAATGTTTATAAACACTCAAAGAATGTTACAAATATCACACGTTGGATGATTAAATAAGCAACTGGAGCAGCAGTCGAATAAAGTTCTGCGATTTCTGAAAACTGGAAGCATTTCCACAGTTTTGGCCGCGAGTGTAAATAAAATGTTAGTGGCAGGAAGGTATAAGTGGTGTCTGAAAAGTTCATGGATAAATGTGAAAAACTGACTGAACATGAAGCGGGACGACGGACTGTGGCGTCTCCATCATTCTGCTTCATGTTCAGCCAATTTGTCCGTCACATGATCACATGATGTCCCAGAATGTCAATGAAGTCACTGTTTCATTTCAGTCAAGAAAATAAACTGAGTGACACGATCCATCCCTCTTATAACCGCTTATACAGTGCCGGGTCCCCAGGAGGGGCCCTAGAGCATATCCAGGTGCATATGCAGGGGCGGGGCCACAGGGGCTGAAAGCTGATTGGCCCCCGGAATGCCCCTTCGCCTGTCACTCACCGATTCCAAACAGATCATTGCCTAATGATAAGGTTTGCCCCCTGTATATGAGTAGCCAGAGGAAAAATGTACATTAAGCGCACTTCTGGCCAATTTGTAACTTTCTAGTAGTTGCAGGGGAAACAAGAAACAAGTCTACGTATGGAAACTACATTGCAAATGACAGAAGCCACGATAATCACTTGTGAGTTTTCAAAAGGAGGAAACTCTTTAGGGTTTGTCAGTGAGCAAATAGCATCTCGCTGGAGTTTTAAAGCCACTTACGCAAGACGCCCACGCGAGCACCAGAGAGTTTATATAACACTCCAGAGAAAAAGAGCACACCGTCTCAAGACATGGGGGGGT
>JAODKC010000051.1:2851935-2885888 GCA_026777985.1 Mormyrops attenuatus | reverse complement strand
CCCCCCCCCCCCAGCCCCCCCCCCCCCCCCCCCACCCCCCCCCCCCCCCCCCCGCGGGGGGCGGGGGGGGGGGGGGGCGCGGCGGGCGGCGGTCATGCGCAGATGAGCGGGCCGGCTCACAGAGAGCCGACCTTCTCCTTATACCAGCCAGCACCTGCAGCTTACGTGCGTTACAGTCTGACTTAACAACAACTATGAGATTCAGGCTCCCTTCGCCAAACTGGCATAGTGATTGACACAGAAGGAGATGAGATCTAAAACAGTCAGCGGCTCTTTCAGTTATCGATCTCTGACCTTGCTTACTACCAACGGTCTGATGCTGGTGCTGTTAGCCCGGCTCCTGCCGTCAGGGTGATAGAATCTCCAGCCCCGTGTCATGTGTTCCATCAGGACATGGTTACCATGCCAACGGCTTCCTCCAGAATAGCAGCGTTCCTCCGTCTCCAAGTCGCCACGGCCTCCCGTCAGTCAGCAGTCAGAAGTCCACCCACGTGTCCGTTTAGGCTGTAAGTGAACGGAGTGGGGGATGACTGTATGGCGTTACATACGGCCGGCTGATATCATACGAGCTGCACGCCTTCTCTTTCGGTCACTGTGCCATTGCTTTCCTAGGCGAAATCCCCCCCCCCACTCTCTGCGCTGCACCTCTGACAAGCATGAAGCACTTTCCCCTGCCATTCCAGCTGCAAACGTCGCCCATTTATTTTGATACATTCTGTTATTATATGGTTATCTTATAAAAATCATTTATAATATGACTGTATGTTTCTCCAGACTCATCAGTACCAAAGGGATCTGAAACACCCCTCAGATAATTATGGAGAGTGTGAACGTCCTGTATCCTCATTATACAGAGAGGCAAGGGTGAAGTCTAGAAATGGGATGTCTGTTTTACGTGTGAGGGTGATGGGTGCTGGGGGGGAATATTAGGACCCCACCATTTAGCACAGCTACAAGATGCCAGACGAAAACAGCTCCAAGAGGCAAAAAGCAGAACATAAACAAATAGCATTTCTAAGCACGTACTAATATGTATGCACATAGCATCTTAACATCCCTGTCACATCTCCATTGTGGTTTGGTTCCTGCTTGCTCACGATAGACGGGAGGTTCCCGAAGCGTCCGTTAACTTCGTGAGTTATGATCATGGTTACCTTTCGGTCACGCAGAAGCCGTGTCTAGTTTGCCGATAGGCATTTGAATATGCAAGGAAAATTTAATCAAAACGATATGACTTTCATGACACAGCAATCTGTTGTAAATGTTCAGTCTTTTAAATTTTACTCAGTTTAAAGATGTGGTTATAAAATCACGTAAAATGATTTTTATAGTCACTAAGCAGGCATTAAACATACAGAAAAGTGTCAAATGATATGCATGAATTTTTCATGCAGCATTACAGCTGGTTAACCCTGAATTTTAACTTTAAACGCTGCTTTAAAATGAGAAATGGAATGAGGTTGAAATACTTGTGACAAGAAAAGGTTGAATGTAACAGTGTCCTGCTTACTGAAAGCATCACGAAAAATCAACAAACTTACAGAATCTGCAGTTACTCAAATATTTCAGAGTGACATACACCTGAACGGATGTTCAGTCATTCAATCAAACCTGAACGGGGAACCACGGAAGAACATGGCTACTGATTTTGTGGCTCCTGCACAAGTGAAATTCACAGGGAAACAAGTCAGGATCTTGGGAAGTAAAACGAGTAAAATCAGGCCTGGATGTGTGGTTCTGCGCTCGGTCAACAAAACAAGCTCGTCACCTGATTTTTCCCCCACCCGCACGTACACTTACAAGGTCAAAATTGACATTTTGACAGCAGTGAGTCCTGGGGGCCTGCGGAGTCCCATTATTAGAGCCCTCGGCGGGGGCCGGTAGAATAGGCAGTGCTCTGAAACCTCCACACACAGCTGCTCCTGAGTTTTGTGGTGTTACGTGAGGGACTCCGGTAGCTCTTTGGCAACATCTCCTCTACGAGGCTCCGGGCACGATTTCTCAGCCAGAAAGCAGACACCCGGGAGTAGCTGGATGTCCTAGTCTCAGTGTCTCCCTGTAGTGCCTCGTAAATGAGCCTTATGGACCACAGCTAGATCCACAGCCATTAGTATCTGAATCTATTGCATATATAATAATAATAATACTTCTTACCATATTTCATACATATGACATTTTGACTGTTCTTACTGGAACAGCAAAGACTGTAAATGTCACCCCTATAAAAATGTATTCCGTTTTTTTCCGCTAATCCCACAAGAGACGCTTTTGAGAGTGTGAAGCCGTTTGACTCCTTTCTTACTCATCGTCCACCAATCGGCCACAAAACCTCTTGGGAATGGCAAATAAAATGTGGTCATCTAAAATGGTCTAAATAGAGTACAATTTTGAACGGTTATGTTCCGCCCTTCGGAGATGCTGCCCGCTGAGGTTGCAGGCGACCTTCTTAGAGACGGGAGCCCAGGAAAGCTGAAGTGAAGCGACGTAAGCTGATCCTGAGTATAATGTGACAAAACCCTGTGAACACTGACACTGTTTGGCTGGTTTTAGAGGCTGAAACATCACAGGAACAAAGTTTATGTGCCAAGAAGTTTAAATGTCTAAGTGTCTAAAATAATAATGGCTTACCCACCCACTGTACCCGCTTGTCATAATCAGTGTCGCTGGGGGTCCGGAGGCTACAGGTGCAAGGCAGGATGGGGTGCCAACCCATCACAGGGCACACTCACACACCATTCAGTCACACATTCACTCCAATTAACATCAGCAGGTTTGGTGGGGGGACACCAGACTCCCCAGAGGAAACCCCACGATGAAACAGGGAGAACATGCAAACTCTACACACATAGAGCCATGATGGAGACTCGAACCCCGGTCCCAGAGCAGGCAGTCACTGCGCTGCCACAGAATGGCTGATGGTGAAAAGCTGTATACAACTAGAACTGTTATTCTTCCCAGTGTGAAAATTTAGTGACACTCGCACGAAGTTCTATAATAATAAACCACAGAATTTAATGCTGTGGCCGCTTTGATGTGGCAATCATGAGACTCGTATTCTTTTTAATTATTTTTGTAACATTGATTAGGTACTAAATGAAATAGTTGATTCTGTTGAATTTGGTTTCTGTTTTTTCCTCAGAGGTTTTCACAAAGGCCTGTGCCGACTACTAAGTGACTACTGTGGAGGACACTAAATTTTTAGTGCAAAGCAGGGCACGTGTCTCTACACGGAGACCGGAAACAAACGCAGCAGACTCGGAACATTTGTAAGGCCCAATGAGTACATTATGTACAGAACATCTGTCCTGCCTAACCTTAAGTGCACATACACTGCCCTCTTGCGTTCAGAAGTAAAAACAAAAGCTTATTTGAAAAATTATTTTTTTAAAAAGCAATATAACTATTTTCAAAAGAATTAAACAAAAGATGCAAAATGCAAGTAAACATAGCACAAAACATTTTTATTTAGAAACAAAAAAATTCTAGTATGGATTTACCAAAATTACATCGTTTTCCGCTAATGATGCACATTTCATTTGACCTTTTCAGCCGCATCGTCACCTATGGAATCAACATTTCAGCATTTTAAAAGCAAAGGTTAACAACCATTTAATTTGGAATAAAGGTCATGAACGCTGATCATACTTATTTTCCCTTTTGCTGGGAGTTATAATTCTTATTTACACCTGCATTCCACGTGTAGGACGGAATGTGTTGTTCTTTTATTAATGTTTCCCAAATGAAGAAAGTATGCCATATTTTTTTAAGTTAATATTTGCTTGATTTATTTACATTGCTATATTTGTAGTCATTAAATCACCCGCTTATTGCATGACGTTCTCAATAGCACCATCTAGTGACAATAGTGCCTTCAAAAGGTGTGCTTCAAGAGAACTAAATCTTGCTAGATCGTTTTAACCATTGGTTATTCACACACATGACCGAGACACTACACATTCTGCCTATAACGAAGAACTTTCTTAATGTTCTAGTGATTTTAAGTGAATATATCCCGTAAAAATTCGCGAGTTTCCGTAGTGTAGTGGTTATCACGTTCGCCTCACACGCGAAAGGTCCCCGGTTCGAAACCGGGCGGAAACATCTTTTATTAATATTGAGTACAGCTGCTGGACTTGTGCCAGTGATAAAACGTCAAAGGTCCAGATCGTGTGGCTGGCAAAATAATTTCAGTGTTGTGGGGCCTTAGCTTCTCAGCTGTACGTCACTTTGGATGAATGTCCCTGCTAAATAAATGCAAAGATAGAATTTTTTTTATCCAGATCATTTGGCTGCGATATGGCTATTTGCTTCATAAATTGCTCCCAATGACAATTCTACCAATGCGCCCGCAGCACCCAAAATTTCTATATTCAGTTGCAATGGAAACTGTTAAACTTGGAAATGATTACTTCAATTTTTTAGTCCAGTCCTAAGCTGCTCCTTACTAATGATGACCAGCTGCCTGCAATCAGAACAGGAAGCAATGTGACAGTTGTGCGACAGAGCTGGTCAGAAAACTCGAGACGATGGACTCTGGCAGAGAAGCTGACTGAAAGTGCTGCGTGCGGGTCCGCGTTGTCCCTTGAGTGATTGGCCATTTACTGCCTACATTGTTTGTTTTTTTCCTTTTCCATCCCAAGTGAAATAATGATGAGGTTTTGCATACCATTAATTCACCAAAAGGTTTGTTACTCAAAGCCCCACTGAACAGTGTACACTAGCGCCACCTATTGGTCATTATATAATATACAGCTATAATGCTTTGACTTGATTAAAATGAGGGAGAAAAAAATAAGATTGTAATAGAGTGATATGCATATTTCTGTAACTGGGACTGATGCTTTAGTAAAAACTGCAGAATGCCACTGTGTGGGAAGGAACATTTTTAGTTTCACTGTACCTGGCCAATTTCTCATTTTTGATATTAACAATATGTGTAGACCCTGTGTTCAGAATAGAGAATATTGTCTCTTTCTTAGTGCTTTTATTTTTTAGATAGTAGGAAGAACATCAAGTAGGAAGAACAAAATCATTTCAAGAATTTCCACCTTGGATCAATGGCTGATCTTATCAACCACGCAACCAAAAACCATTTTCAGCTCACTGCGGTGAGTCCAAATCTTCAGAACAAGCAACGCAGCCCACAGATCGCGCAGGGCTTTGCGCTCCCGCATCGACGATTCATAACTAAAACCGGATCAACAGGACTCCTCTGTGGGAAGTCGATTTCATGATTCTCCGAGAATGACACAAGCTTCAAAGTGAAAGTTTCAGCGGAAACTGCTGGTCGTATGCGATACATGCGATATTCTGAGCCTCGATCTCGAAGGTAACAGTGTATCTTATTTCTAATTGAGACTCCTTAAAGAGACTCTGGAAAGAGAATTTCCCCACGGGGGTCAATAAAGTATCAATTATCATTATTAACTCCTGCTGTTCAGCGTGAGTTATTTGTACCGAGGATATAGAGTCGCCGGTCTTACTTTCTGTTGAGTTCCCTTCTATCGTTTCTCTAGAGCAGGGGTCACCAACATGGTGCCCCCCAGGACCACATGAGTCGCCCGCTGATCTGTTCTAAAAATAGCACAACTCACCAGTGAGCGGCGTCTAAAATTTAATTTTGTCCTGTTGCTATTCGTCTTTAATCACATTTGTATTTATATAGGTTTGAAATTGACAGTATCTTAAAAAAGCATTTAAAACATGTTTATTAAACCGGTAGCCCTTTGTGTGGCTCAGTACCCGTGAAGTAGCTCTCGGTTTCAAAAAGATCGGTGACCCCTGCTCTAAAGTGACTGTAGTGATGGACAAATGATGCCATTTTTTAAATGATCATTTTCATGTTCCATGAAGGCTACAAAGACAGACTTGTTAGACTTTAATTTTCCCTTTTTGAAAAGACATACAGAAACCAATAGAAGCAGTGCAATTATTTTGTTCAACCCTATTACATTTAATCTGGCTTTAAGGTACTGGGGCGTTTGAAGCCAGTTAATACCTCTCAGTGTTGTTATTGGTGTTTTTGTAGAAGTTCTGAGAGAACATTTGTGTCCGTGTTTTCATTTTTCTCAAAGAATTGACATTAAAGAGTATTGGGAAAACAAAAGACATCCAGAAAGGACCCCCCAACTAATTGCCACCCCCAGTACAGGACCAACACTGCAGGATTCCTGTGCCTACTGAACCATCAAATTGAAAAGTTTTATCACCACAATCTGCCCATCAAGCAGGTTGAGTTTGCTATTGTTTCTATATAGTTAAGCACGGAGATAAGGAGGAAATTCAGCAGGAAATGCAAGAGCTTTAATCAGGACAGCTGTACCAGTATGAATTGCTGACATATTTAAGAGGGGAACTGTGCTTCAAACACCTGATAGACCAGCCAGTCGACGGTCATGCATGGAGGTCTTAATCAGGCTGAAAAAATGATAGATCCTTTTTCTGGCATTTGCACAAGTACAGACACATTGGAATGCTTTCTTCACATACCCCATCCTGCTCCCTGTGGTGTGTGTGTGTGTGTGTGGGGGGGGGGGTGATCCTGAAGCTGAAGCTCCTGAAGTTTAAGAGCTTCGCTCAGGGGCCCACAGACATGTGACTGCTCTGCCAAGGCTGGGGTTCAAACCAGCAACCTTCCAATCACAGGCACAGAGACTCGGGGTAGTGGGTACTGAATCACGGCACCCATTTGACCCTTAGTCCTTTCGAACACAACAGGCCCCGGTTTGAGAGTAATGGGGATAATTGTAACCCTGGACGGCCTCACATTCATGACAATTTAAGCAAAGAAAGCTACCATTTAACCTCACGCACTTAGCACTTTGGTGAATTGACATGTTGATCTTTCTTTCCTTCAATCTTCATCTTTTCCCTCTCGATTTCTCTCCTTGCCCCTCTCATGTGAGATCGGACCTGACGGGCTAGCTTTCGCTCCCCACACGCAGAAATGAGCCTTGGGAGTCCATGATCCCATCGCCGGTTCACCGGTTGGCCTTCCCTGGCCCACTTTCAGTAGATACCGACCACTACACAGCAGGAACACCCTACAAGACCTGCCGTTTTGGAGATGCTCTGACCCACTTGTCTTGCCATCACAGTTTGGCCCTTGTCAAAGTCACTCAGATCCTCACGCTTGCCCATTTTTCCTGCTTCCAACACATCAACTTCAAGAACTGACTGTTCTCTTACCTAAAATATAATGGCACCCTTGACAGGAGCCACCGTAACGAGATAATCAGCGTTATCTGCTTCACCTGTCAGTGATTTTAATGCCATGGCTGACTGGTGCACCGCAAGGCACACTTCCTGAATTTGTGAAGTGCCTATTGTAACAATTTCTCCTCACGGGAAATTTATAAACAAAATATATAAAGTAAACATTTGAATGTAAATATTTATTCCCAAGAATGTGTCGTTTAAAATAAGCAGATTAGATAAGGTTACTAAGGAATGAGCTTGGTTAGCCATCTTTACACTTAGGGTTACGTCGGTCATCAGTGACAGACGCATCACAGCTGAAAATGAGGCGACTGATGTGAATTTAGCTAGACAAAAAGGGTGCCATCTTTGGACACGTTAAGTTAACTTAACATCGCTTAGATCATTTGGGTATTTTTGTTTTGTTAAGAGATCAGTTGAATTTACAGTGTTTCATTCACGGTTTTGTTTGAAACTGCTTCCATACAAAAACCAAAGGCAATGTTTCGAAGAGTTCTGTTTGGAACAAAAGTCCAGTACAGTGCCATTAGAAGTAACGTTAAAGGCATCTTGTATAAAACTCACAGAATGCACATCCAATCCAATTCGATATTTATATTCAACAGCTAATACAAGGAGCAGCCACAACACACACGTCTTACAAGCAGCCAATATCCATTTCAAAAGGCCAACGATTTCGGCAACTGCCAGAGTCCACATTGATCAGAATTATAAGTTAATAAACAAACATCCACACAAATATTAAACCAAAAGTTTATTTCTAAGAATTTGCCAGGTCACTAGCGGAATTAAATTCCAGTGGAAGAGAATTTACTATACATTAGCAGGTGTGCATGGTATGGGTGTAATTACGCTGTCAAAAGCCACTTAAAAATGCAGATAACTTTATAAAACAAACAAAAGGCTGGGTTGCCCTTATCTACATGTCAAACACTCACAAAATAACTAGAAGAAAAGCTTACGATTAAATTTAATTCAATTCATTTGTTCTCGGAATCTCGCCTCAATGCCCCAGACAAGCCAAGAAAGACGTACGAAAAAAAAAAAAAAAAAAATCTAGAAACATGGGGGAAGGGGAAGAAAAAAAAAAAAAAGTCAAATTGTTTATTTCAAAAGTTCTGGCGTCTCTGATTTAATCTCTCGCAGATTATCCAGTATACATGTAAAATACAACCATAGAATACATTAGATCCAAAAAAGGTACCAAAAAGTACAGTAAAAATAACACTTCCATCTCTGGAAATGTGTATGACGGAAAAAAAAACAAATATATATATATAAAACAAAGGAAAAGTGACATTTGTCTCCCCAGTTCCTCGACTGTACAAAATGGAGCACGAGTCTAATTCTGCAGACTCCCAAGGCAAGTTAGGCCCCATGTTCGCTGCTGCCGCCGTCGCAAAGGGTCTTGTTCTGACTCACTTCATTCCTTAAAGGGAAAGCAAAAAAACCAAGTAAGTTGTATTGTCTATCTTCAAAACGAGTGTCAACGAAACAGCAGAGGCAGAAATGCAAAAGGACAGACGAACGCTTGTCTGGCAAAACCAGATCAAGACAAAAGGAAGAACAGAGGAGGGGATTCTTAAGAGGAAAAATCGACTGAGGTCCCTATTGTGTGCTTTTTGAGGAGAGCCCACCATCAAACCTACAGGAAGGTTAAGCCACCAAAAACCATGCTGGTCACCTGCATGGTCACGTCAAGTTACCAGTAGAGGTGAAAATTTCAGATCCAGAAAGTAAAAATCCAGACCATGAGGTTTCAACCAACCAGCATAAAAAGAGAGAGTACTCAGCTGGCTGGTTGAAACAAAATCTCGGTCTGGATTTTTATCTATCTGGACCTGAAATTTCCACTTCTGCTGGTAAACCACAGCGACGGATTCCTGATTTAATCCAATCCCAAAATATCCATTCCTGAATTACAATCCATCCCCCAAAACAAGGAGTTTGAAACCAGGCAGGCGAGACGCGAGAGCTACGGGCCCGTACCTATGCCGCGCGCAATCAGTATGGCTTGTAGCTACTCTGGTGGCCTCCACGCCTCGGAGATTTTCCGTAGCTTGTATTGCCCTGGTCTGGAAGGAGGAGAGATAGGCTGAGCACCACAATACTGAGGAAAGACGACCGAGCCAATCAGAGAGCTCGCAGAGGTCCGCACTTACTATAGTCATATCCCCCTCCGTAGCCGTAGTAACCAGATGAGTAGTCGTAGTTGCCGTAAGCGCCGTAGCCTCCGTATCCCTGTTGGCCACCGTACCCGTACCCCTGACCGCCATAACCTTGATTCCAGTAGCTGTTGTAGCCCTGGTTCCAGTTCTGGCCCTGACCTAAAACGAGAACCCACTGCATCACTGGGCCCCACAGAAACACCGTTTCGACTCCGCCGAATGCTCCATACCTCGCCCCCTGCCACGTCCGTAGCCTCGGCCGCCGAACTGCTGCTGTTGATACACCTCCTTGGGCTGAGCGATTTTAATCTCACACTGAGGGTAGGAGAGGCGCGCAGTGAACATCCAAGGGGACATACAGGGGAGGCGCGCAGTGAACATCCAAGGGGACATACAGGGGAGGTGCGCAGTGAACATCCAAGGGGACATATAGGGGAGGCGCGCAGTGAATAATCAAGGGGACATATAGGGGAGGTGTGCAGTGAACATCCAAGGGGACATATAGGGGAGGTGTGCAGTGAGCATCAAGGGGACACCTCAGTTTAGGCATTTACCACTGCAATAACGCTCCTTAAAGTAACACCGCAAGTGTTAATTCACTCATGCCACACATAGGCCCGTAGCAAACACACCTTGCTTCCGCTAACATTATGGTATTTCTTTTCAAGCACTTTCTTAACAGACTCCTCTTCCTTGAACGTGATGAAGACGAATCCCCTCCTTTTATTTGTCTTTGGATCCACTGGAAGCTCTATGGTTTCAATCTGGGGGACAACGCAAGAGTGAAAATCAGGAACACACAAATGATATTTCTCTGAAGACATCCGGTTTGATTTAACGCAGCAGACCTCCCCGAAGGCCCCGAAGTACTCCCGGATCTTCTCCTCCGTCGTCTCTGGATTGAGACCACCAACAAATATTTTTTTAACTGGCTCTTTTTTCATCGCCATTGCTTTCTTTGGGTCAATCTGTCGCCCATCTAGTCTGTGCTCTTTCTGTTCAAGCACCTGGGGAGGGAAAGAAATGCTGGATTAACCAACTGCGACAATCACTCATTTATCTGACTCTTATGAAAAGCAACTTGCGATTTGTAGGTGTCGTTAGCGTGATGCTAGGTACATATTGCTGGGGGGGGGGACCAATGGCTACTCTTTTTATTGCAATGTCTTCTACTGTGGCATGAGGGTCTGGGAGAAATCACTCAAGACTTACTGTACCATGCATGCTTGACAATGAAAACTGTGAAGCCTAACTGAACAGGTGCCTGGCTTGCCTTTTCCACACTTGTGGCGTCTTTGAACAGGATGAAGCCAAATCCTCGCGACCGTCCCGAGTTAGGGTCCATCTTGATCGTGCAGTCAGTCACCTCCCCGAACTTGGAGAAATAATCTTTGAGGTCTTTCTTGCTCGTGTCCCAACTAAGTCCGCCAACAAACATTTTGCTGGAAAATAAAGATGCTCTTTAGCAACTACTGCAGAAGAAGCTAACCTTCTAAAGCCTTCTTAAAATCACTAACACCAGACGTGGAAATTTCAGGTGCCAGACAGTAAAAATCCAGTTCAGTATAAAGATTCCGTCACAGAGTACTCAGCTGGGTGGTTGGACGGAACAAAATATTGGTCTGCATTTTTACTTTTTGGATCTGAAATTTCCACCTCTAACACGTTTCTGACTGAAATCGAGCAGAACTCATCTATACTCAGACAGTGTGTGATTTGTAACGAACATCCGAACATCAGAGATCCCCTCTATCCCAGCGAGATGCAGGATGCCGGCCCGCCGCTGTCACCGGACTTCCGAGCCACCAGCCCCCCCATCGCGGCTCAGGGGGGTCACAACGGCACCCCTGATCACTAAGCAAACCTTACAACGAATGGATAGTTGGGGTAAGAAAGCCACCCGAGACACGGAGCGAGTTACTGCCCATCCCCCATAAGGCAGCACATGGCGCCAACAAAGCCGGGGAACAAAGGGGCTTATCCCGAAAGCATCGCGGCGGCCCCGCACCGGGAGCCCCCGTCACCCGGCCCTCACCCCGCATCCTCCTCGCCCTTGCTGGCATTGATCCGCCCGCCGTCCTCGGCGCCATGCTGCGAGTCGCCTTCCTCCTCCTCCTCCTCCTCCTCCACCGCCGCTTCCTCCTGATAGACCTCGGCAGCCTCGGCCCCGTTCAGGTCGTCGCCCTCGTTGCCGTTTTCTGAGGTCTCCATGAACTGCTGCTCAGTGTCGGACATCGCGGCTTATCTGCACCGGGGGGGAGAGCAGTTAGGTAAGCGTGCAGCTTCCCGGATCTATCTGCTTTACTCAGACACAGGAATGAATAAAAACATGCGTGCATCTGCACTGATAAAACGGGACTCGATAAACACCTAAAACTTCAACAGCACTGGGACACAGAGTTACGGCGCAGTCCCGCGCTGCCTCTCTAAACATCTGCAAACGTGTAACAACGACACACTGTTGCATTAACATCGATACAGTTACAGAGCGTTATTGCATCATTCATGCGGCATAACAGGACATTTCCTTCTTACATAATTGCTTATTCGGCGAGGCCTCAGGCTTGCCGTGCAAACCAGCGAGAGGCTCATAGCTAATATCTAAACACATCTATCATCCATCGCACAAGGGAAAGTCGGCAGCGGCGCGACGTATTCTGTTGAGAGCGGACACGACAATGCCGACATTAATAGATCGGCATGGGTGATCGTTTTTAATAATTTCATAGCTACTTACTGCTAAACTACCCCGCGCCACAAATTTGCCTTCAAGATGGATTCTCCCTTACAATGCCAACTCGTGGCAATTTTTATAGGACCGGATAAATGACCCCCTAATAAAAGGTCGCATGATTCGTTAGACCGGTCTGTCGATCACGACCATCCTGTTTTTCTATTGGTCGGACCACATAAGCACCTCCCAGTTCGTATTACCATCAACTTCCGCTTACAGAATCTCAAGGCAGTATGTGTGCCAGGACAGAAAGTATAATTTAGTAATCAAATTTAATGTTTCCGAAGGCAATAGAAGTTATATTGCAATACGTTTAGCCACATTACCATGCAAATTTTTATCTGACTCGTACTATTTAGCAAGCAACAAATGAGTGCCAACATAAAACTATAGGTCAGGTTCGCCTAGTGTGTGCAGTATCTCCTGTTTTCACGAGAAATGCAGATCATACCAAGCAACTGTCCGGCATCATAGTTATCAGTGATGAACATTCACTGAATTCTGTTAGTATATGGTACAAAATCCACGTCTGACACCGGTGTTAGAAAAATAGTCATATTCCATATACGCAAAGCAATCTATGGTTTGCTGGATGCCTGCCCTTATAAAACATTAACATCTCGCCCTCGAAGCGATTAATTAAACATCATCAATATGGCCTTGCTAAATGCTCATTTAATTATAAAATATGCATGGGCGGAGGGGAGAAAGTCTGCCAGTGTTGATGGACATGCACATTACTAAAGCAGGGGTTAAGAAAGCAAAAGAAGTGAAACGGTGAGCAACAGATCAATGCTATATAATCCATCAAATGATCAGGTTTCTTAAGTACAGCTCCGAGAGTTCCTAGCGGGTCATGCTAGTATGTTTTTATTTCAACTGTCTCCGAACTGAAACTTCTGTAATTAAGTTTCCTTACAACAAATCCCTCTATTGGAAACGCTGAATACATCTCAATGCAGTCTTCCCAAAACCAACCGCATTTTAGCTATTATCATTTGAAAGCGGATTTCGTAAGACCGGATATCGAATTAAATTTACATACTGGCCGTGCACATTTTTAATGTTATTGTGCTAAGTGCAGGCTACTACCCTTCACGTGAACATCAAGCAGTTTTGGTGGCCAGCTAAATTTAATTACACAGAAACCACTGACAGAAAACTGCCTTCTTTGAGCTAAACTTGACATATAAATACAAAATATTGCACTCAGTCTTTAAAAGTTATTTGCTTACCCCATTCAAACAGCCAAGCACGCAGGACCCGCTATATGCAGCATTCAGGGAAGGTGTCGCTCCGCCAGCCCAGCGGTGCCCGCACGTGTTTTAAATCGAACATCAGGAGCTCAAACGCCGATACTTCAGTCGTATCTCTCGCTGCATTGCATGTGCGCTGCGCCTAGTGTACAGGACTCAATGCAGTTCGCCGAACTGTGTCACAGGAAGAATAGCCAGTGCGTCCGTATATTAAATGAATGAAATATCAAAGTGCTAAGATTCAGGAATGCAGTATCTGCCTTTTGGAATCGTGGGATCACATGAGCCCCAGCTGAGCCTGCGCTGGAGGTGCAGTATCTTCACTGCCCGCTGGATGGCAGGATGGGAGATTTGCTGGATTTAAACGCTACGTAATAGAGCGGTTTTATGCTGTTGCATCCAGAAGTCTCCTAGTCCAGCATAACTCAACGCTTCAGATACCATTCAATAAAAAATAATAGACATATTTGCTCGAAAATGTAGCCATTTAATTTCTTAAAATGTATATGCATATAAATATGTTTGGGGAAAATGGTAAATTCATTATTCTACTGGTCTGACAGACATTACTTTTATGTCTGTATACAAATACCTCCAACAAAAGCCGCAGATAATAAAAAAATCCGATCTCGGTTTAAGAAAAAAAAAACAAATACAACCCAAAATTCTTCATTTATTCCAGCTTGTTGGCCCCCAAAAGCATATGTCACATTGGATTCCCATGGTAACTTTCCACACTCGGGTCAGTTTGTTAGTGTAGCCAGGAAACGGGGTCCGGAAAGGAGCGAAATTCAACATTTAGCTGGTTAAACAAATTACACTTATCAAAGAACCAGGGATTACGTCAAGTAACCCAAAGTTAAACTGAGGGGAAGCACAGCCCTAGGGCCTGATTAAACAGTCGGTTGTTACATTAGATTAAACGTTTGCGAAACAGCGGCCCCTGATCCTGTAGCTAAGAGGCGGGCATATACAGTAAAGACGTTTATTCCATTTAAACATTTAGCACCCAACCATACTTTTCAACAAATGTACTTAAGTCTTCACACACTATAAACCTTCTTGTTTTTTTATTTTTCATTTTTTTAAGAGAGATAGTTCAACGCTCCACTTGTCGAGCTAGCAACACATAAGGTCATGTGAATAAGGGATAAAACAGAAGTCTAGTAAAAGTCAAGACAATGCAATGACAATACAATTCAAAATACAGTGCAGTTTAGGAAGTTTAGTCACCCCAAGACACTTGGAGAGAGAGAGAAAGAAGAACGAAAGAAAGAACGAACGAACGATCGTTCGTTCTAACTAATTATTGAACAAATGTATGAACAAACAAGAAAGTCAGCATCACCACTGTCTGATTGGTCGAAATGCATGGTGATACTGGTGTATCTCGATATGCATGGATTATCTGAAGGAAAAAAGGGCCTAAGCTCTTTAATCATTATTAGTAATATCGCACATCACAATGTATTGATGCATTCCTGACAACCCGGAAATTTCCAACCTCCTACTTGATAAAGTACTATAGAACAGCATCTGAACGGAATGAATTCATAATGCAAATGCAAGCAAATGCTAATTCTGCAAATGCTTGATGCTAACATAACGCGGTGATTCTCTCAGACTTGCTAGCGGTAATTCGCACTTCGTACGTCATGATGTACACCATGTGAACAGTAAATAAGCGCCTCATTGGTTTTACGTCACTGTCGCTCTCCAAACCCAGTACTTTACCGAGCCGATCCTTCTGCAGTGGAAAACCGAAGCGAGCTGGAACTGTACTGTAACTAGGCTCTCTTCGTGGTATGTCTCCAGTACGGACTGGTTCCTGTATGCCAGTGGAAAAGCAACACTAGACTCTCTAACAATTGCATTGCTTATAGTTAGAATACATGGCTGTGTCTCATCTCCCAGCATACTGGAAGGGCATGGAACCATCCGGAGAGACAATCCCTACTGCAGGAGATGTAAACCTTTAGCTATGCGGGCTAATTTGAGGCAGAGCTTCTAGAGAATTCTTTTTAGACTGCCACAGGACACAATGATGCGGTTGATGCCGTTCGGGGAAAAATCGCACAAAGGACATCCATTTGGAATGGCTGTCATTCTTGGGATTACAGCTCACCATGACGGACTTCTGCCGGCTGTGCGTTTGTGTTCTCACAGCCCACACACAGCTGGATATTTTACCATAGTAAAGAAGGTTAAGTTCCTTCATCAGCGACTCATTAGGGGCCCCCAGGAACTTGAACTACTAGGTTTAAGAGTCCATGTCATTAAGCATTACGCCGCCTACTGGCCACAGACAGACAAAACATCAGAATACATCTTAATATATCTCCCAGTTCCCTAGTCAGACAATCAGTCGCAGTTAACCAGGTTTTCTAATAAATCGCACCATAGGATCGTTTATTATTGATTAGATCAGTCTGAAGGAGATCATTTTTGCAGGATGGGTAGGAATGGGGGGGTTCATCCAGTGGACAAGTTTGCCCTGCTGAATAAGTCTAAGAAAAAATCCTGGTTACCTGAAGAATCAACAAGGAACAATAAATTAAAGCTGTTAGTCCAATACTACAAAACTGGTGAAGAGAGGAACTGTGCCATTCAAATATTGGCTAACTGATCTGATTATGAATTTCCACAGCATATAATGTTTGCATAGACAATTCTTCAACAACAAAAAACAAGTAAATGAAACTTATACCAACAAACCAGACTTCGTTAATGTTACATCCTTCCTGTCTATATATGAATGGTACTTTCACAGACCACCCGACTCTGGTAACTCACCAACACAGTGTAACACAAACGGCACCAAATCATAATTTTAGGTTTGGGAGTGTGTCATGCATCATGTATGATATTTAATCCGCATATTTGAATACACTAGGGATCTTAGGGTTTATTTCACATCTGGAAATGCAATGCACCTCCAAGGTTATCACAATGGTGATATGTGCTGTCAATTTTCAAATAAAGGCAAAATGCAACAGGCTGTCATGAAATAGATATTCGAACACTGTTGAAGCTGGTGAGAGCTGCAGAAGTGGTAAATCATTGTTTTAGCCAGTGGGGACTTACCAACCCAACAGCACCCCATAGCAAACACTGACGACATGTCATCTTAAAAAAGTGATACTTTATTTTTCATATAATCAAAACGATTTATCTTAAAAAAACAACATAAAACACAAATCTGTATACAAATATAAAACGAACAAGATAAAATGTAAAAAAGGAAAAATTACAGGATTTACTTGAAAGTAAATTTACTTAAACATCCCACAAGCCAGAACATTTTTTCCTGATGGTTAAAATGAGGAAATGCATACCAATTTTTAATGTAATTTTATTATTATTACGATTATTTTAGGAAAAAACTGTGAAAGATGCCTAGATGGTATATTTTATTGCTTCAATAGTTTTGTCTCCCTCTTTCCTTCATATTTTCTTGGCTCCTGAGTGTTTGTCAGTCACGTTGAATCACAACAATGCAATTTCTGCTTGCTTGATCCTTTAGCAAACACCACTGCATCCCCTTGTGAAATATCGCATGACAGTGTAAATTTAACTCTTGCTCTCCAGAATAGTGAGCAACTCATTTTAGGGTCTTTCCATTGAAAATGTTCAGGTTTGGACCGTCTGTTTAAACCAAACAGATAGTTTACCAGGGTATGGTAAGGTCATACGGTGTACACTATACTATCCATATAGTGAATATCTGAACTGCATATTTAAAATGTGTTTGGGGCCTCTACACGGCTTCTAATCAGTGAATGAGGAAATAATGATTTCTGTTATAAGAAAAAAAATCACATTGCAGAAGGATGGGAACTATGCTTACATAAAAAATAAGGATTACACATCAATCGTAGCCTTTCCTGGGGACAATGGGCACAGGCAGGAACCAACCCTGGGCAGACACCAACACACCGTAGGGCGCACACACTCGCGCAGTTACAGGGCCAATTTACACTCGCCAATACCTAGCTGAATATAAGATATATAATTTCAAAAGTAATAAGATACTCTCATCAGGTTGTGCATTTGGATAATTCTGTGAAGTAAAACACACCCAGTCATACTGGTAGCTTGACTGCCAAAAACTACAGCAAGCCAAGGGAATCAAGATCATACAATTACAAGACATTCTACAGATACCTTTAATGACAGAGTATCCTATAACTGTTAAACAAACATTATTCTTTGTCTTGTTAAGAAGGATACAACTGCTTTTACTGAAATAACGGCAAAAGCTGGTTTCAGAAATAAACGGTTCATAAGCAAAATATTTGACTATGAGTAACCCAACTAAATCTGGATTGTTTACATGTATGAATGAAACTGAAAATGTATACCATGAGCGTAAGAAATCTTCAGCAACTCCAAACTAAATATTTTGCATGATGTTATAATAATTAAACAAGTGATCATGCCTTAGCAGCACAATTATTACTAATACAATGTACAAACAAAACAAAAAAATACATATATATGATGCCAGATATTTCACAATTGTTATCTAATATTACAGCTATCTAATTTTACAGCTGGTCAATCATTTCTGCATGTTCAGTTATATAGAAACCTAAATATATACAAGAATTCTCTTAAAAAATACAATAAAAAATTGTCAATTTTTTTGAAGAGATATGGACAGAAGGTCCCTATTAAATTGCCGATCTTACGTCATCCATCGATATTCTTAATGTACTTTGTAGGTCATGTCAAAATGGTGGGTTCCTCTGGTGTTGCTGTGTAGTGATCTGGCGACCAGCTGGTTACATTACAGTCACCAGCATCTTATATGCTCTCGCTTCGGTTGCCATGGCTACATTGGAGCACCTGCGTCTCAGTCTGCTTCTCTGAATCAGATTTCCGTTTAACGAGGACTAACACTGGTAGGCAATTTCACACTCTTCTACCAGGAAATAACATTAGGGCAGTTTATTACTATGGATTTTAGCAGCAACTTGTGTCTATTGAATTCAATCTGAGTATGTTTACTAATACTACTATTATACTACTTTTTCACATTTATTGTACATTTTCAGTACATTTCTCATTGTGTAGTACTTCAAAGATTTAAGCCTCTGACTTTTATTCTATAATACTACATCAAATGTCTTTTGTAACACGTAATGACATTAAAAATTACCTCTGGTAATAAGATGAAAATAACATTCTACACATTTAATTTAAATAAAAAAACATTTTCAGGAAAAAATTATTTCAATATAAAAAAATGCATTTAGTTTACAAAGATTCATTGCTGGTATGTACAGCTGTGACTAGGTGAGCGTGATTTTCCATCACTGTAAGTAAACAAACAGAAGAGGTTACAGGACTGGAAAGGTTTGTGGAAACACATTTCACATAACCAAGGTTTTATATTTATTCTGGTAAATATTCTGAAAAATAACCATAGTGTCCTCCAGAATCACTGGCACCCTCAATTAATATCAGAAAAACATTGGGTACATTTCAGAATTTTTATAATTATGCCGCAAAGGTTAAATTTTTCTCACATTTTGAGTACAAGACCAAGCTGGTGAACAAAGGCTTTAATACAGACTGTACTATCATCTGTTAATGCTCCACTAAACATCCAACATCCACAGATATTGTATTTATTTCACACACTCCATAAACATTTATATTTACGTATAGTTTGATATTTCAAATCTTCGACACGTAGTGATTATGTAGAGAGGCTTAGTAGTGATGGCCAATTGAAGCATCATGAACCATTTGCTGTATTTTCTGACACCACTAGATGGTGCTCTCTATTCAAAAAAGGGCTCAATTCATGCTCCAAACCAAACCAAGAGCACAAACTAGTGAGGTAAAAAAAAAATACAGAAAATGGTTCATGAAGCTTCATTTAGCCATTACTGCTATTGAAGGCATAACCATGATGTTTGATGTAAATTAGTAAATGGACTTAATTAATAAAACACTGACCTTATGCCAGCAGCCTGGTATAGGTAGCCCATCATGTCCCTGTAATTAAAAAATATCAGGCATTAAGTGACAATTAATGCTCAATAGTTGTATCTGACCTTTTTAGTCATGAAGGTTACATTTACTGTGTTGATTTCTGACAACTAAATACATCATGAGCAGCAATCTAGCTCTGCTGCAATAACTGGACTAATTAGTAGAGGTAAGGTGGTACAGCATCATTAAAGTCTAATACTTAATCCCATTCATCAAAGTGTTTGGTCCCTGACATTGGTCCCTACTGTGGAAAGCTAAAGGTCTACAATGGGACGACTGACATCGAGCTCACGCACCACAGGACAGGGCTGGTCCAGACCAGGGGGTCCTTGCTCACCCTTCTGCCCCCTGGTGCCCTTTTTGCCCATAGCACCCCGGTCTCCCTGCCAGAAAAAAAACACTCAATAAGCAGAGATCCTTGCCATGGCACCCCAACGTCAGCTCACCTTCCACATCCACTGAGCAAACAGCAATACCCCTGAGTAAGGATTAAGACACGGCCGGTAACCGAGATATAAAAACAGTCAATGCGACGACAGGCTCACCTTCTCGCCTTTGTCACCCCGGTCACCCTTTTCTCCTATTAGGCCTGGAAACCCCTGTAGAAGGAGTCATTTGTGTAAAGGCTAGTTCATACTTCATACAGCTGCTCCCCATCACTACTACAACAGCTAATCTTCCACTACTCTTTCGTCAATAACCTCTGCACTGTAAAAGTGCATGCAGTTAAGCAGAAGTATGAATTAGTAAGACATCTAG
The DNA here is from genome assembly GCA_026777985.1 of Mormyrops attenuatus. NCBI lineage: Eukaryota > Metazoa > Chordata > Actinopteri > Osteoglossiformes > Mormyridae > Mormyrops > Mormyrops attenuatus. Next base: position 2,865,750 of record JAODKC010000051.1, on the reverse strand, counting down.
AAACGCCAGCACAGGTGAGACTGAATGGAGACCAAGCTAATTGATTATGAACGGCTTGGAAGCAGCGAAACAAAAAAATCAGTACTCACATCAAATCCAGGCTCCCCTGGTTTTCCCTGCAAGACCAATGTGTAAATAATCAAACCCATGGAGATTTAAATAAACAGTTGAGTAATGTGGTCTTGAAGGCACACACCTTATCTCCTTTAATGCCTGGGAGTCCAATTAACCCTGCAGGCCCCGGAATACCCTAAAAACCCAATAAGAGAAGATTGTGGTCATCGTTTCCATATCCGCCAGTCATTTAAGCACTTCAGAAGGTGAAAAGTTGTGCATCTACTGCACAGTAGAGATGATTCATTTGCAGGCAGAGATGGAGATTTCAGGTCCAGAGAGTACAAATCCAGACCAAGATTTTGTTTCAACCACTCAGATGAGTATAAAGAGTCGCAGTCACAGAGACTCAACCGGTTGGTTGGAACAAAATCTTGTTCTGGATATGTACTCTCTGGACCTAAAATCTCCACCTCTGTTTGCGGGTGTATGGGGGGAGTTTCGACTCACCCTTATCCCTGGGGGGCCTCTATCTCCGGGGTCCCCCTTCTCTCCTCTCATTCCCTGTCCTGGCTCACCCTGTTTAATACCAAGAAACACCAACAGGCTAGTGCAGCTTAAAAAAATGCACCAAAGGTTACCTGAGTTCATCCAGAATTACTGTGGACTGTTTTTCTAATGTTGGAAGTTATTAAAGTTTGCACAGCTTTTGATGGCAGTAAAAGATCACGGACTTGTATCTCTCTCAGTCTTGGAAATGACATTTCACTGTAAATATCACAGAAAGCCACATTGCTAGGCTTGCAAATTCTGTAATTCGCTGCTGATCTGGTTTACTTTGATGGTAGATGCTTATCAGGATTTTCAAAGAATGCCAGTCAGTAAACTCACCGTGGGGCCAGGTAGGCCAGGGTATCCCTGGAACGTAAATAAATCCTTTCAGTTAATTTTATTCATACTGAGTATAATGAATTTGCAGATTAAAGTTTAATGAAAGAGGTCAGTTAGGATCAAACAAAGTCCATATAAATCATTCCAGTCAGCAGTTAACAATATGCAGAGGCGGACATTTTAGGTCCAGATAGTAAAAATCCAGACCATGATTTTGTTTCAACCAACCAGCTGAGTACTCTGTGACTGTGACTCTTTATACTCAACTGGTTGGTTGAAACAAAATCGTGGTCTGGATTTTTACTTTCTGGACCTGAAATGTCCACCTCTGACAATATGTGGTTTAGTACCACGTTTGAAGACAAATTTAATATAGGTGACCCACCATTTTGCCTCAATTAAAGGATGATTAAAGTATGGCAGAAATGAGGGGTTTACCCACTCATATGTAAACTTCATACAGGCACTTATGTGGCCCTCACCATGGGGCCTAGGGGTCCTGGAGGTCCAGGTGGTCCTGGGGGTCCTGACTGAAAAATAATCTGAGCCTGAAAGGAGAGCATCAATATATTTTTGTGTCATTTTACAAAACCTTTTAGAGTCATCACAAAAAAGTTACTTCCTGATCAAATAAAGTTATATTAGCCACCATTTATTCTGAAAAATATTGCTGTAAATAATAATTTTCCAACGAACCAAATCGTCTTCCAAACTACGGTCTCCTTTCTGTCCTTTTTGTCCACTGGCTCCCTGATAACAGATAAGACACATCAGAGGATGGGAGGGAGGGGCCAGCCAATCGTCAGAGAGGAGAGGCAGGTCACATGACTGCACCGCTGTAAAATGCACCACGTGTAGGCATGCCTCCAGTTGGCCACTTCATCAGAGGCTCAGAAACAGGGCACTTTATACTAACAGAAATGATGAGGTTGTGTTCCCAGCTTCCGTGCTTTTAACCCAAGCCAAAACAGGAAGTAGATCATGCATTTAAACAAGAGGGCCACAGATTACACTCGGCAAATTCCTTCACCTTATCGCCATCGACTCCTGGTGGTCCAGGTAACCCCAGATCTCCCTGTTTGAAGATAAAAAATAGACCTTTCCATGCCATCAAACTGTCACCGCTTGGCACTCGTTTAGTAATGTCTGGCAGCATTAAAGAACACTGCATTCTACACCGTAAACTCAGAAATAAGCTAAGAATGAAAGCCAGTGGCAAATAGATGGAGACAAGCATTCAGTACCTTCGGTCCTAGTTCCCCTGGGGGCCCCGGGGGGCCCTGAGGACAAATGGATAAACACATGAACATCAGAAAACCATTAATCTAAAGTCACTATTCCTGTAATTACTCAAGTCATTTCTATTTTTTTTCCTATTGCAATTACTATTGATAACTAATTACAGGCCTCACCGTGCTAATTATAGTCTTGCCCTTGTAAGGTTTATAATTCTGAATTACCAGCAGTAACGTCATTAGTACCTCTTTCAGAACTTGGACCGCAAATGTTAAAATAACATGTTTTAGCTTTGCAAGACAGATCTTCCTTGAAGTAAAAACTTTCATCCAGATAAAATCTTTTAATTTCAAAATAAACGTGGAGCACAAATTAATCTGTAAGTAATTAGCGGAAGACAAAGCACGGTTCTTTTCCAGAGAAACTAAAGTTGACTTTGGCAAAATTTCACTTTGACTAGGAACACGACATTTTTCTACTGCAGACTGTAGTCCAGATACTGCTTTATATATCATGACTTCCAGCTGTTTTCCTTCTTAACAAATGCAAGGCTTTTTCTCACATGTAGTAAATGCAGGCAGTGACCTAGACCTCACCTGCAGGACTTTGTCCAGCTTGGCGTTAAAGTCAGCCATTTCACTCTGCCCTGGCTCACCCTTCTGTCCTGGTAAACCCTAATCGGGAGAAACATGACATTAAACCTTGTCTCGATTTCATCAGTGTAGTTAATAAGTACAGTGACAAGATTGTCAGCTGAAATCCTAGGAGCGGTCCAACCTTGATTAAGGTACTTTAACTGAGAACTGACCATGATGAACTTTGGCTTCGACCTAGACCACAGCTTACACCTTGCTTTTAGTAAGCAACCCCCACTCTTTCTGTTTCTATAGTGTTAACATGCCTGGGGGTGGGGGGGGGGGGGCACATAGCGCCTCGGGGCGACTCTTTTGTGAAAGGCGCTATATAAAAATTAATTGAACTGAATTTAATATTATCAGCAAAAATATTTAGCTTTGACTAAAACACATGAAGCAGTGAACACAAAGTTATCCAGTCATTTATACATTTTATTAATTTAGCAGACACTTTCATATGTACTTGTGTTTTTACAAAGCAGAAACAAGCAACTCCTTGAATGACTGTTGGTTAGAGGAGGGTCTTCAAAGCCCCATTGGTGAAATCACTCTAACAATGATGAGATTCGAACCAGCAACCTTTTGATTACGAGTACAGCACTCTATCTGGCAGAGCCACATGCCACCCACACACTGCACGCATCCGCTGTGATATTCAGTTACCAGATGCATAAAACTCGACATGACTGACAACAATTTGCCATAATTTAAATTACGTAAAACTAATTCATTTATCCCTTTCAATTGAACTACTTATCTCGGTCTTCTTATGTATTAGAGTAAAGCGAGCAGCTTGGTGGTATCTCTCTTTGCCCCCGATATATCAGGCGTCCCAGATATCAGTGGAGTCCCACTTACTTTGTCTCCCTCAGGTCCTGCATCTCCTTTGTCTCCCTGAGGGGGGTGACAACCAGAGAAATTCAGCTCTCCCAGCACAACCCAGCTCACAGCACAGAGAGCCCAGTACGGCACCAGTCTGAATCTCACATATGGGTTCATTATTATTCACTGACATTCCATTACACGTCTGTAAGATCCAACCCTGATCCTAATGTCCTAGATCCTTAGGAAATTCACGGCTGTTACCTTTAGTCCATCCAAGCCTTTCTCCCCCCGGTCCCCAGGAAGACCCGGTTCTCCCTGTCGGAAAAACGTAAATAATGAGACTGATAAACCACATCATGTTGCGTGCATAATGATTTGTTTCCGTTAAACACTAAACACACCTGTCTTATGAGACTTTCATTTCAGCTGACTGTAATGATTCACATATTAAATTATGCTTATTAATAAAACTTTTTTTTCCTAGCAGAAATTATTTTTTTAAATGAGCTGACCTTTAACCCCGGAGGTCCTTGGGGTCCAGGGACACCCCGCTCGCCATTCTCACCCTATGACATTCAGTTGAAGAATACCATCAAGAGAATGATTTTTCAACACGTTACGGACACACTTATGTAAGGAGAGCTAACCTGATTTAGGGAAAAACAGAAGTACGCAACAAAAATGCTAACTATACAGACAAGACCCTTTGAAAGTACGACTTTCGTATACGAACAACAGTGCTGGCTTGCTGTGGTAATCATCATTTGTAGGTAACACTTGATGTATCACCCAAATATCCACTTCTCCAATTACGGAGGACCTCCGTCTTCTACGGCCTTGTGAGTTAATGTGACATCTGGCTGAATCGATTCTCTGGAGGGCTGCCAATTCATCACAGAGTGAGTCCTGTCGGTTTAATGGATGCTGAAATAATCAATGTGCGTGCGACAGCAGAAGTCCCACCTGGATTCCGGGAAGTCCCCTGGGTCCCTTGAAATAAACAATCACAATTAGTACAAGATTATAAGATCTATTAATTATTCATAGTTCAATACAATCAGGCTGAAAATCATGCCATCATGACAGTTTTATTGGAAATGGTCAGAAAGTACTAGTTAAAGGTGCAACCCAGGCAGTACAAAGCAACAGAGTTCATAGAATCAACATATTCCCAAGATAGAATCATCAGTAATTAATTCTGAGTCCCACCTCAGTGCCATCCTGTCCTGGTGTGCCCTGAAGTAAACATGAAAACAGGGTCAGTGTTTTTCAGTTTAGGATTAAAACCAGGAGGCAGCATTTTCATAAAACTCACTAGGTGTCAGTATTCAACCATGCTCCAGAAATAAGGTTTTTGCAACATCAGGGTTCAAGACCTGGACTGTGCTTCGATACTGGGGCGAAATTATGGCTAACAAGAGTAATTTGATCAGAAGAGTCAACAATGAACAATGAACGCCCCCTTTTAAAACTCAAAAAGGCTGCGTTTTTACCCAGCTTTGCTTGTTTTGAAAGGTTTTGTTAGGATCTTAGTCACTGTCAAGAACCCAAAGATCATACCCATATGGTAACTTTGGGAAAAACTGATGAGGTAACAAGTAAACAATATGTGTGGAAGTAGCCAGGTCTTTGAGGAGAGTCAGGGCATCCACATGTAGGAGTGAATCCTGTCCGACTTAAGTATCTGCCAGATTGCAGATTAAAATAATATTAGACTTCAGATTACAGTAATGTTACTGCACTTTGTGTAAATAGCACATCTGCATTTATTTTTGTTTATCAGATGCTTTTGTCCAAGAGACATACAAGTAAATAGCACATTAGAACACAGTAATAATAGCAGTAACCTAGTAAAATTATTTCATACATAGTAAAAGAGCACAGTATGTGTTACTCATGTGTTACTCATGTGTTACTCATCTTCACTGTTATATTGTATGTCTAATTGTCTGTTGTCTATTCATTCTATTTATTTATTGTATACTGTTGTGCACTTGTTGCACGAGCCCAATAAAACATCTTGAATCTCTTGAGAGTTACTCTCACCAAAAACACTTTGCTGGACCACACAGGAAGACCGTCTTTGTATCGCCTTTCACGTTTTTGTTTAAAATGTGATTTACTCTGTTGCGGGCCTGTTATCTTCCATAAGCAAAGTGAGCCATATTCACTCGGCCCCGTGGCAGCCAGATGGCCGCACTGAATGCCGTTATTCTTTTGGTTAAAAAGCTTCATCCATGGCTGATCTGCACTAAAGTGCACATAAATCTCCCGTACAGTTTGAAATTCATGATTTGGTTCAGTGTTAAAGCTTTTACTGAAGCCCATTCGTCAGGCGGAAAGCAGAAAGACCCCCCTTTGTTGTGTGTGGCCTACACAACCTGCCATTAGCATCAGTGATGAGAAGCTATCGCACTGTGAGAACTTTTGCACTTTGTGCTGGAATTATGATGGTGCTTCTTCCTTTTACAAAAATGAAGAAGAGAGCAAATGAATAAAGGAGTGCAAGTCTGGGGTAAGGGCAGCATGGTAGTGCAGTGGTTAGCACTGTTGCCTCACACCTGTGGGACCAGCGTTCGAGTCTCCACCTGGGTTCCATGCATGTGGTGTTTGCATGCTCTCCCAGTGTCGTCATGGGGTTTCCTCTAGGTAGTGGGGTAGTGGTCTGATAACTGTGATGGTGATGAGTATACTGCAGCTAACCAGCTGGCTAACACATGTAATTAGCCCCATGCAAGCGACTGTAGTGTGTGATATATACGTTAAATTGTGGGGACCAAACGTCCCCACAATGCAATAAAAACCTATAATTTTTATGTTGTGGGGACCATATTTTCAGTACAGGTCTGTGTGTGAGAGAGGGAGAGAGCGGTCCTGTACCCGCCCTCACTGTGACCTGCGTGTGTGGCCCACCTAATGTTTCCTTGGTCACGCTCTGGAGCTCTGTGAACCAGACTGGATACGCAGCATTTAAAGGCAGATAAACGGCCCCGTCAATGCGCCAAGGAACACCTTGCGCCAAAGAAATATTTAGGATAACGTTCTGTATACCTGAGAATTGCTTGTGAAGTCTCCTTTCATTCAGCCTATGGTTTATCTTTCTAATTATGTGAAGAATTACAATCCCTGATTATGAATATTTTCAGTGCAAACAAAGTCAAAATACACTGTTCTCACAAAGTTTATCCCTGTAAAGCACCCACACTAGGGCATTTGTTTTAAATCGTTGCAATTATGAAATACAGACGCTCCCTGGGTTACGATGGGGTTACGTTCTGATAAACCTATCGTAAGGTGAAAATGAATTTCAATACAGCACACCTAACCTAACAAACATCATGGCATAGCCTAGCCTACCTTAACCATGCTTAGAACTTATATTAGCCTACAGTCGGGCAAAATCATAAACACAAAGTCTATTTTATAATAAAACATTCAAATATCTCATGCAATTTATCGAATAATCATACCCATTGTAAAGTGGAAATATCGTAACATCGTGAAGTATCGTAACACGGGTGCGTCTGTATCGTGGGTATAGAGGGCATCAGAACTGACAACGATAAAAAAATCTTGCATTGTGACACTGCAGATACAACTAGTAGAGACAAGAGGTCAAGCTGAATTGAAAGGATCATTTCTGATGGATCTCGGCTTTTTTCGCTGTTGCTTATAAACAGATGCTCTCCTTACATCATCCTTTGGAAGATGTGAAACCGGGAGCCGGGGGAGATGTCTTACTGGGTCTCCAGCTCGGCCCGGGGGCCCGTCCTTTCCCGGGTTTCCTGGGGGCCCTCTCAGACCGGGGTATCCGGGAGGGCCTGGGGGACCGGGGGGGCCGGCTTGTCCTTGGTCACCCTGAGGATCAGGCGGGAGGGTGGGGGAGATGAAAAGCAGTGCTGCGTTAGCCTTTAGCCAGCACCTGGCGAACAGCTCAGAGAAACTTTCAGACCTTTTGTGAAACTCAACCCTCCCGATGACGTTACGCTGGAATTTAATTCCGATGGGTCGTTTTAGTACGCTTTTCTGGGACATTTTTAGAAAGTATTCATATATCCCTTTCAGCATGTTTGGAGGTACACGCTGTGAAGGACAAGCAGGGCCTGGAGATGGTCTGCAGAATCTATTCTCATAGTGACAGGTTAGCGCGTTTGACAGACCGGATTTGTTTCACTGCCCACGGACGTGCTAGTCTGTGTTTCACATCTGCTGGTAGAATGTGCACACAACGCTGAAACAGTTGGTATATGGAAACTGCTTTGTTTTGGTACTAGAAGGACCGTCAAAGGTGACTGCTTAGTTCTGCTTTCTGTGTGTCACACCAATGTTCCTCCAGATCTATCTGAGAAATAAACGCTTCAGTCAGGGGTGTGTGAGTTCCCGCATGAACCTTTTCCATCTTTTAGGTGTAAAAACATACAGACGACAATCGTGTGTAAATGAGGTGTGAGAGACGGCCGGGGAATGGTGTGACAGGTGCAGTGTGACAGTTACAGGCGTGACAGGTAACTGGGGACAATACACTTTTAAAAGAGGCTGCCCCTCATACTGGGGGAACCAGTTCAGCAAAAACTGGGGGGCCAAAATCATAAAATTAAAAATGCGCAAAATATATATGATGAATTTTGGATTTTTTTCGATTGTATTCCCCAGACAAATTAAAAGTTAATAGAATTTCTGTTTATAAGCTTTAAACATTACGATTCCACACACGACTGGCTAACAAGTTCCCGTTTTCCTTTACAGTGAAGATACTAGATATATCCAAAGGTCTCTGGCAAAGCTACCATGAGGATGTTATGAAAGGTCGGGTAGTATTGAGAGGCAAAACCATGACCAGCGGAAGGATAAGATACCCAAGCCAATGGTAAACCAGAGGCATATTAAATACTGCTGATGGACAGAGGTTACTGTGCTTCTAACTAACGGAAACCCAGTGGGTAAAGGAGAGAAGAATGAGAGGAAATGAAATGTCAACAGAGACCAAGAGACGAATGGAAGACCGCAGTAAATAGGTCTAATGTACCGGTGCTCAGTGCAAGACAATTCCTTTGTGAGCTCCCGGATAATGGGGAAAAAAGATACAGACCTTGATAGTGAGGATCTGATTGCTGAGTAGGCCCGCAAAGGCACCATTGGAGAAGTGTTCCTGGGGAGGGCCGGGGGGGGGGGGGTGAGGAGCAGAAAGGGCACAGAGAGGGGAGAGAACATCAGCGGCGTGGAATGCGCCCAGCCACAGGTCTCTGCTTTAAAAACATTACATTCATTTATTTATTTATCAGACATTTTTATCTAAATAAAGCAGGATCAACCAAACCCTGGAGCAACTGGAGTTAAGAACGTTGCTCTAGGGCCCAATGGTGAAATCACTCTTCCAACCGTAGGACTTGAACCAACGAAGTTCCACTCAAATGCACTGCATTCTAACATACTGCCCCATTTGGCACCATAACAAACTCTATCAATGGATTTACAAACATATCACTCATTTGTAACAATTTTTGTAACTATATCTAAATCGAGGGGGTCAAACTCCAGTCCTGGGGGACTGGAGCCCTGCACAGTTTTTGGTTTACCCTCATTTAACACACCTGATTGAGGTACTTGTACTAATTACCACACAGCTCATTTGTGGGGGAACAGGGAAAGAACTAAGATACACAGGGGTCCGGCCCCCCAGGACTGGAGTTTGACACCCCTGATCAAAATGGTTTTCTATCTGTGTACTAATTTCACTATATGTGATGAATAGCATAAAAATTAATGAGCACTGTGTAAACATTAACAGGCGTATGTAAACCAAAGACTACAGGACCACATCACTGATTCAGTGTCCAGCTGCTGTTTTTAACATTTTTTCCCCCAGAAATTCCAGTTTTCCCAGTAAGCTTTTGTGTGGACTCACAATAAAGCCTTGAAACATTCCCTTTCACCTGAATTAAACCATTTATGCACCCTGTAAATGGTTCCGGCTGAAAGTCTGCGTCACTTTGGGGTTCAGTTCGGAGCTGAATGACAGGAGTGATCAAGTGCCAAAGTTACGACCGGGATCTGTGTTTGCGGGATGGAGACGTGTCAGTCTAGGTACCTCACATAACACTTCAGGGCTATGAAATATATTGCACAGATGGCCTTTGCATAAAATGACATCTTGATTGTGTTGTTCCGGTTTCATAATGACCTGTTGAAGACTCCCGAGTTGTTTAAACAGCACTGACAGATGACAAAGTGAACAAAAGGCGTAATGGCTAGAACAACTCAGTCAGCATGACACGTTCACTGAATTTCAATCTCCATCTGGAGCTTAGGAAACAAGAATCAAGATTCATAAAGGCTTTTCTCAGGGGTGGAGAGTTCAGGTCCAGAAAGTAAAAATCCAGACCAAGATTTTGTTTCAACCTACCAGTTGAGTCACAGTCACAGAGTTCTCAGCTGGTTGGTTGGTATAAATTCTTGGTCTGGATTTTTACTTTCCGGACCTGAACTATCCACCGCTGACATTATTGGAAGTAGCAGGCCCTTCAGTTATAGCTATTCTGTGACTTTCATGTCTGGGAAAACTAGGGAAGGACAAGCAGAGACTCACCACTGGCCAAGCATCTCCATGGTCCCCCTACAGAAGAGGAAAAGGAGCAGACAAAGGCCTGTTAAACACAGGTTGCACAAACTCAGACATTACGCTGCATGCAGAAAAATATATACAAAAATATAGATGAAGATTTCCAGTGTAGACATATGAAGAATTTTGTGGAATTTTGTTTTGATTGTTGCCGTCAAAAATGCTTGATTTCGCAGAGGCTCTTCTCAGAATTAGTGCTGCAATTTGCAGACTTTCTGTGCTTTTTCTGCAGAAAATTTGCATTTATAGGCAAAAATTTGAGTTTTTAAGCTAATACAAGTGAAGAAAGAGACATATGTAATTACATTCTTTGTATATTTCATTTTATGCCACATAAACAATCACATTTTTATTCCCTTTCTGAATTCATGAACCACAGGCTGAGTCATTTTTTATATTCTTCCCCGAATCCCGGCTCAGCGTCTCTGTTATTAAAGGCTGTGTAACATGCACAGAAGTGCAGTCATGAGATATTCGAACCCCTGGTGCGGTAAAATACAATGCCAGAAAAACGTATCGTTTCATTCCCCTTTTCGGTAAATGAGATGTGTTCCCTGTGTTCATCATCCCCATAGCAGAGCCCAACAAAACATGCACTGTGATGACGTCACGGGACGTGTCATTGTTCAGTTCAAGCAGCCTATTAAATTTGGCCATTTCTTGTGGAAGAGTTGAGGCAAATGTGAAAAATTGCGAACTGTTGCAAATATCGCAAATTTTGTATTCATTTCTGCGATTGCATCGATATTTGCAAAATAATAATATACAAATCTTGGCATAAACACGCAAGCTGAAGATTCCCTCAAAAAACTTGTTGAAATTCCTTCAGTCTGGTCTAACTATTAGAGTAGAGAGACTTACAACCTGGAACGATCTCTGACGCTTTGCAAATACTGTACCTTATCCCCTTTGAGTCCAGATGGTCCCTGGAGTAACAGGAGAAAAAAAAAGGCAATGATGTGCCAACTGAGAAAAGTGTGTGACTGATTTCCAGGTAAAACCTGGACAACTGATAGGGCTTCGCCCTCCTGTATACTTCCATTTCAGGCCAGGAGAGCTTAATGTATGGTAATATAACATCCAGAACCGCGGCATGTGTAAAACCAGAGTGGACGTTGACTTACTTGTATTTACCCACTGATGGCTGTCCGCTCAGAAAAGCCCCTACAAGACTACCATCATATTTTATCTCAGTTTAAGACGATAATGAGGGCTGGAGTCAGGGCTGTGTAGAGGGGCGGAGCTATAGTGGTACTGGCCCCTGCTGAAAGCTGATTGGCCCCTGGAATGTCCCTCCCATCATTCGCCGATTCAAAACATATCATTGGCCCCTCTGTATGAAACGTGGCCCCTTTCCTGCTTTCACAGACCTTACAGGTGACAGGCTCATGAATGCAGACCTGAGCTCACCGCAGCTTTACACTGGTTCATGCCCCCATGCTTCCCTGCTTATCACCTTTCTTGGATAGTAAATGAATGTGACACAGGCCCAGCTCCGTAAGCAGCAGTGGGCTGGGGAGGGATCTCACTGTGCAAACTTACCTGACTCCCCTTAGATCCCGGAGGACCCTGAGAACAAATGAGAAGCTGGTGACTTTCTGAGCTAAGATGTGACCGTGTGCAGATCACATCAAAGACACAAGCTTCCATGTACGGTGTGTGATGGATGCTGAAACCCACCGGCTGTCCATCCATGCCAACTGGTCCCTGAAGCAGAAAATAACATTTGAAATTGTGCGCTTGATGTGTAAAACATCACATTACCAATATACAACATACATAGGTACACAAACATATGGTTAAAACTGACCTGATTTGGTTAAAAATGACCTATAACTGACTAAAATGTATCTGAGACCCAATTAAGGGCAGTCAACTCAAATTCAATCAATGAATTTATTAATGTAGCAACACAAAAAGTGGCTAATGGAGACATACACCAAGAAAACAGCAAAGTTAGAGTCATTCATATGTTTCTGTATTCATTTACAGTCCAAAAAATGTTTGTCTGTGCTTCTGTAAGGATTGCTTATGACATTAAGTCAGGCTGAGAAGGTCGCTGTCCACACCAGCTAGGGTCCTGAAATCATTCTGAAAGCTTCCGTTCTCTCCGTCTCTCCACAGCGTTTAGAGAGGATGAATACTGGGATTTATTAGTTCAGGGAAATTAGTCAAAGTTTTACTATATTTCTTCACATAGATCTCCAGCTTTTAAATGTACTACACAGTGCAAGCCGCAAGCCAGACATCAATAGGAAAATCTCATAATTTCACATTGCTTCCGTATTCCATCCAAGGTCAAATTACTCCTGGTGAAATTAAATTATTCGAACGAGGAAATTCATGTTATATTAGCAGCCCACTGTGAAAATACCCAAAGCTTTAAATGGGGGGGGGGGGGGTTCTTTAGCCAAGTCCCCTTAACACCACCCAGCTGTCGTTTACACTTCTCATAAAATTTCAGCATGATTTTGGCACAAAGCAGAGGACAAAAAGCCCTTTATATAACAGGGCGGCGGCGTCTGGAAAAGGTTCTGCGCTTCAAACTGAAAAAAGCTACAACAGTGACGGCTTTTGACATACAGACAGTAGAATGAGTCACACACACCATTACATGTGCAATTTCTGCAATCTGTATTAGTATATGCAAGTTATCTTTTCTCACTATTACATTAACGCTCAACAAAACGCTCAACAATTCTATTAGATCCTACCAGCTTGTTATTTGCCTTCCGTGGATTATTTAAATATCCCAGCAGATAATGAGCGTGACGTTGCGGGCAAACTCACAGTCTGCTGAGTGAAGCAGACCGGCCCTCCTGCGTCTGGGGAAGTTTAACTTCTCACGGACAGGTGAGGAGAGAGTGATATGTGGGAAGGGGAACGATGGCGAGGTGTAATTCTCCGAAGAACGTGATCCCCGGCCCTGGAATTATTCATGCGTCTAAAGAATCACCTGCCAGATCCCACTCCTGTTTGCAGCACCTAGATTATTAACAGCTAGTCTGACCGAGATTAGTGGCCGGAAGATGGATGGATGGATAATCACTAACAGGCTGCACAGCAGAGAATGAGAAACAGCCTTTTGGCTAAGGTCAACAGCAGTATCTGTTTGGGGCAGCTTGTGGCACAGTGGGCTAAAGCCTCTGTGTGTGTGACTAGAAGGTTACTGCTTCAAGCCCCAGCCTCAGCAGAATAGCCACGTCTGTGGGCCCTTGAGCGAGGCCCTTAACCCCCGGCTGCAGGGGGCTGCCCTTCGCTGCCAAGTTTACCCTCACCTACATGTGTGTCATGGAGAGCAAGATGGGGTAGGCGAAAAGAGAATTTCCCCACAGGGACCAATAAAGTCTTATTATAAACTGCACTAGACTCCAAGTGTCACTAAAACAGAATTAAGCTTTTACTCATAACATCCACTAGATGCCGCTGTTTAGCAGATCAGAAGGCACTGCAGTACAACATGACAAACGGACTGTCGCGACCATGTGAATTGGAAATTATTGAAAACAAAATTCATCCACCCATCCACCTTCTGTGCCTGCTTGTCCTATTCAC
>JAODKC010000051.1:2812965-2824338 GCA_026777985.1 Mormyrops attenuatus | reverse complement strand
AAAAAATAATTGCTCCCTCACGCCCTTTTTTATGCATTTTTTTCCAAATTTTACCTTTAATTTGTTTGTCATTTTTCATATATCTTGTTCCAACCTGCAGCCATATCATTTCAACTGGGGCGCCCCCCCCCCCCCCCTCACACCTTAATCCCAATTCCAAGAGAGAGACAACAGACTTTCACTAATCATTTAAAAAACAATAATAATGAACAGGTATGGGCAAAACTCAAGCTGTAACTGTCTCTGGGACCTTGAACTCACGACTTAGCACAAATTTCAAAAGTTCCATTTGCAATATTACTCTTGATAAAATTCAGAACCAGAATCAAACAAATGCAGACATACTTCACACAATAAACATCTCTATCCTAAGCTCACTGAACTAGATGAAGAGAAACAAGTTCTTGCAGGAAACAACCTTCAAGCACCTGACAGTAGGGTGACCACCTAATCCATGTCAGGGAGGACAGGGTCTGTAAACTACAGTACAGTCTCAATTAAAAGGACCTGGATTTCACTTAAGCACCGAGTTCTTGCTGTGTGCTGATTTGTCAGTCTCCTATAATCATGCATGTGTCACTAATGTTAATGAGAAACAGCTGGATGAGTCTTTCAGTCAAGGAAACAAACCAGTCAAATCGCAAGAAGAGCTGAACTATTTAGCCGAACACAGGAGCCTTTGGTTTTAAGGTAGTTTGTAAAACCTGAAGTAGCTCAAGGTGTCCAGGATGACATGGATCATCTGGTCACCCTACCAGACAGGCCTATAGTACAAGGCAGTATCTGTTACAGTGGTTGAGGATAAGGAGGCTATCTGGGAAAGATAGTAGCCTTGGGGAAGTTCTGTTAAACAGCTTCTGTAAAATATTTATCCATATAACTGGCCTGAAACTGAAAGTTGCACTGAATAGGCAGGTATCATGGTTGACTTGAAGCGTATCCCTGTTGCTGGTAGCAGAACAGCATCCAAACCCCCCCACGGGGACATTCTGGCACAGTTCGAAATCTCTGGCAGTCTCCATGTCCGGACAGAAGGGTGTTTACCGCTAACTGGGCTGCCAGATAGGAGGTCTCTGGAGGAAGTTGTCAACCCTTCAGGCAAGATATCAGGGTCCTGTCGTTCACACTTGAAAGAGAGAAATTTAATTTCTAAACAAAGATGGAGCTTTTCCTACAATTGCCTGGCGAAACACGGCGATAACACTCCCCTATGGATTTTGGTGGAGTTAGAAATCACAGTGCCACTTACTAAGCTCAACCACTGCATTGCAAACAGCCATCCACACTAATACATGAAATGGATATTGCTAATTTGCACACAGACAAAGGTGGGTAGTTTAGGTCCAGAGAGTAAAAGTCCAGACCCAGATTTTGTTTCAACCAACCAGTCGAGTATAAAGAGTCACAGAGTACTCACCTGGTTGGTTGACAGAATCTTGGCCTGGACTTTTACTCGCTGGACACGAACTACCCACCTCTGCACATGGAGTGTAGGCATTGAGAAAATATAACCATGGTTCTGTTAAATCAAAATGGTTAACCCTGTGCGCACATGGCAAACTGCCGGCTCGCCGAGATACCTCCATGCAACCAGAATCCGTCCAACTTCTAGTAATGGTCCACTTATCCTCGGAGTAGCTTTGAGTTTAGTCTCTACAGCAATTACACCCAACTAAAACATTTGAGGTTTAGTTCCATGTCAGAATTACTCCTCTGTCACTACAAGGATCGCCAACACAATGCAAATTTCGACCCCCCCACCCAATTTGAATGACAGCACTGTTGCCAGAATATTCAGGAAGAAGCCCTAGAGGCAGGAAATGTAGAATTGCGAGTGGTTGCTTCAAAACTACAACTCTGAGTCTGTCGGACTATCGGTCCAGGGAAAGAAAAACAGCAAAGACAAACAAAATGACCAGAAAAACTACGACCGCGTTCTGAATAGTCCTGAAGACATTAGAATGCTGTTGTGACTCCAATTTTAGGCATCTATGCCGGATCAGAAGCCACAGGTGTCGGAGTGTGACCCAAAATGAGCCGGTGGGTATTTATTCCCAGTCATGTGGATGTGGTTGCTTACCACGTTTATGGTGGGGGGTCGCTGGTTCAGTTTTGTGTAGTTTGTACTGTTCAGTCACTGGAGTGTGAATGGAGTGTGGGGGGGGGGTTAATTACCTCCAGATGCAATGTGAAACACTGCAATGTGCAAAACAGCGGAGTTTGTAAACATCTCTAAACAAGGAAAAAACGGTGATGCAGCATCAATGACCGGTCAGTCAATAACGTAATAAAACTCCCTTTAAAAAGTATAATATTCAGCTGCACACATAAACACCAGTGTTTGTGCACCATCGTTTATCATCTAAAAATGCATTTCATTTGTTTATATCACTTTTTTTTGCGATGTAACAACTATGGAAAATGTTTAATGACCCAGACAGATCAAAACATAGACCATTAACTGGTGCATGCAAGTGCTGCATGGTAACTCTTGGCTAAAAGTGCTGAACATTGTTTGGTTACACTGAAGTCTTTTTGCAGCACCTGAAAGTGGAAAGTGGTTCTCGGTTTCATTGAAAATTTACAAGTATTCATTTAACCGACACTTTCATCCAAAGCGATGTATAACCAAGGAAATCTTGAGGTCACAGCACAGGGTCGGCCACTGCCCAGCGTACCAGGAGCCGTTTGGGTTAAGTATTGTAGCCTCGATGCCAATTATCCTCCTTCAAAAACAAAAAACTCAAGCCCCAGGTAAACTTGACTTAACCCCTGATCTTTTCAATAGCTAGAAACTCCCATGCGTTAATCACCCTGCTCAAGGGCCCAGTTATGGTACAGTTACTGTCCCAGCCAAGGGATTCAGACCCATAACCTGTTAAATATGGGCCCTACTCCACTATATTTATGCATAGTATTAAACATTCCTAGCAAGCACTGATAGTGCATTTACAGCATTTTCCTTCGTCAGGTAGCTAGAGGTCTGCAGCACATAAGATATCCACGCCTTACAGTCTTATCGCCTAACAGAGCGATATTTTGATACAAATTCCTATTAATTCAAGCCACCATAAAATAATATTTAATCAAGTAGAGACTTGGACAAAAGTGCTTCATGGTAAAATTTCACCATTTCATCGCTAGTAAAAAAAAGCACAAATATCAGATCACCAGTTTTGAAAATGAGTTCAGTTAGCGAGAGGACGATATAACTCATAGCCAGTGCCAGTCGAAGACCTGGTGGCGCCCTAGGCAAGCTTCGCCCCCCTTCCTAGACACAGTAAAATTGGCTTGCTAAGTCGGCGCCCCCTCAGAAGATGGCGCTCTAGGCTGCCGCCTATATCACCTAATGGATTGACGCCACTGCTCATAGCCAGAGAGAGGATTAAAGTTTTGACAGACGGGAAGACGCACCTGGCGGACAAGAACAGTCTTGCGACACATCCCTCGCCGAGCGGAGTTTAGGCATCAAGGCGTCGAGTCTCTGCGGGAGGATTATAGGAACCATAAATATACATTTCGCACATCACATCAAAAGGCAGAGATCGCACCATTTCTGGATAAAGCACAAGAACGCACGAACGCTGTGGCAACACTACCACATCTAAAATGAAGTTAATTCCCAGCGCCTATAATCAGCCATATTTCTGATCCTTTACGTTAAAAACTAGCTCAACAGGGCCGATGGTTGTGCATACGTGTTACCTCGCTAAAATGCTTGTTTAATCGTATGGAGATAATCTTTATGCAAATTGACCAGACTGAAAATCATTGATTCAGACATGCATTACGTTGAAAACCTTAACTTATAATCAGAATTATAAACTTTTAGGCTCTAACCACCGATTCGCATACCCGAGAATGACAGTCCATTTTAATTAACCCTTTTCCTCATGTTGATTGAATCAACACAATATAAAACATTCCGGTCAAAGAGGGAGGCACACTGAGTACAACAAAGTTTTTCCATTAGTGTATTATTCCGAGGCATCTTTGAGGATGTGGTTGCTCATATTTTATTTCTACCAATTTTATCTGCAAACGCATCCATCCCATCGAGCCTAAAAGGTAAAGGCGGCATTACCTCTTGCAGGAGCTTTTCAATCGCATCCCGAAGTGTAAGTGCGGTTCCGTCTGCCCCAAACTCAGAACCTGCATCCAGGAACAGGGGGCTCTTCTGGGCTTCCAGTACCTTCACACGATGCTCCAGATGGGACGTTCTGGAGCTCAGCAGAAGCCCCAGAGATATGGAGCTCACAGACAGCACGAAACAGGCGGCTGTCGGCAGAATCCCCGCCAGAAAACAGCTCTGCCAGGCAAGGCTATTCCGAGGCTCGCTTTCCTCTTTACACTTTGTCGCAGAACCCATTATACAACTTTTCAGCTTTGAAACTAACAAACGAACGTATCAGCCGACTTTTATATAGCCGGTGAAAGAAATGCGTTACGGTTTTCTTCTGTTATAATGCGCGTGCTTGACATTTATTGTAATAAAAATTGCGAGTCATGATAATTTGCAGCATGAGATTTTCTTAAAGCCTTGAGAAAATCCGCAGCCGTCAGCAGTGGCCGCTTTTCTATGAGCGGCTGCGGACGGCGCTGGACGAGTCTGAGCTCGCGGGCTGGACGCGCGCTGGGACGATGATGATGATGATGATGATGATGATGCGTCAGAGTCCAAACCCACTTCTGCACCATGCAAGAAGTCTGCGATGTCAGTACCAAATTAACATCTGAAACACTTACGAATCGGTTCATGCATTGCCGCCGACTGCCTAAATTGAAACACTTTGCGTAGCATTGCTAGGATTAATTGCTCTTAGCCTACAGGTCTGTTCAGCTGCTCTTAATTCATTCGTTTAGTCTGGAATAAGAGATCTGTTAATTATAGTGAAAGGAGGCAGTATCTTATACTGTCATTGCGGCATCTGATAAAAATTACCGTGGAACTTAGTAAGTGTGCGCCTGGTTTTAAAAATGCACTTTTCAGATTTTTTTATGGTAATGGTTAATTATCGTTATTTTTTACGTGCACGGTTGAGTTTCTTCTAGGCCTGTGGTTGAACTGAACGGTAGCTGAAATATTTCGCTTTTTAAATAAGGTGTTCGTTTTAATACGTGTGCCTGTCATGCTGTTTCTGTACCGTATAAAACTTTTTCATAGTAACGCGTTAACAGAAATGATTGACAGCATGGGTATGAAAACTGAAAATAATGTAGTGAAGAACAAACGACGTATTTTCACCTACAAGTCTACAAATCAACATTTGAAACTAATTTAGTGCTGTCGTCGTTATTATTATTACCAGAAGTATTAATACTATTAGTACTACAGTAGCGCTGGTAGAATGTTACCTGCCATGTATTTTTCTTTGCCAAACTATGCACCTTTTCGCCAATCGTTTGTCTTAATTCCTGAGATTATAGAATTCAATTCACCGATGGCAGCAATCCAACAATTACACCGTCGCTAATCCAAGAGCTTCTGCTGGTAAGGATGTTACTCGCTTTTCACAACAAAACACTTTGATCATAGACTAGGGGCAAAATGTTTGCCAACCGACACAGGAATATTATCACTGATGTGCCATGTGGTCTCCAGGCTAATGGATACACAGGGTCCCTATGTTCATCTTGTTCAAACTATATCTAGCGTGATTTCCATACATCTACCCAAATTTGGAGATCTCCGTGTGAGAAGAAAGTCCAGATAGCAAAGAATCAAGAGAATAAAAGATGTTAGTAAATGCAATAAAACCATCTATAGATCAATTTCCCACACCAGCCTTTCAGGTCACAAAGGCCACATGCAACTTTGCTCTTACTCTATATAGGCCAGTACTTTACTCCCTTATTCTTTAATGCATACTCTATATAGGCCGGTATTTTACTCCATGCCATACTCTGAGCTATGAGTAAAGTGTTTTCAAATTTTACTCAGTTACGTCAATTTTAAAGACTGATTTACTCAGCTTTCACAAGTTTACATGAATATATGGTATTAGTGTGGTGAATTTTGAAAACATTAAAGTGAGGAAGTGTGAGATGTACATTTCACAAACTTAACAATAACCTGGCTGAATGTATAAGAAAATCTTTACAGAAAGCACACACACCACTTTCAAACGTTGCTGTAATATATCAAGGACATCCATGTTTTCCCTGATTGCAGGAGAAGAAAGCGATTCGGCCTGAAAGGAAATGTATGCACAGTACTCTGCTTCCACACAGAGCACCAACAGAGGCACTGCAAGCCAAAGATAAGCGTGGCCTGGATGCCATACTGCAGACCGACTGTTACAAAGTGAATCGGAGGTAAGCAGGCCCACGGTGGACGGTCTGCATGGGGCTTATGTGGCCATCGCTGTCCCAGCTCCACCGGATATGATGCATGTCTCTTAACAACTCGGGCCTAGAATTGCACAGGTCTCGAAACAGTGCGACTGATCTGTAACCTTAACCTTACTCTGATTCCAGCTTTACAGAAACAACATGCAGAGTAGTTAACAATGCGGCGCCCGCAGTCTTCGGGATAGGCGACCCTGTATCGGACAGACGGTTTCAGGAAATGGACGGATGATAATAATGCGACGTCATTACCAGAACTGAAATTCTGAGTCTGAGAGCCACCTCAAAGTTCTGGACAGATGGAGCAGCACAAACATTTACAAAAAAAAATGTAACCTGGTTTTATTTCTGAAAAGACAAGAGCAAAAAGGTATCCCATTAAATTCATACAAACAGCTTTAATACAGACGAAATAAGTCTCACAGCAGACTGATGCAGCCTATAGAAACCTCCACCGGAGAGCAAATTAACAGTGACATGCAGCTTGTCGTCATTTTTTCTTTCCTTTCAAAGGATCAAAGAACGGGTGTGTGAGGGCTGCGTCCAGAGTGATTCTTCTGGATGCGTCATATTCCAGCATCTTATGCATGAGGTCAAAAAGCTGCTCATGCTCTGTACTCTTTGAGGACATGTATTGCTGTAATGAGAAGATGGAGGTAAACCAATCAGAACGCGGTATACCATCAGATACATAGCAAAGCCGTATTACACATCACCTTACCAAATCTACACAAAAAACCGTAATCGTACTTTAAGGGGCTTGCAGTGCTTCCTCACATATCTCCCAGAAGAGTTGTGCTCATCCCAGTCCAGCCGTCCATGACGAACGTATCTCCTTTTCCTACGACATGTTGGACACAACCGCCTTACTTATGCACGACATGCATGTGAATCAGAAGATGATCGTCCAACAATTTGTAAACATGGCAAGCTTCTGAAAATTCAGAAAACTGTTCGAGAGGAAGGAAAAGGGTGTGAACTTCAGAAGACTATGTAAAGGCAAAAGCTCACTTGGTTTTCTGTAAGAGGGAACTAGGTATTGGCCCAAGGACCCTCTCCATCATTGCCAAGTGCTCCTTGCTGTCGTGAGTCTGCAGAGGAGCATAAAGCATGATGGGTTTCAACATCACAAGGACACCAGCTTGTGTGCTCAGTCAGTGGTGAATGCTACTGGTTTATTGTCAAGGGTCTCTCACCTGAAAGAGCGTCAGTCCGAGGTAATACTCAATTAGTATGCAGCCTAGACTCCAAACATCACATGCCTGGTTCCAGCCAAGTTCTGCAAATATGCCAATGACAGTAAGCTAGACAACCATCTGGACCAAATCTAGGCAGTCTCCGTTCTTCGCCAGATCTTTGTAATGCTCACCAAGAATGACCTCAGGTGCTCGATAATGCCTGGTGGACACCACAGAAGTATGGTGCTCGTGGTCATATATAGCATTTCCAAAATCCACCACCTTCACATCAGTCTTCTTCAAGGTCTTCTCGTCCCTTTTCTGGATTAAAAAAAAACAAACTTCTGTACAAAGACCTTTTGAAGAAAGCTTTTCAAACAACTTTTTGAACTTAATTCTAGGGTGAAAAAAAGTTTGACATGTGCCCAACAGATTTTATTCTGTATATAAATTTATACCCAGACATTTTCCTACAATATGGACAGCATCAAACACCACTACACAACATTCCTGCCTTCGTCTCCCATTCATTAGGTGACTTATAGCAATACTTACCAATTTTGCATTGTACTCCAAGCAGTAGTCAGAATCCACAAAGAGGATATTCTCTGGCTTCAGGTCAGTGTGAGTAAGCTTGTTTCGGTGTAGGACTTGAACACAACGACAAAGAGCTGTTAATATGGTTTCAAAGGAAAACAACCTTACAATCACTAAATACAAATTTGAAAAATTCAAGTCCCATTATTATGTATTTTATTTCTATTTTATAGAATCTGCTAAATAAATCAATCCTGTAGCTGCTCAGAATGGCCATCATAGATAGTAATCAATTAATTTCATTGCATGTACTCACAGTGCACTGCTCTGAAGATTTGATTTGCCATATGTCTGATCTGGTCCACAGTGAAAGGCATGAAGCCATTTTCCTTCAGGAAATCATAGGTGCTCAATCCGAGGAGCTCAAACACAATGCAGACGTGGCCATGGTGATCAAACCAATCCAGCATTCGCACACAGGCGCTACAAAACAACCATAATTGCGCAACTGAGAAATCTTGCTGTTTAAATGGAATTTTGCGACAAGGATGTCTTCACACGAGCAAAGCTTAGACTAATAAATGAACTGACAAAAAAAAAAAAAAAAAAAAGCACGCGTGACGGTTACTCGTGCCTGGGTTACTCACTAATGCTCATCGCGATCAAGCGAGTTCATCTGCTGAAGGACATCAATCTCAGACATGGCGGCCTCTCGATAACGGTCAACATTTTTAATGATCTTCAGTGCCACCCGAGCACCACCACTGCAACAATTCAGACTGTCAGTTGTGGCAGAGGCTTCGCAGAAATACTTTGCTCTTTATTGCACGTTCATGTGTTTATTCAAGAAAGAAAAAGAAGAAGAAACATTGTAGCTAGCAGACACCTACTTCGAATGATCAATGCAGTTCACAACTTTCCCAAAGGCTCCTTCTCCTAAAGTACTCACAATCTCATCTACAGGGAAAAAGGCATGCAGTTAACTCAGGAAAGATACACACAAGAATAAAGCAGGACAAGTGTAACTAATGTAGCTCAGTGTCCATAAGACATTGTAGCAAAACAGTTAACATTACGCCACAATCACTGTAGAAAATCTTAAGAGTTTCAAACAGTAGTTGTGTAATCCACATAATATATGCCTTAGTTTTTTTTTTTTTCTTTAACGTATAAAGAATTTTACAAATATAATCCCCCCAATTAGACTCTATAGTAGCACGGTCTTTCCACTTAACAAATAAAACAAAAAGTTACAGAAAGAGGTATAATTTCTGTACATCTTGCTCTTAGCATGTGTCCACTGTGATAGATCAGGTGACCCTCCTCATCATCCTCAAAACTTCTGGATCTTTTCCTGCGATGACTCCTCTGCGATTGGTCACCATCATAAACCCACGAGAATCAGGCCAGAATGCGCGATTTTCATTCATTCAGCGGGGGAAGATATTCAGGAATTCAGAAACCGCGCCAGGCCACCGCAGCAATTTCAAATTCATCGCAGAGAAATGCACAGGGGCCCCACATAGTGTGTGTTACAGAAGAAAAACAATGGCAAAATTTTCAGACAAAACACTTTCTCAAAATAAAAACGAAAAGAAACTCAAGTATACAAACATCACGATATATGCATTAATAATTCACTTCCCCATTCCCACTTTCATAAAACGTACTCCCTAGAAGTAGGTTTATAACACAAATGGAAATAACGTACTGCTCAGTCATCATCCCTGCAAGTATTAAAGCCTAATATTCTATCATAATTTTACCATCCCGAAGTATCAAGACTATTTATAAGCACTACATTACATCCTCTGCACTCAATCACAACAGGCATAGACATTATGACCAGCATGGTTCTTACATAATCTGCCACAGAACACTTTCTCAGAACCTTAGCATGTGGAAGAAGGCAGGTACCTACATACATTATCTGCACTAAAGCAGAAGGCTAACAAGCAGAAGCAACACCAAACTGGACACTGCACTGTCTAAACCCTTAAGCAAACTCACAGATGAGCACAGGGACAGAAAGAAAACAGAGGAAAGCCGCCGTACCGAGTGAGCCTGACGAGACGAGCTCCTGCGTCGCCCGCGGCGGTGAGCGGGGCTGCTGCGATGGCTATGTCCGCTACGTGCCGAGGATTTGCTATAGTGGTGCCAGTCTCTGTCGCTGCCTATCTCCTTGCATGGGCCCTCATTGCCATACACTCCCGACTCCCGGCTTGGCTGCCTGGCCAGCCGCTCCTTACACTCCATCCTCCTGCTTATAGTCTTAGATTCCTGGTAATGCCTATGAACAAAGAGAGCAGAACAATCGTCAACACGCAACATAAGAGACAGGATGTTATATTCTCATCTGGAGCACAAATGAAGAACATTAAGGACAGGAACTTAATAATGCAAAAAATCAGAATTAATCATAACTTGTATTTCAAAAAAATGGACAGGACGCATTTTAAAGCATGGACCTCAAAACTTTAATGTAACATTTTTTATTTATTTATTTTTTTTTTTAAATAGAACCATGAATGACCAAAAATCAGTTCTGCAGAAGTAACTTGACAAGAAAATGCAACTGCTTGTAGTGACGCCAAAAAAAAAAATTCAGAGTATTAATAAACATTCATAAAATAATAACTGCAGTGCATGCAGCACTACTGAAAAATAGCAATGTTTCCCGGATACACTGCATCCTGCTTTGACTATGCTTGCTGAATACTAAATACATTATTCAAGCTAACCAAAATTGCACCGTGCATAAGACAACTACTTCAAAGCAAATCCAACTTGCTTTCAGGCAAGTTGTTGCTGGGCAGACAGTCCTAAAAACACAACTATTGGCACTCCCAGTGAGACACACAGTTCAAACCGTTTACAATCTAGTGGTCATACCGCTTTCACTGGAAGTCTCTCTACATAGACACGTCCTGTATTCATCATATGCAATACAACACCAACATAAACCAACCGAAATACTATAAAAACGTGTTTACTGAGAACCTGATTACCTGAAAATGGCACAGCCCACAAGACATCCAGCTTGCTCCAAACCACGTACAAATAAAACACATATTTATGCATGCGGCAGCCTACACCGACAGGGTAATGTGCACTGAAGGCATCCTCGCGTAAGACGAAGAAGTGTCCATCAGCAGGGGTGCGAACGTTACGCCCAGTGCCAGCTATGTCAGGTTTCAGGTTCCTTCCAGAAAAAGTCAGCTCTCGGGCAGTTATTATTAGAAAGTGGCAGATAAACGTTCAGGTTTACTTCTGTGATATCTTTCAGGAGCTTGTCAGAGGTGGTGGTGGT
>JAODKC010000051.1:2795027-2810555 GCA_026777985.1 Mormyrops attenuatus | reverse complement strand
CCCCCCCCCTCCCTCCCCCCCCCCTCCCCCCCGCCCCCCCCCCCCCCCCCCCGCCCCACCCCGGGCCCCCCCCCCCCCCCCCCCCGGCGGGGGGGCCCGGTGGTTATTCCGTGAGGGAATTCCAGTTCATGGGCTGGAGGTGGAAAAAAGGAAGGGAACAAAGGAGGAAACGAGGGACGTGGGAAAGAGAGGAGCTGAAGGAGCTTTTAAGCTACAGAGAAGATTCCGCGAGGCGAAGATCTGCCACCACAGATGGACGCTGCCAGAATGTGGTGACCTTTCGCTCCTTATTCGATTAGACTAATGGTGCCCATCGCCTACTCAGCAGTTGCCAGACGATGCTCAGCAGTCATAAATTCTTTAGATTTTTTCAGCTGAGAGGAACTGAAGAGCATGTCTACCTAAAAAGTTGAAGATTCTTACCTGGACTTTGATTCAAAGAGGTTTCATTTAATCCAGGTTCTTAGCGATACTTTGGCTAAATCTGGATGCACTTCTTGAGGACTAATTTGTTTTATACATACCAGTGGGAGTATTTTTGGGCTGGGCTCGCGGAGAGACTAAAAAAGGGATGCAGCTAGGCTAGCGGAAGAGAGAAGAACTTTATCTGAATACCTGAAAGAGAAACGGTGTAAGGAAGGCTAGAGCAGAAGATGTTTACTAAACAAGAGCAGTAGGAGCGGATAAAGAAGGTGGGACCAAGGCACGCGGTGACACGTCAAGGCCGGGACACTTCTCACTGGCATCCGCGGACAGGGCTCTCTCAGAGCGTCACAGCGGCTTTCCCTGGCGTATGGCGTTAGCGCGACAGGCAGGGGGCCAGAGCGGGGTGAGCAAAGCCAGCGAGGCGACAACTGACAGATGCCTGAGGGCAGCCGAACCGCCGGCAGGACCGGCGCGCACCTCTCCCACACCGTCTACAGGAAGATCAAGAGGGCACTCAGCTTCCGGAGACGTGAGTGCAGCCGCTTACCCCCCCTCCCCCCGCAGATGGCTCCGGTCGATGGACCGTCAGCGGGGCCGTGCCACGAGCGGGGCAGGTCGCGGGCTCTCAGCTCTCAGATCAGAGGCATGGTTTTGAGCTTATCGAATTTCATTTAGATGTGAATGAAATAAGGTATGATTCATATTTAAAGGATTAATATACTGTAAGTACTGGTCATTTTAAAACCTCTTGATGTATAAGCTCTGAAAAATAAACAAGACAAAAGATATTATTGGGTTTAATGGCTATTTTAAGGACAAAATGAAGGTTGGTTATGCCTGAATTCTTTCATGGTGATGCCAGTCTCATTGCTTTTTATAAAATTCTTCCTCTTTCTTACATAAGACCAGGAGTATCACTAGAGATTGATGAAAAGCGGGTGCTAAGCATATACTGGGGGAGGGGCGGGTGTCTGATGGAAACGGCATTCATATTTGAACTAATTAACTAAAGTACCAGTAAAGCGCCCCCTAGTGGTGGCCCTGAGTAAGATGGGGCTCACAATGTCACGCCGTCCATGGAGTCTGGCCCCCGACCAGCATTCCCTGAGTTGTAGGGGTGTTTGGGTAGCGCCTAGAGGAGACTGTCATGTATGAGTGGCAGTACAGTGAGCATGCGGTGCCCCTAGTGGCAGCCCTGAGTAGGATGGGGCTCGCGGTGTCACGCCATCCACGGAATCCAGCCCCCCACCAGTATTGCCTGACTTGCAGGTGTGTTCGGGCAGAGCCTGGAGGAGACTGTCGTGTATGAGCAGCGGTACGGCGAGCGCATGGTGCCCCTAGTGGTGGAGCAGTGCGTGACATTCATCCGTCAGCGAGGCCTCCGGGAGGTGGGGCTGTTCCGGCAACCTGGACAGGCAACGCTGGTCAAGGAGCTGCAGGAAGCCTTCGACAGCGGAGAGAAGCCCTCGTTCGACAGGTAGCAACTCATTCCCCACACCTGGATATGAGTGTGAGCGGACCGATCTGGCTTAACCAGCTGACCTCAGGCTAACTAGTACTTGTGCCTGGTAGAATGTCATTGTTTCGTGCCTCCTAGTCGGTCTGATGAGCCCAAAAGCTGGATTTTTGAGTGAACAAGAACTTCTCAAATTTAAAGTGGCGGTTCACCCTAAAACACAAAAAGGTGTTTTTGATGGGCTTTGGTGCTATCTATCCATCTAGGTTGTTCTCATTTTGGAGATACCGGCGGTTGAGATGTGGGTCTTCTCTCGAAAATAATGAGACTGAATGAGTCATATCACTGGACAGAAGATACGAGCACCACAACGGTATCTTCTGTGGAGTCATACGATTGGTGTGTGGAATTTGGGAGAAGAAAATAGTTCCTGCATTAAGCTGCTCACTACAAAGTCTATGGATTATCATGAGTAAGCAGGTCATGATTTCTGGTAAGAGATGTTGCTGTTGAATTTTTCAAATTCATTTTCTTGGTATTTTAACCACCACAGAAAGAATGCCATTCAGTCCCATTATATTCCAGAGAAGGCCGATATTTTTACAGGTGATATATCCCAGCAGAACAACCTTGATGGATAGATAGCACTTTTTTCAGTTTTGGGTTTCAGTTAAGGTGCCAGGGCTAAATGTGAGCAAAGAAAAATGAAGTCCTTTTAAACTGGGCAACCTTAAATCCGACAAACTATCAAGCTAACCAACAAGTCTCGCTTCGTGATACAGGCCCCAAGTGTCTTAATCCACCGGTGACTCACACTGACTCGTGTGTTACTCTCGTGTGACACACGTGTGCGTCCCGTGTACCCCAGCAGCACGGATGTGCACACGGTGGCCTCGCTGCTGAAGCTGTACCTGAGGGAGCTCCCAGAGCCTGTCGTGCCCTTTTCCCGATACCAGGACTTCCTTTTCTGCGGCAAGATGATTCAGGCTGACAGAAAGCAGGTATGCAGCCTGTAAACAGCCTCGCCCACTATGTTTGGCCATTAGGAAAACCACAACTGGGTGAAAACTTCTGTGAAATGATAAAACGGGACACAACCCCCTCCACTCGTCTTTTTTTTCTTCCTCAGGGTTTGCAGGAGCTGAGGTGGCTCTTACAGGAGCTGCCTGTGGTGAACTTCAACTTGCTGCAGTATATCTGCCAGTAAGCGTGCGGTCGGCCTGCTTGTCATTGCTCCAGTACAAATATTTCTTTTAAATGTTTGCCCACCTGTATAAATTAAACTTGAACAGCAAGAGCAACAAGAGATGTGGGCCAGCGTGACTGCATGTTTGTGTTCTTCAGGTTTTTATACGAAGTTCAGTCCTTTTCAGACTGCAACAAGATGAGCACCCAGAACTTGGCCACCGTGTTCGGGCCCAACATCCTACGACCCAAAGCTGAAGATCCTGAGAGCATTATCGAAGGTAATGGAAAGAGGGTACAGGAATTCGGACGGGAGTCTCATATTCTGTTTCACTGTCAGTAACTAAAACATCACATGATCATTATCCCTCGTAACATAAATGAGGCGTTCTGTACAAATACAGCTTCAGCAATCAAACACAATCGCTCAGTGGAGAGCCATTAGCGTGATCTAGCTTTAGGATGTAAGTCATGCAAGTGGTCTGTGTTCTGTAAACTCGTCCTGAGTCCCCCTCAACCTGCTGTGACACCCTTAGGGCAGACAGGTTTGGCTGAAATTCCCTCTCCCTGCCTTCGGGGGGTGCTCACTCAGGCAACTCGTCCTCCGTATCGACTCCACATCAACTGAGACATGTCAATGGCTTCTGTGGCCTCGTTTTGCGAGTGCAAAGTTTCTGCGACTGTCGCCCCCCCCAGGGACGGCGGCGGTACAGCAGCTGACGGCGGAGCTCATCAGCAAGCATAGAGTCCTGTTCGTAAGAGATGGGGACACCGAGAGCAGAGCCACTTCCGGATCCGATGGCTTCCATTCTCATGGTTGCACCAGGGAGGGTGTCGCAGAACCAGCTGCACGGTTACACCGCTCCTACGCAGAACCTTCCGAAGCACTCCCCGTTCACCAGCTGGGCTCTCGGTCGCCCCTGTCTCCTGTCACTAACGAGCTCTCCCAAAGCCCCTCAGGCTTAACTGTAGCCAGGAGCCAGGCTTTCAACCTGCCCCTGCCGGGCCGCAGTGACCCGGCGCGTGATGACACACGCCCGACCTTCTCTGACTCCTCTAAAACGGGAGCCACTCCCCCAACAGCTGCGCCTCCCCTGGCCTCCTCAGAGGTTCCCACGCCTATGTCGGTGCCGGATGGCTGTGGTCCAAGGGCAGCTCCAGTGAGGATGCAGGACGGAGGACGTGGCAGCTTGCGGGACCGGCACAGAAGCGCCGGTGCGTACGACAGCACCCTGTCCGTCTACGACAACATCGACGCGGGTTTCGCGGCCCGTGCCAGCAGCGCGCCGCCCCTGGATGCCACAGAGAATGGACCGCCAAGCACCAGCAGCAGTCCCTGGTCCTCCTGCGAGATCCTCCTCCAGGACGAGGGCGCCGGCAAGGGACCGGGCCCCAGCCACTCCCCCTCTCTGAGGGCTGAGCCCGAAGAGCCGCGGGTGAACTCGGCGGCCTCCTCGGCGCTGACAGAGACCGTCCTGAGCAGCGGCAGCAGTGACGTCTTCCTGCCACCCCTGTCGCCCCCCCCATCCAGCGCCATGCAGTTCCTATTGGCTGGTCTCCAGCAGCAGATGGCCAGGCAAAAGGCAGAGTACGAGGCGCGCATCAAAAGGTAAGCCGGCCCTGCGCCTGCACACTGCCACTGCAGAAATCACCAGTGTTACGATGGCGACCCTGAATAGGACAAGCGGGTACAGAAAATGGATGGATGGATGGAAGGATGATATATTTTAGTTTAAGTTTCAGTTTAATTTTATTTCTAGGGATAGACTAAAAGTTGTACAGCTATCTTATATGTCTAAGACACACACAGTGCACTTCAGGTACCAATGTCTTCACATTGGGCAAGACATGTTCCAGGTGTTATAATAGATCATTATAACAAAATATCATTACTAGCTAAACAGTATTAAAAATGGTAACAAAATATTTCATGTTTATTTTATTTGTTAGATTCGGAAGCAGTTTTTATAGTTTTCGTTTAGTTTTTAATTTTCATATCTTACTTTAGTTCTAGTTACAATTTTTATTTCCTTATTGTTTTAGTCTTCATTACCAATAATAACCCTGGAAATTACCCTGCGTTTTAAAACAGTAAAACTATTTAAATTGTTTCATATCCATGTGATATGTCTTCTACATCCTAAACACATTAATTTCCAAATTCCCAGAACTCACTCAGTCCCTTTGTTGTTGTGTGTGAGATGAGACCGCCAGTGACCTAAAGTCAGGCGTCCTCATCATATGTTACAGTGCGGGGATCCATAACTCAGTCCTCATGTAATCCAACAAAGAACTTCCAATAAAGTTTCCAAAACTTAGTCAACAAAAATGTTCTCAAAAAGATATCCCATGGACTGAGTGAATTCTCGCTTGTTCTTCAGTTAGAAATCAAAATAATTTTATTTTAGGCTCTGTGTTTGTTTGGGTTTCATTCCGCAAAGTAACAAAAAGCCAGGAAAGCATTTTAGCGATTTTCAATGCCAGCGTTTCTCAACCCATGGGTCCTGACCCCAATTTGGATCAGATTCGATCAGATTTCCCAGCCCCAATTCTAGAATTAACCTATATTAACCGGTCTTTTATCTGCAACTGCTTAGTCTGAAACTAGCGAACACTCAACCAATCCAAGAAGCAAAACCGCAGATGCTTAATTTAAAATTCACTGGCACATCCGATCAGATTTGTGCGATAAGCGTTGATTGGCATAAATTGCAGAGTGCACTGCGTGCTTGATCATAGTGTTAATTTAACCCTGTACTTGATATACGATCACGACTGAGCTGGCACGGTAAAAATTGGGTCGCGCTGCATTAAAGGTTGAGAACCACTGTGTTATGCTGTCGTTCGATTAGCCTGTCAATCAATTTAAAAAAATGTAAAGGTTATTAACCAACAACAAAAAAAGTTTACAGTGAGGTTTTTAGATATAATTTAAATGATCTCTGTAATATGAATGACAAACTGCTAGAGAGACATATTTTACCATATGAATTTCCTTAGCATAATATATCCATGTATTGCTTACATTGGCACAATCATTTGATAAATCGCTGATTTGCCTTTTATACAGATTAGAACTTCGAACAGCACTTTACTCTAGTTTTAATATAATCAAGTAATCAAATCTCCCATCACTGCTGCCCTCATCAAAAACAGAAAATTTGGTCTTAAAAAATATCCTGCGACCACGGAGCTCGACTGCACGCTCTGTCACATGGCTGTGCCATATTAGCAAATGGTACGATACTGTGCCAGAGTACTATAGAAAGACCATCACACAGCGCGTGCAAATGTAAAGACCCCCGTTCCGTCTACAGCTTGGAGCAGCGTAACCAGGCCCTGCAGGACGAGGTGGCAGGCCTGCAGGCCAGCCTGGACCAGCAGCGGCAGCGCCACAGTGTGGCCGAGATGAAGATGCGCAACATGGAGCGTGCCCGCGCCGACGCCGACCGCCGCAACGCCGCGCTGCAGCACGAGATGGAGCAGTTCTTTGACACCTTCGGCGAGCTCGACTTCGAGGCCAAGAAGACAGAGCGCATCCTGAAGAGCTTCTGACCTCCGGGGCGGAGGGATGGCGTCACGAACCAGCGCCGGCCTCCTCGGCTTGCTGCCATGACGGCCTTTGCCGTTAGAAGGTCTGGACGTCTTCTCAGGATTTTGAAGGACATTTTAAATAACTAGACAGGGTTTTATTGGCAGGGAGAGGGAATGATTCTCAATGCCCAACCACCACAGCTTCCATCACCTCCACACTTTTAACGACCGATCAGACAGATACATGCATTCTCGCTTCTTCATCCCAATTCTCCAGGGGAATACGGCTAAATGATTAGTCTTTACTTGGTCACCAGGAATTCCTTAAGGTGACTGCAAAGTCTGAATCATTCCAGGTTCTAACTATCTATCATTAAAGATTTACAAGTGCAGGGATAAATCTACAAGTGCTATTATCCAGCATTGCAGTGCAGAGTAGATATAAATATCATTTTCTTATATAAATTATCCATTCACTTTGCAAGCTCTTATCTTATGAGGGGCCTGGAGCCTATAACGGGCAGGGCGGGAGGCTGGGGTGCATCCTGAATGGGGTTCTAGTCCATCACAGGGCATTTACAACCACACACTAACTAGAGGCAATTTAGCAGTAACAGTAAGTTTGATGAAGTGCAACTCCAAGTCAGGAAGAACAAACATCACACACACAGAGTGGAGATGGGGTCCAAACCCCCAACACTAGAGATGTGAGGCAACAGCGCCACCTGCTGAGCCATCACGTCACTCTACAGGGGAATTGATAGATATCAAATATCAATAAAACAACATTTATGTTCCGGTTGTCACTTTTTAAAAATCTTTATTTAGCAGTTTTGTTTAACCCAACATTCCTATGCACATTCTTTTTTTCTTTTTTGCTTCACTGTAGTTGATTATCACTTTCGTTCACATATATCGATATGAAAGGGCGACAAACACAATGAGAAATAGTGTTCTGGTCCCTGAACTATCTATCGGGTCGACAGTATTGGGAGACACAACATGCCAGAAACAAGCAAAAAATAATAATTAAAAATTGCCTGGGAGAAAAGGGAGTGCAAGAACCGCTCAAGAAGAGAATAGTTCCTCAGGATTTTATCTCAAATGAATAACATAAAAATTGTTCTTCACTCTGATAACTCAGGCATTACTGGTACACAGAGGAGCGGTGCTGAATTCCCCTCCAAAACATTTCTGGAAATTCTGCTGCCTATCGTATCCTGAAAAAATATTAACGTGGGAGTGGGGAGGGAGTCAGTCCTCTAAGGAATGACTGCGGATATGAAGTTCAAAAGGGTAGGATCCATTTCCTCTGGAATGTTTTTGAGTGAGAGTGTTTGGAAGAGACCTTAAGCACCAGCTGCTGAAGACAGGAAAGCTGTGAGAAGAACACGAACCAGTGAAAGGAGGAGTATGTTTGTGTTAAATGCCTTATCCAAGATTAAAATTATTGGTTAACAGTATGCAGATCTTGATTGTTACAGCATGCAGAGGAACCTGGGAAACTTCTGGGTCAGCGACCCATCAACCCCCCACACATTACTGCAGACAATGTAATATGCTAACAGAGATATTTCAGATGGATGCAGATTCCCTTAAATACAGCTATACATCGTGTCCGTTAAGGCAAGATGGAAAAATGTGAAGTTCTCATAGTATCTAGACCCTGTACTCTAGGTTAAGGTCTTCCTGCGATCGCAGGTCATAATCTGGTCTTCTGTCTCCAACAGGTAACTTGACAACGGAAATATACTCTAGAGCAGCGTTTCCCAATGTTCCTGGTAGGGAGCAAAAATGTGCACCGTCTCTGGGTCCCTATGGACGGGGTTGAGAAACACTGCTCTAGACAGAAATAGTCAGACACAATACAAATAACGACAAACACAGGAACCACACATTTAAAAAGATAAAACTTTCTATTTACAGATTGTTCAAAGAAAATTAAAAAGGGCACAGCGAATAACTATAAAACGAAGCACTTGGAGACGCTGTCAATCTCAGACAGTCAGATCAAGTCTCCTGGAGTCTCGGCCAGCAGGCACTCGGGTTAGGAAGCCTCAGGTGCTCATCGACATCCAGGTCACCAGAACTCCCAACGCACCCAGTAAACCTGAGCCGCGCTCCCATCACATGCCAAGGATGGGTAACGGAAGAGAACCATCTCATCCAGGAGGCTGATAGACCCAACACCCTCCCGAAAAGACTTCAATAAGCATTAAGTCTCACCCCCAGTTATCACATTGGCCTGCAGTATGTAAAGTGTACTTAGAGCAGGTGTTAAGGTGGTGATGATGATACAAGGCAGCTTTTTGAGCAGTGTTGATGGTGCAGTGTTGCTCGTGCAGTTTCCCATTGATATTGGCAACAAATTTCTACTACCTGAAAAACTTTGATCGACAGTGAGCAACTTTTCATGATCATACAGATCCAGATAAGTTGCCCTTTCTCTCATCTGTATGGCAGTTGCCCAGAAACATTGCTCGGGAAGTTGTCCTGTTTATCATCACCTTTAGTGTGAAATGGATTGGAAGCAGCTCTTTGTAGTTACTTACAGTAAAAACATGAAAGTGCTACTCGAAAAGTATTCATCCATCTTAAAAATCAACATAAAAAAAACGTCCCTGTACCGTGAAACATAGATTATCAAACGAGTATCCCGCTGTTTGCATATGTATGACCTTGGGGATCCATTAAATGCTTTCTGTACAATACTTCTGCACTGCAGGTACCCAGAGGGCCGGCAATCAGACACTGATATGATAAGAAGCAACTTTATAAATGACGTGCCTCGCTTAATTCTTCATTGTTGGAAATAACGAAAACAGCCGCAACAATAATTATCACGATTGTCCACCATTATCACTGTCATCATCATAGTTAGTAGCAGTAGTCTAACAGCAGGGTAGCATTTCATATTGGTCTGTATTAGTGATTATTAATACAACAAATATAGTAGAAAGTAGTAAACTGCAAAATTCTGGGCCCTTACCAAATTTCATACACTTACATTTATTAGCTGTTGTATGCTACAAATTGTTTTATTGACAGTACAAGATATAAATTCCACTCATGGTGCCCTTTAGCACAAATGTCAAAGGCTAAAGTCACGATAAGATGATGCGCGTATAAATGAGTACACCTCTCAAGCCAAAGTCCCATTTCAAACCACTGATATAGTCCAGTGCAACGTCACGTTGCGATTATACGATTACAATCATGTGGGCTTCAGATAATGGGGGTGAACATTTGTCCGGATGCTGGCTTTTCAGTACTATACGGACGTTTACTTACACCCACAATGTGGTAAGCAGATCAGCAGTGCGCCTCACCACCGATGTCTTTGTGCCTTGTCTACCCACAATATCTCCTCTTTTTAAAGATGTTCTGCCTGCTGATCCGTCCCTTTCTTCACCGCCACTTCAGTGCTTATTGTGTCCCTGATTTACCAAAACAGTAGCATATGGCGTGCTCCGCTAGTCAAATTAAATAAACATAAGGTGCACTACTAATCTGCTTACCAAATTGTGGGCTTAAGTACACGTCTGTATAGTCCAGCAAAAAGACAAATGTTTAGGCCTGTCAACCTGACGCCCTGCTGATTAATGCACATGTACCATGTAATCGTGATTACTTCACGACGCGATATCACGCAGCCCTACGGTGATACCGGCGCAACTCCAACGCTTTCACTTTACACCGTCTTTCATTCTTTATGACACATAGGATTGAGTAGGCAAACTGGAATCCAGCTACATTTGTTTATTTAGCAGACACTTTTACCCAAAGCCACACGCAAGCAGGGTCAGCCCGATCCTGGAGTGACTGGGGCTAGGGGCCTTCCGGAAGGGGCTGAAATGACTGCTGTCTCTTGGCTAAGGATAACGTGCGAGAACGTCAAATGATATTCTGCTGATCAAACAGATTTGCATGAGGAGACCACATGACTTAACAGTCCACTTCTCACCGGGCTTTGAGTCCCTCCCCGTGCTGATCAGGTGTCCGGGCAGGGGTGGGGCAGCGGTCCAATCAGGATGATCACATACATTAGCCTACTAGTAGCATTAAATCACAGAGGTGACAATAGCCACTGAAAAATAGCTACATGCATGCTACACACATCAGTCCGATTTATACATTTCCTTTTAATATTCTTTTGTAATCCACTTGGATTGGCTCGGATGAAACAAGCAACGGTGAAACCGTCCAAGTGAAAGGGGTGGCTGGGTATTTGGCCCAGTAAATATGATGACTAAAGCAAATGGACAATGTTTCCTGCCATCTCACCAAGCCTCAGAAGATCCATAAGCTAAAAAGCAGATTCTGGCCACTGATTATCAGGACTGGATCTGCCTCATGTACCTCCATTACATAAAAAAAGTTAAATTAAGGGTTTGGTTAAAAAGTAAGAAAATATGCATTTAAATTAGAAATATGCAAATTTGATTTCCCTCATATTAAAATCAATTCACTCTACAACAGTCAGGCGACTGCAAGGCTGTCCCAGCACCAGTCATCGGATCAGACAGGTTAAAACCCGACAAAACGAGACGTGGTACGATGCATGAACAGTCTGACTCAATGACATCATCTGAAATATAAAACATAGGACCAAAAAAAAAGGTGTCTCTTGTTGAGGTGGGACCTTAAAGTGTGCTACACACAGTGAGCTTGTGTACAGGTGGCGCGACAGACAGATGAAGAGGAGTGCGACGTAGGGAGGCCGCTCACTGGCACTCCTCCGTCAGCACGTCGATGCCGCTGCTCTCCGTGTCTGACGCCGCCGTCTGCTCGGTGGACATGGATGAAATGTCGTTGATGGACGACGACTGGGACGCCGTGGTGCTGCTGTTCACCGCTGAGTCTGCAGGGGACAACAGAGCCTTCACTCAGAGGCAGAACATTCCTTTTGTGGGGTGGAGGACCGAACGTCACGGGCTTATCCCACGAGGTTTACGGGTTTGATCTCCGCAGGAGGACTGCAGCCACCCACCCGTGCAAAACATGTAGTTCAAAATGTCGGCTAATCCATAATTACATAAAAATAGGTTATTTATTCAAAGCTAGTTATTTTATTGCACTCCTGTTTGTCCTAGTGCCCCCCTACCCTGCAACTTCACTGCATTCCTCAGACAGACTATAAAACCTGAAACCTGATTATTATAGGAAACTCACCCGACTCCTCCTTCGCTACTCCATTCTTGCTCCTCTCCTGCCAATCCATCACTTCTTTGTAGATCAGCTCTGGAAGAGAACAGCCCAAAGCAATATGGCCGTCTCGTTAGTGCATAGGCCCAGAGATCTGACACATCACTGACTAGACCCAGACAAGAGATTACCATCCGCGATAAAACCGAACGATACCTTTCCACTGTTCGATGCTGTGCTCTCGCTCTTCCAGCTGCTTGTCTGAGATCTGAGGAGGGGGCTAAAAACAGAAGAATGAAGAAAACAAGCTTAATGTGCTTTTTGTATCCTAAACACAATGTCTGATTAGGCTACTGAACACCCCTACTAGTGGAACGGTCTACCTACCGCATCAGCCTCAGCCGGGTCATACCACATGTGAATGTAGGGGTGGTTCAGGGCTTCCTGCACAGATATTCGCCTCTCAGGATCAATCACCAGCATCTTGGACAGCAGGTCCCGGGCCTGACTAGCTGTGGTGATAGAGAGGTAAACAAACAAACTACTCTTGCGCCGTTACACTTTTCTCTGACAGGGAAGAGAGATCTCCTAAAGAATGCTGACAGAAAGGGCCCAGTCTTACTCTTCAGTCGGTCATCCTCCGACTCCGAGGGGAAAGCCCAGTCGGGGAAGAGCTCCGTGAAGCTGATACCGGGGTACTGAGGCTTGTTCATCACGTAGTTCCTCACAGTCTCCATGAGACGGTTCATAAACTCCAGCGAGGGCGTGCCCAAGACCTCGATGACTTTATTCCACTGATCGATGTCTGGGGCGAACCACATTAAGGAGAGCAGTACAGAAACAGTGACAGTGTCACGTACATAAAACACTGAAAACAAAAAAATTTTTTATTTGAAATTGATTTCAAATAAAAGGAAAAATACATATAAAAAATAAAACTAATTTTTAAAAATCAAAACTATGATAACACTGTATTCAGTACACTACTATGAAATCTGCCCTAAGCTGAGAATCATTAATGTAACGAAGAGCCTCATGATCTGAATCTGGACCGTGATGCAGTTACAGCCCTGACCTCATACTTTTGAGTTAGTGAGTCATGCTCACACGGCACAGTACACATGGCCTGATGATGTAGTGCACGTTAAAACATTCCACCCTGCACAACTAGAACACATCAGAGCTGATGGATTCTAAGTCCAAAAGTGAATCTCACATCCTCTTTCTAGGTCTTCCCAGATGGGGCAGCTTCTCAACACACATACAACACAGGTGTGACTCCAAGACATCGGACCAGAGGGGGACATTTCGAGTTGAGTACCAAGAGTCACAGTCACAGAGTACTCAACTGGCTGCTTGAAACAAAATCTTAGTCTGGATTTTTGCTTTCTGGACCTGAAATGTCCACTTCTGAATCAGAGACATGTTTTACGTCTATGCTGCAGAAAACATTTAACCTTAGAAGCAATACAGTTAAAGGAGATGTACAGGAAGTCACATGACGGTCTTTCACTGCTCCGGGATACGCACAGAAGATGCGCTCCGTCTGCGGGAAGGATACGATCTGTTCCCTGGAAAATAACGTTGCCCTTCACCATCTCGCCCATGATGCATCCCACAGACCAGATGTCCACTGCGGAGGAGGCGGGGCAGATATGGAACACGGCCTTCAGATAAAAGGGCCACACGGGTAGCCGACAGACAGACAGACAGACGGACAGACTCGCCGACACAGCACACGACTCAGGAGGAGGGTCTATTTGAAACAATTTGCGCAAATAATTTTATTTACAGCCTTAGAGAAAGACAATGGTTAAAGCTACTTATCTGGGAAGTAAGTATATTTGCTCAGAAAAATTATATATTATTTAACATTAGAACAAATGCAAATTAAGAATAACAATAAAAACTAACAGGAACTACTTCTGCCCTCCAAAAGGTTACTGATATCTTACTGGGCGACTAGAACATTGCTTAGGTTCCCAAACCAACAACCTTCTGGTCATAAGCACGGCATCCTAACCCGCTGAG
The DNA here is from genome assembly GCA_026777985.1 of Mormyrops attenuatus. NCBI lineage: Eukaryota > Metazoa > Chordata > Actinopteri > Osteoglossiformes > Mormyridae > Mormyrops > Mormyrops attenuatus. Next base: position 2,796,778 of record JAODKC010000051.1, on the reverse strand, counting down.
CCACACACTTATGTAATGAGATCTCCATCTCTCCCCTTCAGGCACTTTACCAAAGCTGTGGCCTGGATTATACCCTGTTTTTCATTTCATTATATTTCCCTTTTAATTCCATCACCACTTATTGCTCAGCGACACAAACTTTTTATTCTTTTACGACACATAAAAAAACCCAGCCATATTTCAAATAAATAGTACTAACATCTTTAAAACACTTCTCAGATGATTAATGCCATCGGTTCGTCCACAGTACAACACAATCAAATAAACAACAATAGGGTCCGAACTCAGATAGCTTATGTTTGTTTTACTTAAAGATATAAATAGTACCAGCGACCAAATGTTTCTTTTTTTAACCAGATGCTTTTGTTCAGTCCCTGTAGTAATTAGGGTTAAGGCCCTTGCTAATGGGCCCAGTGGTTGGGATCGCTTTGCTGACCGTGGGATTTGAACCAATGACCTGCCGATTTACAGTGATGTTGGAACAGCCCTCATATTTCCACTATGCCTTTGATCGTGGAATGAGATCAATCCCAGAAGGCACCCGAGCAAATGAAAGCCTCCCAGCGTAAATCTCAGCTGCTTGTGTTTACGTGCCGCACCTCCCTCCGTCTTTGGCTACAGCCGGCAGACACAGAGCACCACCTTTCCAACCGCGTCATGTTTCTCACTCTGTTCGTTGGCAGGAGCCAAAGTCAATACGGATCACGCAGGTCTTAGCTGAACGAAATGCCGTTTCCTCTAAATGCAGAAGCGGCTAAGGCAGCTGTATACAGGAGCAACAAGCATCAGGTGTCTGATGTATGCGAGGTGGGAAAGCCTGTTCTTATGGGGGCTTCTGCTTCTATTACAGCCAATAAAAATCAGCTTTTAGTCTAAATGTTTTTTTGCTTTTAGAAACCAAGGGTTATTTGATAAAATTGGAAGAGGAAATGTTGCTTTTGTACCCAGAGTGCTTTGTAAATTTGTATCAACAAAAAGCCTCTATCCTGACAGTTATAATTCATTTCTGAAGAAAATTGTGTTATAAAATTTATAAGCCATTAACACGCGTCACCCCGAGGCACAAGGGGGCAGTGTCCCAAGGACATTTGAAAGGGGGAAGGCCAGGCCCACGGGAGGATATTTATAAAGGACATTTATAAAGCCATGGGGTTTCACATGGGTATTTAAAGGGGCATTTACCCTGCTAATAAATATAAGGGGGCAGGTTCAAGGCTGAGTATTTTTGTGTGTGTGTGTGTGTGTGTGTGTGTGTGTGTGTGTAGGGTGATCAGCTGCGGTGTTTTCCATCACTCAAACCACACATTTGCATGAAACCCCAGAGGTTTCATGTTACTACACTGGTGGAACCGCAGAGTCTTTGGGCCCCCTGCTGACCACAAACAGTTACTACACTGGTGGGGCCCCAGAATCAGACGCAGACCATTTGCCATGGAGACCAGCGAAAGCTACGCCACTCAAACATGCCAAAGTACAACAGGCACCTACAAGCAGCTACAGTTGGCACCGTGAGGGTACAGTACCTTGCCGTGGGGGAACCTTACCATTTTCCTTGTACCTCATGCCCAGGATGACCTCGGGGGCCCTGTAGTACCTTGTCACCACATAGGGGGTCATCATGAAGTTGGTGCAAGCTGTTCTGGCCAGACCGAAGTCCAGGATCTTCAAAGTACAGTCAGACTTTACCACGATGTTGCTGGGCTTCAGGTCCTGATGGGAGCGGGGGGGACAGTAGTAAAAGCAAGCTGGGG
>JAODKC010000051.1:2770849-2794927 GCA_026777985.1 Mormyrops attenuatus | reverse complement strand
CCCCCCCCCCCCCCCCCCCCCCCCCCCCCCCCCCCCCCCCCCCCCCCCCCCCCCCCCCCCCCCCCCCCCAAGCACAGGAGCCAGCAGGGCCAACCATAACGTTAGCCAATGATATATTTTGAATTGTTGAGTGAGAGGGGAGGGGACTCTCCAATGGCAAATCAGCTTTCAGTTGGGGTTAGTGTGCCTGTAGCTCCGCCCCTGTATGTGGCCCCAGGGCAGAAGGTACCTAGGAACCCACTCCACAGTATGAAACGTCCTAAGGGACGTCTGACTCACTCTATGGATGATGCCAGCGGAGTGGAGGTGTCGGATCCCACAGAGGATCTGGTACAGGAGGTAGGACATCCTCTCGTGGTCCAGGTCCATGTGGATCACCTGACACAAACTGGCGTCCATCAGCTCCATGACGAGGTACCTGGGGAGACGGGTAACTCCTAGACGTCACCATCTCCTTGGGGGTTGCAGAGTTCAAAGTGTGAACGCTGGTCTGTATGACTGACATCCCATGATGATAAACCGCCTCATATCATACATGAAATACTAATTAAAGAACTGATTGGTTGAAGAGTTCTCACACCAGGGTTTGAACGGCTGACCTAAAGGGTATCCCAAAAACCGGCGTACAAACCGGGCCTTTGCAGATAAGACTGGCCACCTTGGATTTAGCCAACGCTTCTGTCCAAAATGATATACAAAACAGGAACATATAGTGTCCCTGGAGCAACTGAGGTTAAGGGTGTTGCTCAAGGGCCCAATGGTATCATTATTTTTCAGACAGCAAAGGGATTTGAACACATAACCTTTCGGGCCTGACTACAGATTCCTAACCCAGTGAGCGACACAATTCCCCAGGCTGATACAGAGGTAGACAATTAAAAGTTAGAAAAAAAACATATCAGTAGCTTGATAAAGACTGAACAGTGAGATTGTGACTTGAATGGCACTTAAAAGTGAATTAGGAGCTCAACACCTGCAGGGCAATACAAGTCCAAATGGTGAAGTAGAGTAGCGGCGCTTTCAGCGAGAGGCCAACAGGCAGACTACACCCGCCCGCAAGCTAGCGGGCCCAGGCAGCCATTTTAAAAGGCATCGAAGCGTTTGGAACAGCTAATCTGTCACGGCAGATTAAAAGGTTTGAGTTGCTGTGCGGTAAAGCTGTAACCGAGGCTCCGGATTCTCGCCCCGAGTCAGTGCCGTGCCAGACAGGCCTGGACGTGCCATGCACAGCAAGCATCAAGAGGTAAGTGCACAGATTTTCAGAGCAAACCAGCTACAGACAACGTCTCGCGGGACAGGATACCACAGAGCTACACACTACAGCTGTTCATGCAAATAAGCTGATTATTAAATCGATACATTTACACTTTATTTACCAGATCATTTTATCCAAAGCGATGTGCATTTTTGCAAAAGCAGGGTCAGACAATCCCTGCAGTAATTTAAGGTTAAGGGTCTTGCTCAAAGGCACAGTGATGGGATTCGAACCAACAACCTCCTGGCATAGATGCCATAACCCTGCGAGTCACATACTGCCCCCTACTGAGAGTACACTGAAAATTTACAACTATTCCGCTACATTAGATTCAATAAAGTATAACCATCAAAATATCTGGTCTTTTTTCCCCATCAAGGGCCATGTGGAGGGGGGGGGGGGGGTTCACAGAGCTATGTGACACAAGAGGGTCCTTGATGGCAGAAAGCAGTCGAGGGATTGCTTACAGGTCCTGGAAGTCCTCCAGCGACTTCTGCGGGGTGAAGACATTGAGCAGCCTAATGATCTGCAGGAAGATGAGGCAGAGGGGACACTGTGTTTGTTACTGTGGCCCGGGACCCTGGGGGGACTCCTAGGGGGTCACTCGACGGCAGCGGCGGTGGGCACCAACGTTTTTGTGGTTGACGCATTTGAGCAGCACGAGTTCCCTGTAGGCCCGCTTGGCGTGGGTCTGGTTCTGAAAGGGCCGGCTCAGCTTCTTCACCGCCACGGGGATGCCCAGCACCGAGTCCAGTGCTGAGCTGTGAAGGCCAGTAGGGGGCGACACAGGATATAACCTTTCAGCATACATCCTGGGCTGGCTCTACCTTTTCAGGGGCCTAAGCAAAACTTTACCTGGAAGGCCCCCCTCCAAAACAACTGATGATCATGTCACTTCGTAATCGGGGCCCTTGGCAACTACCTATCAGCCTACAGCCGGCCATGTTTTAGCCTGCACATAAGCCATTTAATTTCATTCATTCATTCATTCATTCATTCATACATTCATACATACATACATACATACATACTATACTCGGCCTCTGCACTCTCTGTGACTTTGCATAGGACATCCCGAAAGCTACTTATTTGTTATTGTTATTCTTATTATTATTATTCTTGGTTATTAATGCGCTGATCTGGCCCTAGGCAGCTGCCTGGATCCGGGCCGCCATGCATCATCAGTCGCAGATGAGTGCAAGCGCTGCTATCAGCCTTTTGTGGGGATCTTTAGCTGTGACTAAAAGCAGGACCGCCGGTAACAGAGCAACATGCAAAACCTAAGTGAGGGGGGACCGGACTCACCAGACGATGCCCTGCGCCCCGGATCCGATGGGCCTGAGCTGCTGGTACCGTTTCAGCACCGTGAAGGTGGAGTCCCCCACTTGGACGCTGTAAAAGTTCTCCTCCTCCTCGCTCATCGCTCCTGGCCGTCACGGTCCACCTCAGGCAAGTCTGAACCTACGGCCAGAACAAACAGACAGCTGGTAAAGTTCTCCAGGCACTTTCTGGGGTTTGGATCAGGACCAGTGACACAGGGCCCAAATAAAACGAGCCACCTGCACCTCACATTCTGATATTCTGCCAGGTCCTTCACCCCAGGGTGTGACAACAGAACCAGAATCATGAAGCACATCCAGCCCGCTTACTAACGCACAACAAGAGCAACACAATCCATCCTTCATCCAGTTCGCTGCAGTGTGACAACTTCATTACGAGGCTGCAGGGTCAAACACAAAAGGCTCTCAGTGAGGAAGCTTGAACTGGCACCTTTAAGCATACAGCTATTAAATAAAGCACAGCTAATTAGTCAAGCAACTAGTGCTGTATTCATGGTGAGAGCATATAGATATTAAAACAGACTGAACAACCAAAGAGGCAAAAACAATCAGACATAAGAATAATTTTTTTCTATGAAAAAAATCTATCAAAGCCTCTGTCTAGCTTTTAGTAAAAACCTCTTTAAAAGATCAGTAAACACATATAACCACGCCTAAGGGAGTTCAAGGCAGGACAGACAGAACTACGGAACCATAAATCAGTACCGGCGCAGCGGCAAGGCGTCCTGGCAGGAAGGCGGACCTGACAACACATCGTTAATAAATCAAAATAAGACCTTACCGCCATCTCGCCCCGATCTGAAACAAAGCACTTAAAATCCTGAAAAATTTCTTGAAATAACCGTCATTATCCACAGATTTTACACAGTGCCTTGGGACATAAAGTGGGGAAATGTTTGCACAGTAATGCCCGTTATTGAAAACTGAACGTCACTCATCACCCTAAGTGTCCGCATTTTGCCGGCACCACGTCCGTGTGTTTTTTAAACATCTTCGGCTGATGCCACTCGATTAAAACTCAGATTTAAATATCATGTTAGCTGTGGGTGAAAGTGAAAATGCTCTGTTAATAATTCATAAATTACAGCTGGGTGCATGATGAAAAATGAAGGAGGTAATACGCCTTTAAGTGAGTCACTCCAAGTGGCTCTTCAATTTAAAAAATAATAAATAAACATCACAGCATATCAAGGCATCCTGTCAGTTCCCCAACTAACATATCTGTCATTTCCAAGCATATCCATAGTTGACATGCCAGCATCTGCTCGCTCGATTGGCTGAAAACCAACAATCCTTATCTTCACTGGATACCTGTCCCTTAGCGGCACAGGGAAGCATTCTGCCCTAACATGCGTTAATCTGCCCTCAGGTCACCTGCAGCCAAATACACGGTAAATGTTAGGAAACTCTTTCTCTAATTTCCATCTTACTGTAGCAATCATCACAGCCGCGGCTCGACTCCCCAGGCTGAAGATTATAAGGCTGGAGTCTTTCTACAAAGAATTCATTATTGGCACCGAACTCATTATGCGGATTAAAACAATTGCCTGCTTAAGCTCTTCTACAGGACATTTGTCCAATTAACCCGAGTGGATCAGGATGATGAGAACCTTCCCTCTTCATTAGTTGTCCTGCTGTTAGCTGATGCTCAGAATCTGAATCTTCACTGGTTGGCTATTCCCTCCCAGTCAATGGTGCCCAAAGAATCACTGGAAAAGTATCATGAAGAAAAAAAATAAACATCAAATGGTGACAGAAATTCTTAGCTTGGTCAATGAACTTCCCTCTAAAAAAAAAAAACAAACACGGGAATTTAGTAATGGGAATAAAGATTATCAAGGAGCAAAACAGTCAAAGAGAACACAAACATACAGAAAGGGGCAGGTTATTAAACTGCATGAAACGCTGTCCCAAAATGCTCCCTAAATCACTCAGCCACATCTCTCTGTCTGTATCAGATTTACCTCCCGAGTCCTAGTGATCACTAATCTGAGGTGAATATTCTCTCACCACTGGCCACTGGACCAGGACCACATGTGACCGAACTCGACGATACAAACGGACAACATGGGTATTATAGAGGGGGAAGGGGACATTACAGACCTGCACCCCCGGTTACCTGCCCTCAGACCCAACAGTGGCCCCGTTTCCCCAACACTTGTGATGAGTGGCTGATTTTCCCAGTTGATTCCATCCTCCCATCCCACTGCCGTGTGGATCTGTCCACCGCCCCATCTGGACCTGCCCAGTGGGTCTGGTTACAGGATGGATGCTGGTGTCTCACTATCACTATCAGTAACCCAGCAGCAAACTGGGAACACAGCCTTCTGAAAGCCCTTATATAATCACCTGTATGGCCGGAATTTACGCCACAGATTCTGATAACTGTATAGGCCTAGTTAAAGGCAAAATTGTTACCGGACTGTAAAATAGGATTGATGTGGACTTAGTTTAAGGAGAGACTTCGCTGGACATAATGGCCCAAGGGTCATAGATGTAAACGGGTGAGTTAATGTTTCACCATGCGTGGATCATTCAGTCCTGCAACAGTTACAGACTGAGAAAGGCAGAGAAAACCTTAAGGAGGGTTGGCATGTTCTCAGGGGAAAAAAAACATAATGCGACAGCCGGCTCTGCCGGAGAGGCAGACATAGGCGCTCCTGAACAGGGGGACAGGAGCTTGTGGTCGGTGTAGTTACAGCGTTTAAGACTGATACACCCTAAACAGGTTGACAAGTAGGCCTACCCATCCTAGTATCTCAAGTGATATATATATATTTTTTAAATAAAAGGTATTGTGCTTTGATTATTCTGTCCAATCAGGCACTTGCAGAGAGCACTGACATGAAGTATGTGAAAATGAAGCAGAATTGTTCACGATATCGATCCACTATTGAGGTGTGGGGATCTTCATCCTGCGTTTTCATTTTGTCACCTCGGCTTACGAATGAAGCCCATTTATCCTGCTAGGCGGCAGCACTGTGGTTCGACACCTACAGGATTGAGGGTTGAAACGCCGCTCCAGCCCCGTGAAGTCTGCGTGTTCTCTCTGTGTTTGCGTGCGTTTCCTCCTGCAACCCCAAAAACACTCACTTATGAGAAACTGGCATCTTTACACTGCCCGTGTGTGCGTACGTCTGCCCGTGTGAGAGCCTGGCATCCCCCGTCTTCTATCCAGTGCTACCGGGGACAAGCTTGAAACTCACTGTCGCCCTCTAGTGGACAGGCAGTATGGAAAACAAGGATACAAGGTTTCCTATTTTCGTTCACGTACATTGTGGGTAAATTAAGCAGTCATCTATACAAGCGCTGTAAACGGCCATCATATAAATATATTAAGCGATTTGTTGTAAATAATAAATAATAGCAGCAAATAGTAAATAACAGCAGTTCGGCAAAAACATTTTTCCCTCTAAAACATAAAATATAAATGATTCATTTTAAATCAGAAAGAAAATCCTAAAACTTAAGCTATATAAAATACAGAAACTGCATTTCTAATATCAGACTTTCATAAACTCTTTTGCAGACAGACATAACTATACCTCAGGAAAGGCAAATGAAAAGACGTTTTCTTTGTGGGAAAAATTAAGTCCTATGTAATAAGCAATATTTTTGTTGATAATGTTTAATATAAAAAAAAAATTAAATTATAATCTAATATGACTTGAGTATCAACCAGCATTTCAACAACTAACACATACTTAACTGGAGGGGATAGATACAGGCTCCAGAAGAGGAGTTAATCCAACATCGCATCAAATATTGTTCCACTACCCCGTCAGAGGGCCGTTTTATTCTACGCATTTTCCCCACCCTAATAAATGACTTTGACAAACTGCACATGACATTTCCTTTCCCAGCCCTAGCTACGGATAGCGCAGATTTCGACTCTTGGTTTTCAGTCTTTTAACAAAATGTGCTTCAAAAATATTAAAATGGGCAAAAATCAAAACAAAAACATCATTTTAAAAAAGCAATCATTTTAAGCGGGATTATTCCTCTTCCTCTCTGTTCATGACAGCAACATGTGCCCGTTTTAGTGTTAAAACAGTTAATGGCCAAAGCTGGGCGTGTCTCCAGTCTCAAACAGAAAGAAACGCCGTACCGGGTACAATGATCTCAGATGTTATTGCAAATTTTTGCACAGTATAGTGGAAGCACATGTAGATTCATTGTAACTTAATAACGAATAATTACAATCACAACAATTATAACAAAGTATCTTTAACTGTTGCGATCAAGGATTTTTTTTTTTACATTTTCCCTTTAAAGCGTTACGAGTCTCGCCTCCACGCAACTCCCCCCTTTTCAGCCTGTTTACATTTCCGACCCGGATAAATGTGTTACTTTCAGTACCAGCTATTGTCCTTCCACGGCGATCGGTACAAAAACAGGTCCGGAGTGTCTAAGCACGGCCGCGCCGCCCGGACCCGCGCCGCCCCAGCCGGTAAAGCATGAGTCACGGCGGCGGAGTTACAGCCATCACACCGCCGCCCCCGTAACGAAGGCTGAAGGCCAGCACACATGTCCGTGATTATTAAACCCAACACGTTAATAACATCCGCCTAAACTCCTCCTTGGCTTCACGGCAGAACGATGCCGGAACTGGTTTTCCGAGCGGGGCGCGATCCCCCCCTCCCCTGCCTGTCCCCCTTTCGGCTCCGGCCGCCGCCAGGACCGCGGGGTTCGCTCGCATGCTGGGGCGGCCGCCCGGGGCTGCTTCGCCCCTCCGCACCTACCTTCAGCCGTGGATCCTCCGGGGACTCGCTGCCGAGGGCCGCCGCCTCCGTCTCTGCTCAGCCGGAGCGGGAGGCTCGCCGAGTCCGACTCGAAACTTGTGTCAATGCCATGATTAGGGGCGGAGGTTCGGGGTCGGCACGGGGGCGGCGGGTGACGTCAGCACGCAGCCGTCGGCCCCACCGCCAAGTGCCCCGGCAAAGCAGAAAGTTAAAGCGCAGGGACAGGCTCCTCTTAAAGCCTATTTAAGTTCTCTTTTAATAAGGACGCCGTTATTTAACGCGCACGGCATGGCTGGAAACAAAAACGCGTGCTTTCGTATGCTTTTCCGGCAGTACCGGTCCCAGCCGATGTGGCGCCCTAGGCGAGCATCACCGACGGCGCCCTGCGTCCGAGGCAAATGAAATTGGCTGGCATAGGCGTCCGCCTATGTCGCCAGTAGGATTGAACGACCCTAGTTATCGGTGACGCGTAACCAAAGGACTGGTCTTCGGATCCCTATAATGGGGAATGGCTGTTCCAAGCATGAGAGCCATCAGATGGGAATTGGTTTAAAAAAAAATGCAAACTGCTGTACGGGTGACTCACTGTGGAGCTGCTCTCGTTCCTCTAAGACATTATTGTCACCTTGCAGTCCAGTGTAGTCTCTTAAAATACTCCTGGGATCATCGCTGAGTACGGTGGACCCACGAGTGACGAACTCAATTAGTTTCTGAGGGCTGGTTGTAACCCAAGACTATTTTCCCCATAAGAGATGATGGAAATAGCCATAATGCGTTCTGAACCTCCCAAGGCACCCCTTACCTAACATTTTCATAATAAAAAGGAGTTGCGTAGTGTGCATAATTTACCATAAACACCAATAATTTTCCTAGTGTACTCACCAAAGTAAAAAGTATAAAATGTGCCCAGCCTACCAGAAACGACAATTTCATACTGTACTTACCATTTCTGTGTCATCATTTCGAAGAGTTCTGTGTGTAATTTTCGACAGCCCTTTTGTCGGCACTGGCCGCTTCACCATCTCAGCTCTTTGTTTACAGCCGCACAAGCGGAGACACGTTTTGGCCTCGACCGGCATTCAGGCCGTAACTCAAGACTTTGGTCGTAAGTCAAAACTCAAATTTTGGTCATGAGCCAAGTTGTTCGTATGTCAGGATGGTCGTAACTCGAGGGTCCACTGTATTATCCTTTACAGATCCAAATAATATTATTACAATTTAAAATTTAGTCTAGTATAATGTAATACCAATAACAGTGTAATTAGACGCAGCGTCATGGCTAATGAACTGGAGTGTGACGTAAAGCACCATTAAGTATCCAGAGACTTGAAATTTTAATGAATAGTTGGTAAAACGAAGGAAAATCACTCCCCAGGAACAAGACTGCTGGCTTCTTGGGAGAACATTCAGAAATAACATGGTCCTTCATACAGAGATTTCAGTTTTATTTGTTGATCTGACAGCGAATTCCAGTCAGCACTGTTTCCTTACAGTTAAACAGCACAAATTTTAAAATGCCATTTCATCCTTTGATTATAGCCTGATAGTATTTGTGTTGGAATAAGTTTAAAAGACAATTTCTGTAACAGTGCACATAATGTATCTTTGTTAATACAGAAAGCCTGATACATCAGAATTCATTAAAAAAAAAATCAATTTAACACGTTATGTTTGGCTGTGTAAGTCACAGCTAAAAATAAATATCTACATATATATATAAAAATGAATTTACTAGAGCTTTATGTAAGGTACACATATTCATACACAGAACAATCTACAGCCATGAAAAAGGACTAATTACACTGACGACTGAAGTCAGATCTCTGGTTACTGAAATAACAGGACGATTATCGAGAGGAATTTTCTTCTTAAACCACAGAACTACTTTGGTATAGTCTCTTGAGCACTTTCTCTTGAAAACACCCCCCGCCCAACTATGAGTCTGGGAGAACAGGCAAACATCAGGCAGATTTTGATACGTACTGAAACATATTCATCATCAAACAAATTAACAATTAACAGAAAATTCCATTAAGGGACAGAAAAAAAGGACAATTGAGAAAACTAGTCCATATATTCATTTGTAACTTTTCTGTTTAACCTTTATTTCATCCATCACCCATCTATCCATCCATTTTCTATACCTCCTTGTCCTACGCTGGATCGTGGGGGGGGGGGGGGTCCCGAGCCTATCCCAGAATCTACAGCCGCAAGGCGGGGAATAACCAAAGATGGGGCGCCAACCCATCACAGCTTTATTCCATTGTTTCTAGTATAGTGCCATAAAGTCTGGTTGAGGGAACACAGATTTTTTTGGGGTGTATTTCAGGGTTCGATCCAGCTGGGGGTGCAAGAGAGACAGGATGTCTGGGACTACAGGGATCAGTCTTTATTTAGTGAGCCAGGAGGCGTATCAGGCGCTATGACGATGCTACGCTAACCGGCGGTGGAGGGGTGCGGGATGGTCAGAAGCCGGAGGGCGTGAGCACGTTCAAGTCGCGCGGCTTGAGGTTATGCGAGCGGGGGGGCTGCCTCCTGGCCTCCATGCCGGGGATGTCCAGCTTGGGGGGCTGGAGGTTGGCGGGGTCCTCGGCCAGGCGGGTGGCCTGGGCCTTCATCACGTCCATGGGTGTGGGCTTCTGGGCTCCTCGGTAAGCCTGGAGCGCAAAGCCCCCTGCGTAGGACGGAGGGAGGGAGAATGGCAGTCAGGGGGCACTCTTCAAAATGCTATTTTTAATGGGTATTACCCAGGACCCGAGTATCTGCTTTATAAAACTCAGCGAGTTAAAAATCCCTGCCATGTGGGTTCGAATCCCGTGGATTCCTTTAGACTTTTAAGGAAAGCCCAAATTGATTCGATTCTACACTGTAACACTGTAAACTTGTTCTTACCTGTGTATTCGGTTGGCTCATAGAGAGTAAGATGAGACAAGCGAAAAGAATTTCCCCACCAAGATGAAAAAAGTATGATTCTATCCTCTTACGCCTAAATATGTACCATTTGTAAGAGAGTTCTTACCTGGGTCAGTGGTGGACTTCTGGACCGCAGGGCGCGGCCCAAAGACACTCCAACGATCGACGGCTCCTCCCTCGCTGCCGCCACTACCTACGGCGGTGGGATTAGTGCTGACAAATTCTGCCGGAATGGAACCCTGGCTGAACCAGCCCCTGCAATTCACAGCAAGACCAGAAGGGGGCGTGACTGTTAATGGTGAGGACTAGTAACCCAAAAGCTGCTGGTTCAGGGCCCTGTCATTTCCTTAAGGCACTTCTTTGGTACAATGGAGAATCGAGCGGGTTTTGAGAGGACCGCAAACTTTGGAACTGGCTGTGACATGGAGGGGCATTCACACCTGCGCTTTGGCTTGGGGGACGACTGAGGGGTGCTGTTCGGCGTGGACTGCGCAGAGCTCGTCTGCCTCTCTTCTTTAGACTCCAGAATCTGCAGCTTCTGCAAGAGAGATCAGCGTGATGCCGATTCCCTGGGGACGGCTGAACATGACGACCAGTTCAGGAACAACGGGGAGAGGAATCTGTAACTCTGACCTTTTTTGTTCACGGTACAGGAGACCGATCAGGAGACAGATCAGTTTCACTGCCTATACAGAGTCTTCCAATAGTTATTAGAACATTATTATACATGTAAATTATATATAAACATCATATAAATCAAAATTATCTACATACATACTTCCATATACAAACTATTCTGCAAAGTCAAGTCTTTCATTCACAATGACTAACGTGATTTCGATTCCAATGTGAATATACCCGTCTTCCGTTTCATAATGCACATTTACTTGTATTCCTCTGCCTCCGCTAAAACCAAGAAAATGCTAACAGAAAAGGATAATTAATTTAAGCAAAAACTAAAATAATGTGGAGTAAAACTAGCCACGGGCCACATTTAAGCTTTTACTTGGAACAAAACGTCCGTTAAATCCCCTGTGAAAACAACAGTCCTAAAAGTACAATACAGTGCTCACAGAAAGTCTTCATGCTGGCTTAATTCTGTAAAATGTCACAGATTTACTGGTTTCATAACAAAACATATCTGCACATAAGTTCAAACGTTTTCGTTTTAATGAGCGTCATAATTTTTTTGACTGACCCATTCAGTTCCATTCTTGCAGTTTTGCTATTAATTACAGTTGTGGTCACTGGCTCCCAAATGTTTGGTGTTTTATGTTACCAATATGTTACTATCCCCAACTAGATTCAGTGGACTTTGTAACTCAGAACAGCCCTTCCAGAACATAATTTGGGTTCATTACTAGTTGAGATGAACGTTTTACTAAAAATCACTGGTTGTTTCGAATGTGATTATTCATTTGTTGAAAAAATCAATCAACAATATTGCAATATTTTTACAGAATTGAGAAGGCAGCCCAAGACTTTGTGAGCACTGAATATATCGATTAGGGGTTCAGCAATACCAAATAATTTGGTTTCAGTGGTGTGAGTGGCTGTTTGACATACAGCACAAAAAACCCTGATCTCACCACAGCAGCTGACTGACAGTGAGCATCAGACATGGACAGGGGGAGTGCGAAGGGCTTCTCTTCCTGCCCCTGTGGCGCCGGCAGGGCGGGGTAGGGGTGTCCCGTCACTCTCACCGGGCACTTAAGCACTCAGCAGGGCTGCCGCACCCCCAGCTGCCCCAGTTTATCCTGCTCCCTCCACACCCAGCTACTCCCTGCACACCCAGGCTGACGGCACTCGAAAGAGACAGAAAAGCTGACGACGGAAGCCACCGTGGAACAGGACAGGGGAGACCCCATTTAGAGAGAGACACACTCACATGTAGACTCTCCGCCATGCGGTGGTATCGAGCCTCCTCAGCCGCCAGCCCCTTATGGGGCATGTAGCCGGCGTCCGTCAGGCCAGCCTGCATTTCGAACCTCTGTATGTTCTCCTGGGTTTGCTCTGGAAAAGGGGGGAGCAGAGGGGGGGGTTTAAACCAGACAGCGGAATGCTGTCGCTCTGAATGAGTGAATGACACCTGCTCTCTAGGTGAGCCCGACTGTGGCCCAATGCCGGCAGGTTGTGGGTTCGATTCCCAGGCGCACTTGATTTGCGTTTATTGCTTCACCTTAATTTGATGTCGGTTTCTTTTGGGTTTCAATTACAAGTGTCTGTGTGTAGAGCATGTAATGTACTGGTTTCCCATAGGGCTTCAATCATCTCCTGCGCTTCATGAGATAAAGTTCCAAGCTCGTATATGCCACACTGAATCAGCAGTTATGTAAAATGTATTTGTACAGATGGATTAAAAACGTGAATACATGGCTTCCGACGGCTGTGAAAATATACTCCACAACCGCCGGCCCTACATCCACCATGACTGCTTTTCCTGAACTGAACTTCAGTACTCACTGGTCATGAGGGAGTTCATGATGATGGAGGATGCTTTGGCCTTGACCACCGGAGGCTGGGAGGCGACGCCGGAGGCAGCAGAGTCCGAGCAGGAGCCCTGAGTGAAGGAACCTCCAGGTTCGTCTTCCTGGAGGAGGTTCCACATATTGAGGGATAAGGTTTGGCCTGCCCTTAACATACACAGCACTTACACCATCCTCTTGGAATGGGGTGTGAAGTATTAGAGATATGAGCATAGAATGTATAGTATGAGAGATATGAGCAGAGACACGACGCCCTCTTTAGAGGATGAAAATCGATAGCTGGATCTTAAGAGGAAACAGGACAATTACAAGGGTACCTGAGTTACTGGGGCCTTAAACATTTCAGAGCATAAATGGAAATGTCTGGGTACCACTGGGAGGATGAAGAACTTATCATTTAGTTCATAACAATAACAAAAATAACAACAAAATCAACAACAACACACCACGATCCATTCATCTCTCCCTCTCCTAATCACTTATCCCAGGCAAGAACGATATTATAATTATCAGAATTATTATTAGCATCTTTATCAGTATTATCATCATTATAAGGGTCGCACTCCCCTGCCCAGCTCAGAGAGCGAGGAGGAGAGCCGCAGCACCTCAGCCAAACGCTGGAACTTCCTCTCTGGAATGACGGGCCGCTTCCACAGGATGTTGACGTTGATGTCAGGCGGCGGGGGCGACATGGGGGCTTCCAGGGCGTCGTCGTAGCTCAGGGCACGGCGTGTCATTCCCAGTGGCAGCGACATGGCCCCCAGCAAGCCCTCTGGTGCGTCCGACTCGAGCGCTGGCAGGCGACGGCAGAAAAACAAAACAGGCGACACGCGCTAGCGTCTATAAACAGCCAGGGTGGAGCCCGGGCCGGATTAAGGAGCGCGTCACAAACCGGTTCCACGATTAACCGTGAAATCTCTGACTAACCATACAGGCCTCCGCGTAAAGACACCGACAAAGAGGGAATCTTACATACCTTCAGCCCCCTTAGAACTATAACACTATCAAGACATAATATGTACTGAAAATGTTATGCACAAACTCATTTTTCCCTTCTATTTGCTCTGTTAAAGCACAAAGTCGGCGATGCAGTAAAAAATATCTGCAGATTGGCTGACACTGAGAACACGGGGCACCACAGCACTGCACAGCCGTGAGAAACGCTTGACGCTGGGCGTGATTCTCCACTGCAGCAGAACCTCTGCTATACACACGTGCAGGTGCAGAACTTTCTAGTGTTTTTGGTGAGCATGCCAAATATGAATATGTAAATGAATACGTGTACGGATGGACCTAAATCCTCAGCAAAAAACAAAAACAAACAGGTGTAGCACAAGCGGCACCAGCCCTACCTGCCATCTCACCCGATCTGGAGACCATTGTTACGAGAAGCAGCCCAAATTACCGCAGGCTGTGACGAGCACGATAAGTCGACCCAGTCGGCTGACGGATCGGGACTCTGCCTGCGGACATGTTAGACACAACTGAGAGCGAGTTCACAGGCGTCGTCTGTAAGAACACTAAGGAAATGACACACTGATGGGTTTGATATTATAACAAAAAAATGTTCACAATCCCCAGCTGTGTGTCAGTTTGCATTCCCTGTAATGGACTGCATCCCATCCAGGCTGTACCTCTGCTTTCTGCCCTGTGCCCCCTGGGATAGACTCCAGGCCCCCCTACAACACTGTACTGGACAATCGGTTGGAAGAGCGATGGATGGATGGATGGATGGATACTACTGCCATTTTCATTCTGATGTAACCACTGTCCCTTGTTGCCATTTCGCGTCAAAACTGGATTGTATGTCAGAGCGGTGATGGAATCTCACCTCGCTGGAGATGCAGGCAGAGGTTATAAGTGCAGGCTGGATTCAGAGTGTCGATTCAGCCACTGCGGGGCCTGCTGACAGCGGCAGAACATGGTGCGAGAACAGGAGACGGGCAGGTGCGAGACCTGGAAGGAATAAACCAAGTTAACCATCGACAGGGGGACACGGATAGGGATGGAAACAGACACACACACACAAAACCAGACGAATCCGGTTGTACCGTGTTTCACTCTCTACACACGCAGCTTTTCTGCAGCACCAAAACAGTTTAATACTTACAACGCACTAGCTAACTGAGCCCAGGAACCAAACGTGTTATGCATACATATAACATAGGTGTCTCTTCTTTTGTGAGAAACGCAGGAGAAAAGGTCTGGTCTGGTTGCTGCCAAATAGTTAGTGACTGATCCACATTTATATTTCATTTTATTCAAAAAGCAGGGTCAACCAGCCCAGGATCAAATTGGGGCCTTAAACAAAGGCCCAATGATAAAATCAGACCGTCAACCCAGAGATTTGAACCGAAAAAATCCTGATCACAGATGAACTATCCTAACCCACCGGGTCACACACTGCATGGCCCTTAAGGGGAAATTAACTCTCTAGGTCTCATTCAAATCACTGGATAACAGGCAAACAACTTAATTTCTCAGTATACTGTATATACAGAATACACAGAGAGGCAACCTGGGTCTTATTTAAAATTAATCGTAGGTGTAGGAAGACTGAAGTGATGGACTTCAGTTCAAGGGGAACCTGATACTGACAGCTAGTTGGATGTCATTGACCTAAATTTCAGGATGAT
This sequence comes from Mormyrops attenuatus, assembly GCA_026777985.1. Taxonomy (NCBI): domain Eukaryota; kingdom Metazoa; phylum Chordata; class Actinopteri; order Osteoglossiformes; family Mormyridae; genus Mormyrops; species Mormyrops attenuatus. The sequence continues at coordinate 2,779,555 of JAODKC010000051.1, read as the reverse complement.
TAAATACAAGGAGCAGTATAAATTTACAAGGAGCAGTATAAGTTTAATACGTATAACTTGAAGAGCTGTTCAATTTGACGGCATTCAATTTTCCTCTCACCCCGTTTGACCTGCCCCCGTTTACAGTCCCGGGGACGCATGCAGCCTGGGGATATGATACGCAGTTCGAATGTGACCTTTGGAAGTACCGCAGATAACAAAGGCCCAGTTCGTTTCTCTGATATATTAGCTTTGAATTAACAGATAACTAGTCCAACACCGAGGATTTTAACCAAATACAGTCACGCTGGCGTATGTTTAGATCTTAACTGTAAAAGTTAGGATTTGCATGTATGGTTTCGTGCTTCAGTAAACGACATTTGTTTGTTTGTTTTCATGACAACCAGTTGAAACTTAGAACAAAGCTTTCGATTTTGTATCCAGATGATCCATTTCATTACTGAAAGTGAAACATTTTAAACCGTGACCTTAAACTATTATAACGGAGGGATTTCAAAATATTCATGAGGTTGCATCCTGCACTTGCATTTATTATTACTATAAGTATTATGATTTATTATCATCATCATCATCATCATCATCAGCCCTATCTCACTGCACAGCCCCGCTTCCCCTCCCTGTTAGGGCCGTGCCGGTCGGGCGGCTCCCGCTGCAGCGATTCACGGAGGCCGGTGAATCGAACACAAACGTTACCTGGCCGAACATCAGGTGGGCGGATAGATGGCTGACGATAAGAGATGCAAACCGCGCACGGCGGCCCCATCGCCTTATACGCAAACCCAGAAGCACGCAGCGCAATACGTCAAAAAGGCACTGAACGATTACACTTAATTACACCGAGATGAACCGATGAACTCACTCAGCGAAGCGTGGCGCGAACGGCGTCCCTTCCGCATTGCCGGGCTAACAGCGCAGCATCGTCAGCCGGGAACACAGTAACGGCGTAAAAGCAGTATAATCCCGGACGCTTTCGGAAGAGCCGCGCCGATCTTCGGCCATGACTTCCCCTTTTCGGCACGGGCGGGGTCACGTGACGCGCAGTGTGGCCGCAGCCCGAACTATCGCGAGATTTACCGCGAGGTTCACGCTTCCCTTAAACGCCCGCGTGTTACCGGAAGGGGCCCCTAGTGCCGTCGGTGACTTTAGTTTTTCACCCTCTGCGCTGCAGATGTTGCCTGTGCGGCAGCTATTCGTACTGCTGTATTTTTTTTTTGTAGTTTATTATTATTTTTTATTAAAGGTCAACATTAATTATCAGATTGCTGAGTGCAACTTTCCGCAGCGACTTCGTATTAATAAAAAATAAAGGTATCGATTGTTTATAGTTAACCGTAGTCTTTCGTTTAAAAGATGGAATTGAAATTTGATATTTATAAAGGTCATATTATTATTTATAATATTCGGTACACAAAGATTCAGAGTGGTCGCAGAATTCGCACCTGATTACGTAATCTGTCTGGCCAGTAATTACTATTAAAAACATGTAGGTCATAGTTATAGTTGAATGGGTGGATGTTGAACATCAAAGTGTGATTTTTCCTTCCACCCCGCGTGAGCCAGGGTGAACCTGGAGCCTACAAGGCGAAGTACATCGCATCCTGAATGCAATCGCAGTCCACCAGAGGGCCCACACTCATTCAAAGACACACTGAACTGAAATCAGCCATACCTTATCTTATCAATCGATCCCCATGTCACACACAAACTTAATCTTGCCCTTTAAACCCTATTCGTGGATGTACATTCATTTTCCGTGCGTTCCTCAAATCCATCTTCTAACCCTTCTGGAACCCCTTGGATATTTTTTTCTTAAATGCTTATCCAGAGATCGGTATCGGTGTGCTGGAGCCTATCACACTACAGGGAACACCGTGGGTCATAAATAACACTGGTATACAGTGATATTGGTGCCAACGATGTCTGAACGGTTTTATATTACGTTTATGGTGCTGATTAAGAATATGACTTCGGTTTTGCCAGATTGCCTCTAGTTTCTGAGATATTTAATAGTTAATTTATTAATTAACGCAACACGTTTGAAAAATTTCAGAATTGCAAGAATATTTTAATTTTAGTTATAGTTAGTAAGTAAACAGCGTAACATAATACAAAAAATATAATTCAGCAGAGCATGCAGTGCTTGGGGTGTGTTATAGATTTAAATATGTCTATGATATGTCATTGTGTTAGTTTGATGTTTCCCGTGTCCGTATTGCTCCGTGCCCCCTAGTGGGCATTGAGGACATGACACTAGTCTGCAATGACCTCTGTTCAGTGAGTCCGTAACTCATTATTTTATCCCATTTAATAGTCTAGTTTGTCTTGTCCTTATCGTCTGTATGGGAAGACAGTGTCTGCTTTTAAAGAGGGAAAAACACTCAAAATATAAAAACTCAGTTTATTAATTTAAAATGCGCTGATCAGCAAAGGACGGAGGTTCCAAAGGAAATAAAAAGGGCACTGCGATAGTTGACTTCTGTTAAAGTTAACACGTTAGTTTATATAACAAATGTTTAGTACTTGTTATCAGCATGCAAGAAGCTCTTTCCCATATGTCACCCTGTTTGACTTTAAATGTAATCTGCATGAAATACGTCGTAATAGTCTTCATCGTACAATATATCAATAATTTCAATAACTTCCAACCAACTATCACTCCGAGAATGTAACAGAAGCGTTTTTTTTCCCGCCCACTGTTTACATGATCACACGGGGATCAGTCTCCCGTTTTACCGTAAATAAATTGCTGTCCAGCTATTTTTCCATGCAATTCGCATGCTGTCTCACTGGAGATCCAGCCGCCCTCTGATCGCCGCCATGTGGAACGAAACAGTACTGCAGACCTCTTAGTCATCGGGTCCCTGTCAGTATCAGATCTTTCTGTTTTACCTTTGTATGTATTTGTTGTCATTCTCCGGCAGATATGATGACCAGGTTCATTAAAACTGCAAGTGATGTGACCTCAGTAGCCTTTGTCTTCGAGCTCCTGATGGAGAAGTTCATTAATCGTCTCACGCACAGCAAGCGTCATGACATCTCCTCACGTCCTGTCACTGCCGCCTGCCGCTTAATTAGCTGCTGTAAAATTTACAGTTCAGTGTAATCAAATATCTTTAACCCATCTTTGATAGTCACTTCAGTCGGGGCCCCAGTGATTTAGGGTTAGTCTCAGGCATGTGGGACGCGACCCCAACTGATGGTGCTGACTAAGTGAATATATGCTACTTAGCATAAAACATAAAGGCTGTCTGAGTGTTCTGGAGTGTGTATTTGTCAACAGTTTCACTGCTCTTTCAGCTGTGATTAAGGAGGCAGTGTGTGACTCAGCAGGTCAGGCTGCTGTGTGCCGCTTTATCCAGTGGGTGCCGCTTTATCCAGTGGGTGCCGCTTTAAACCCTGCAGTCCGCAGAATGACGTCACTGTTGGGCCCTTGATTGAGGCCCTTAAAGGACAGTTCACCCCCAAAACTGAAAAAGAGATGTTTTAGAGGGGCTTTAATGCTGTCTATCCATTAAGGTTGTCTTGCTTCAAATTCCACACACCAATTATATCATTGCACAGACGATATCGCCGAGGTGCTTGTGCTCATATCTTCTGTGCAGTGATGCGATTGGTGTGTGGAGTTCAAAGCAGAACCAACCTAGGTTGTTAGATAGCATTGAAGCCCCTCGAAAACACATCTTTTTGGGCTGAATTGCCCCTTTAATCCCCAACTGCTTCCGGGACCGATGGATGCTCTTCTCCCAATTGTAGGTTGCTGTGGATAAAAGTGCTCACGAAATAAATGTAATGTGGGTGAATACTGAGAGAAAACAGTGTGACTGCCTACTTTGCCTCATATTTCTGCAATGGCAGGCAGCATCCTGGCCTGGAGCCTCGCGTCCTTCCAAGCATCGCGGCAGTCGGCGGTCCAGTGGGAGATGATTGAGTCGTCGTCCACGCGGGTGATGACTCTGCCCCTCTGTTGGGCCGTGGGGCTTCCCGTATCATTCAGGGACCCCCGGGGGAGCCGCCTACTTCTCGGGGACTTCAGCTCTTTTGGTGGAAATGCGAGGGCTTTGGCAGTGATGGGCCGTCCAGGGCGGACAGCCGGACAGCCGATCCTGAGGCAGGTATCGCTCAGGGGGAATGGAGGGGGCGGCGAGCCAGGTTTATGAATGCACCCTTCATTCAGGTATTCACTACTGTTACTTAGACACCCATCCGTCTCCATGGTGACTGTGAAGCGGCCTTCACTGTGGCTTGATCGGTGTCTGGGGGGGTCGACAGTGTCCTGCCCTTGTTTTCCTAAATCCTTGGAATTAGGTGAGCAGAAGACGGGGCGTGCCAGCTGACTGATGGACCACAGGTAGTCGTCGGGGGAGTCAGCCTCCGAGGGGGTGGAGCTTAGGCCGCTGAGAGAGTCCTGCTGGTTCGTGTCCAGTGCGTGATCCTCGTGCCCCTCCTTTATAGTGGGCAGGCCCCACACAGATAGGTGTGCTGATCGGGGACGCATGTCTGTTGGGAGAAATCAGAGAACCGTATTACTTGTAATATGCGTGCATACCCAAATACGGGGGTGACCTTTTCGCTGTGTTTTTCGCACCAGATGCGGCCATTTCTCTGCTAAGTGTCGAGATGAAACATAAATGCCACCCCTAAGAGAGTGGCCACATTCGAACCCCAGACCCTGATTTTGTCAACACTACCTGTTACTTTCTGCTTTGACGTGGTTTCCATGCCAACCGGCCCCAGCTTTTCCCAACATTCCCCCCCGTTTCTCCTCCAAATCGTAACAAAACCTTTAGACAAACTACCTGCTACGATGTTAGCCATGCTGGTTTGTGGTTTCCTGTCTGCCTTGTAGAGGGTGGTACAGCGTCTCACCTGTTGCTGGAATTACCACCTAATCCATGTCAGGGAGGACACTTTGAGCTCGGGCAGGATTTGTAAACTATACCATTTCAATTAAAAGGACTTGGATTTCACTTAAGCTCACTTGCTGTGTGCTGATTGGTCAGTCTCCTATAATCGTGCATGTGTCACTAATGTTAATGTGAAACAGCTGGATGAGTCTTTCAGTCAAGTAAAGAAACCAGTCAAAGGAGAAGAAGAACTGAACAGGAGCCTTTTAGTTTTAGGGTAGTTTGTAGGAGCTGAAGTAAGTGGGAGTGTCCTGTGTGACGTGGATGAGGTGGCCGCCCTACCTGCCACCATGTTCGCCATGTCGCCGTGTGCTTTCCGTCATGCGTCGTACAGGATGGCTGCTCATCTTTCTCAGAAAAAACGTGCCCTGTTTTGTTCTTAGGAGGTTTTTCCTCTCCTGATGATGCCCTACGTCAGGGTCCCCTGACAGCTGAGGTAGTGTCACAGTCAGATGAAATCAGGGGAAAACAGAACGATGCTTGGAAAATTGCACCATCAGTACCCCCCCCCCCACACACAAACTAATTTGCATAAGAAAGAACTTAAATGGGAAGTGTGACCCGTGGTTTTTTGCTGTTGATGGAATTTGGCCCCCGGGGGACCCCTGCCCCATATGGTGGCAGCTTCTCTGTCCCCATTCATCCTCTCCTTCTCTTTTCCGTCTACCATTCTGCCGTTACAGTCAGCCTGGCCACCCCACGGGGGCCGCTTCAGCCTCAGCCTCAAACAAGCACAACACTCCTCTTTCTAACACTCCTCTTTGTAACACTCCTCTTTCTAACACTCCCCTTTTTAACTCCCCAAATTTTTCCCTCCATTTCTAAACGGCAGGGGCTCCTTGTTCCTTGTATAATGGCCCTGATGGAGAAAGACCACAGGAGGAGAGTCTGTGTGACAGGTGGAGAGAGAAGTGTGTGTGTGTGTGTGTGTGTGTGTATATATATATATCGGTATTAAATGCCTGTAATTTTTACTCTCTTAGCAGACACTTTTATCCAATGCCACGCGCTCAGTGAGTCCCTGGAGGTTCACGACCTTGTTTGAGAGCTCAATAGTAAAATCACTCTTCTGACTACAGGATTTGAACCAATAACCTTCTGATCCCAGGCTCAGCAGCCTACCCCCCTAAGCCAGACACACCCCACCCCCTGTGCAGCACATGATGAGGGTACAGTGGGCGTCTGTGTTCTTCTCTCTCTCACGTCTCTGTCACTTTGCCACAGACACCAAAAAGTACCAAATGACATTAGAGACAGGAGAGTGCCCCAGGCAGTCCAGGGATACCATCTCTCGGACACAATCTCCCAAACGCGGGCTGCACCGGTTAGATAATCACATCTCAGTTAATGCGATTCCCAGACCCCCACCCCCCTGTTCCTGGAAAGGTAAGTCCTCATTCTTGCTAAGGGTGCTATACAGAACTCAAGACGGATGGCACGTCCTTTCTGCTCAACTTTTCAATTTATTGCGGTACCGGACGCCAGTAAGGACGCTGACGGTGCATCTGTGTCTCAGAGGCCGCGTTCCCCGGACCGGCCCGCCTGCCAAGTGTTTATTTAATAAAATAAAATGGAAATAAGGGCAGCGGCTCCTACCGGCAGGCAGGCAGGGTCGTCCTCTCAGGGGTCCTCGAGATGCAGAGAGCAGAGCTGAGTGCGGCTCCTTGTCTGGGGCTGTCGGAGAGCCAGGGGTAGCCAAGCGCGGACTGTCAGCTCAGGCTGAGTGACTTCACAGAGTCTGTGCGAGAGGGGCATCGCTGCCACTTATACTCTCCAGCGGGGAACAGGAGCATCCGCCAGGGAGGGGAGGGGGGTAGACGGAGAGAGGGGAGGGAGGATCATGGCGGGGGGAGGGCAGCTGGTGACACATCAGCACTATCTATCTATCAATCTATCTATCTATCTTTCTATCTATCTATCAAACTATCTATCTATCTGTCATCTATCTGTCATCTATCTATCTATCTTTCTATCTATCTATCTATCTATCTATCTATCTATCTGTCATCTATCTATCTATCTATCTATAATGTCATGGTAATTGTGTACTTATTCTGCATTACAGTATGTACCTTGTCTATTAAAAAAATGCATTTAATCAGCTATCTACCATCTGTCTGTCTTTCTGTCTGCCTGTATGTCTATATGTTATATTTTTAATTTCTTCACCGTAGGAACCATTGAAATAGGATCACTATCATATTAGGCCTCAAGACAAGCTTTTATGTGCTCTTTTAAATTAAAAATACAGTGCCTTATATACTGCAAAAACGTGTCTTATTTCATGTAAACAAAAGAGTAGTCTTTTTTCATTTCAGTTGGCCGTTTCAGTCTGCGAGCTTTCTAGTGTTACTGTGTTGTTCTCTCTTGAAAACATGGCATGAAATCTTTTGCCCATATGCACAGGACAGACACATTTATAAATAAATACAACAGCATCCATATTTCCTGGTGTCACCAAAGGGACATTAAACCAGACTGTCTTTAATAACTGAAGAGAGTATTGTTCAGACTCAAGTCAATAAGCAAGAGCTAATGATTTATGACAGTCAATTGTTGCAACCCCCAGTGGTTGCAACACAAAGCACTAAAAAACAACATCACTAAGAGCTTGGGAATTATTGTAATAGCTTGAGTAGCTGAGAAGATTCGGTGCCAGATGTGCTGACAGAGTGAGGTGTCTCATACGCCCAGGCCTAAACCGGTTCTGGCCCGGTTTGCCGTTCCTGCTCCACACACCAGCTGCACGCCTCCAGGAAAGCAGACGTTTTAATTTAGCCCAAAGTGCAGGTCCTTGCAGTTAAATATCACCCCTTTCCCAGAGGCTGAATGCAAGCCAGACTGTGCCTCTGGAGTCTCCCAGCTTCAAATACTGGATCAGCTCAACAGGAAAAGGCACTTTTAACGATTGTCTGGCCAAGAAATGCCCCCCCCCCCATCACACTGCCTCTTCAGGCTTTAGTTATTGGTTTAATTAAATAAAAATGGGCAAGTTCCCTACTCCAGGGAAACCACCCTTCAGTTTGTGTCGTATTCTTAAAGAAAATGTTAAAAGCATCCCATCCTGTCATAGTTACTCCAAAAGGTTAAGAGTTTATAAGGTCATGAGCCAAATCACTTTAAATGCACCCAGGGTATAAATAATGTATAGATATATGCTGGAGATGTCTAATGCTACACCCACACACATAGGTAAATGCGTATATTTTATAATGTGCCACACAAATCACATTTTAAATGCGTAAAAAGGTGTATTTTATCCCTGTCAGAGCAAGAGGTAACAGTGTGTCAGTCAGTCGCTTAGGAAACTCATTATGTACGGCGGAAATGCTGCTCTCTGCGCTGCAAGGGATTTCTTAGTGCATTTGAATTACATATAAGTCACAGGACCGTCAAACATCAAATAAAGTTATTGCGACCTGACCCTCACTTCAGATACACTCCAGCCAAACAGCAGGAGGCCAAATGGGTGATACAATTAGTGACTGTGGCACCGGCAGCATCAGAACCGCCGGCTGACCCACGTTACGTAAGAATGTATGACTCAGTGGTCAGAAAACAAGGTTCATTACAGGGACAAGGAACGCGTATCAATTAATATTCATACGGGATATTTTTATGCTATGTATTTGCTTCCAAAAGTCCACATACACACAAGTCACTGTAAACCACTTTTATATCTTATGGGGTGTGATAAACGTTGAACTATCTTATAGGAGCTATACGATATACACTCACCTAAAGGATTATTAGGAACACCATACTAATACGGTGTTTGACCCCCTTTCGCCTTCAGAACTGC
>JAODKC010000051.1:2707909-2770749 GCA_026777985.1 Mormyrops attenuatus | reverse complement strand
GTGTGTGTGTGTGTGTGTGTGTGTGTGTGTGTGTGTGTGTGTGTGTGTGTGTGTGTGTGTGTGTGTGTGTAAAAGCTGAGTTTAAGCGGTTTGTGTTTCTATATAACCTTTACTTAACATTCAAATCCTGAGGCACGAGTAGCGAGGAATCTAGGTATGAATCACGAAGCTGGATTTTTGGATTACCAAGAGAACTTATCGGATATAAGGTAGTCTGGGCTAAATGTAAGTGAACGAAGATAGAGTCAGTTTAAACTGGAGTACCATAAATCTGATAAGTTATTTAGCTAACCAACAAACTTCGCCTTGTGATACAGGTCTCGGGTAAAGGTTTCCAGTGCAGTTATGGACTTTCATTGCCATAAACAGCTGACTCTAACCTTCTTGTAACAACAACAACAGCAGCAACAAAAGAAAAAGCAACAACAACAAATGAAACAATAACAAAAAACGACAACAAATGAAACAGCAACAACAATAATAACAGGAATATGGAATTATTAAATCCATAATTAAATCCTTCTGGTATCTGTGGTGTTTTCTTTCCTGATGTTGTTCTATGGATTCATGTTACATAGTTTGCAAAGACACACTGTGAAACCAGGAAAAGATTCAAAAACACTCCACAGTGGCACTTAAAAATGTAAAATGAATCCTCACATGATAGGGTTAGAAGGTCTTCAGCGGCATGAGTAGGAGAGCCCGCTGTTAGTTCAACAGTAAACCATGGGTAGGTACTCGTGGATTTTCCAGTGGAGCCCACAGCTGGAGTTAGTGGTGGATATTTTATAACCGCTTGAAATAGTAGCAGGAATCTCACGGCAGCCGATTCAGGTCTGTATATAACCTCGATGTGATGCTGTAAATTTGGTTAGCAGGATTATTTGTCTTGCATAACAGCTAATTCCCTTCAGCAAACAAATGGCCACTGTCGTAGCTTATTTATATGGGTATATGACTGTTGGCACGAAAGGAAATGTAATGTGCTTACCAGATTTAGAAAGTGTTAGAATTTTAATGACTAAACAACTCTCTTGTGAGCACCTTTCTTGGTAGAGGTGTCCTGTGCTGTTCTTTAAAGGGGAAACACAGAAAACGGGTAATGTGAATTGGAAAAGTCACGATGCTTCCAAGATGGATACCAGAAACGCCAGTTACATGAGAACTTTAAAGGTCATCAGCACATTTGAGAAAGGTTGCATTTCATGTGTTGTAGAACATTGCTTGTTTTACTTAAAATTATACACACGAATGAGATGGACCGGGGTCTCATCTGTGGTACCTCACTGCATGCCGTAAAATATTCTGGATGGGCTTGACCATGACCGAACGTTACCAAAAACGCATCCTCCCTGGAGCGTTCACACATCGGTTTTCCATTAAAGACTGACTGTAAATTGCGCAGAACTTTTTGCACTGGTATTCTGTACAGGGACTTGCCTGCCTTGCACCTGGTGTTTCCTAAAGTAAGTTTCATGTCCACCACAACCCTATGGTGGATCAGCAGTGTAGAGGAGAACTATTTTGGATGGATGGATGGATGGATGGATGGATGGATGCTCTAATGCAATGCAACATTCCCTAGTTCACTTTAGTGACAAAAAGGAATTTGATAAGTGGCAACATGCAATATAATGTTTGGAGAGAACTGCGTTTTTTCAGTAAAAAACCGCCAGAGACAAACCCAAAGGAGTTCGTACCCCAGGATCCGTGTGTGACAGCTTTTTACTATGCAATCCATTGAAACAGAAATAATATTATCAGAAAGCGCTACCTTCGAAATAAAAATGTATTAAACCAGGAATAATATTCTCAGCACTGTGCAGCCAAGCAGCAGGGCCGTGCAGAGACTCTTCCATAATTACGAGGTGCTCAGAACCTCAAAGGGCCATTTTCAATTGTTCTTGCAAAACAGTCAGGTGATCAGGCTCCCGGCTCTCTGCACGCCCGTGCCAAAACCTGAGACGGGCTTCTTCTGCCAAAACCACCTTGAGATCTTTATGTTTTACATGCTGTTACACAATGCGACCAATAATCATCAATTATGTATTACTAATAAGCTTCCACCTCTGGGACCAGGGTTCGAGTCTCCTACATGGCTGCATCTGTGTGGAGTTTGCATGTTCTCCTTCTGTCATCATGGGGTTTCTTTCAGGTACCTCATCACCCCCCCAGTCCTAAACGATGCTGAGGTTAATCAGAGTTTCCAGATTGCCCATGAGTGTGTCCTGTGATGGGTTGGTGCCCCATCCTAGGTTGTTCCCTGATTTGCCCCTATAGGCTCTAGACTCGGCCTCCATGACCCTGAATAAGACAAACGGTTACAGAAAATGGATGGGTGGATGAACTGTAGTGTTAAATTATATAAAAATCAGACTGCATATAGAGCGGCTGTATGATTGTTGTACAGATGAAGCAATACAAAGTAATTTGTTACCATCAGTAACTATTTACTAAGATGAACGCGAGTGATAAATGATAAATGCGGTCTCTCCGGTTTGCTACTTGGCGCTCAGGATGACGAGTAGAGAGGGCGAGTAGATGTGCCTGGTGTCAGACATAATCAAACGAGAGCGAGAAAACCGCCACTCTCAGAAACCACATTCTCAGAATGTGAGTCATGGGCTGTAACCGCAACAGCAAATGTGTTACAAGCTTGTCTGTTTTGCTTACTTAACACCATATATAATCATAGCCCTTTCATTTTGACAAATATTATCTAAATACTATCTAAATTTGACAAATATTATTACAAGCACAAGGGTTCTCCGTCAAGAAGAATTTGACTGTATATTGAAACCATTTGGAGGTTAGAGTGATGTGCACTCACAGCTGTACAAACGACCTTTCCTGCTTTAGTCATGGAGATTGTTAACATTGTATAATGCATTGTATAATGATAAAATCTTTAAATCTCATTGTTACTATATTTTTCACATATCTTAAAGCAGTGTTTCCCAACCCGGTCATCGGGGGCCCCCAAACAGTCCACATTTGTGCTCCCTCCCAGCTCCCAGCGCACCTGAACCAGGAATTCTGTGTTATCGATTATCTGGGAGAGACCAAATACGTGGACTGTCAGGGGGTCCCCAAGGACTGGGTTGGGAATCACTGTGTTAAAGTACTTAAAGGCATTCCTTTGAGCCCCTGCTACTTTATCATTTCTATGTATAAAAAGGGCAGGCTAAGCTGAACTCACGCCATTGTAAGGGGCAGCTGCTTATCCCTCATTAAATTCATCTCTGTGGAGTCTAAAGACGACAACTAGTGCCCAGCATGGGATTGAAGAAAGGGAAACTCAATAAATTAAAGCTGGGAAATCATCCCACAGGGATTTGGTGATATGTTACGGGAAAGGGCTGAAACAGATTCCATAGATAATGGCAGATATTAATTATACATTATTAATGCAAATATTAGCCTGAGCAAGAGAGGGAAGAGAACTATCAGTATTGAATTGACCTTTATGAAACAATTATGGGATACAGGAAGGAAAATTGAGACCCGCTAAGGTCCTACATACTGGTGGGTGAGATCCAATGGTCTGGCAGTCTCTGATAGGTGTGGATATAGATCAGTGTTTACCAACCTAGTCCATGAGGACCCACAGATGGTCCACATTTTTGCTCTCTCCCAGCTCCCTGCCAGACAGTCCACATTTATGCTCCCTCCCAACTCTCAGTAGGAGCAAAAACCTGGACCATCTGTGGGTCCCCGGGGACCGGATTGTGAAATGCTGATCTAGAATGTTTAGCTGATGAGGCTGATAGTTCCATGATTTTATATATAACTTACTTGACTGATTTAACGACAGCAAACTGTGTGCTTTCCACTAAATGGTATCGAGCATTATGAGCAAGAATATACTCAGACAATGGGCTGCAGTCGATTAAGGTTTCAACCTTTAAGGCAGGCAGAGGGGAAATGAAGCAGTCAGACATCAGTTGTTAGTCACTGAAGGGAATCAGAGATCAGGGGATCACACCGGAACACCAGAACTCATTCACCATCCAAACCTACACTAATTGATTAGCAGGAGCAGAGATAAGGTATTCTACTCTGGGGGGGTTTGTGAAACGAATGTGTGACGCTACAAGGACGGGCCGTTCCACAAGTGTTTGGCAGGTGGGTTGTTGAGAATCCGCTTCAAGCAACCCATGAGAGATCTGCCCTGATGATGTAACTGATTATGGTACACATATGACATGGGGTATGACACAACGCACATCTGGAAGTTCTGCTTTACAAGTTCTGCAATGTATTAAATGGCAGTTCCAGACCACAGGATATATTTCTGCCGTCCTTAGATCTTGGTATTTCCTCCCGACCAACGCTTGGGACGTTTATATAGAGGCTGCCGACACATTGTCAGGGACACCACTCTCTGCTAAGCAATGGCTTTACCATACTGAGCGGACACCGGTAAAGCTTTGCTTGTTGCATTTCATCAGAGTCAAGGAGGATTTAACTAGAAAAAAACATCTCCTGGATTCCCCCTAAAAAGGGAACAGTGGAGAAAGAAATGAAAAACAAAACACAGAATACAGAACTGCTGCATCACAGACAGCATCACAGACTGCATCACGGACGGCATCACAGACAACATCACGGACGGCATCACGGACGGCATCACGGACGGCATCACGGACGGCATCACGGACGGCATCACGGACGGCATCACAGACGGCATCACAGACGGCATCACAGACCACACATTTGCATTTGGAGGCCCCCAACAAACAATATAATGGGGGGGGCTACAGTGACTTTTTGAGTGGCGCACCGAATATAACGACCCGCCCCCGATCATAGCCCACAGGATTGGATTGGACGGCAGGTACCCTGGTGGGTTAGATGATAAAATCATTGGTCAATAAAAGAAAAAACAAGGCAGATGACAGAATAGACATGCTGGATACACAACAGGAGGCATGTTATACAACAACAACAACCGTCCACTGCACAGACGAAGCCAGAGGTTAGGCAGTGAGGGCAGGCTGGGGCTACTGATGCAGGAACAACACAGCAAGAAAATCGCCAGCATTGCTCCAGTGATGCCAATATTTCAGGATGGCAGAGATATGAGGAATCGGGCCCTCAAGGAAGCTGGATATGAAATAAGGTGCTGCTGAATGTTCCCGCGGTAACCGAGGGCTCTCCCCAGGGGACATCAATCAATAAACCTTTTGAACAGGTAGTAGACGCAGTTTACAGAAACTCCCATGTTGGAGTGACAATTTTTAGAAAGCGCTGCGTGTGTTAGATTCTTGTGTAGAAGTGGCTGTGGTAAAAATGAATATTGTGCAAAGACAGTGGATTGAAAGCAGAATCACATGGCGAGAGCCGCAGGAACAGCAGTAATTCTGCTGGAGATATGAGCAGGAAAATTGAGGCGACACCTGGATAGGTGCACGAGGGTTTTCTCTGAAGGACACGTCAGGGATTCTCCCTGTGAGTTTGCTCTCCTGCCTCCTCATTCATAAAACAAAAGGTTAGGTTTCACGAGAACAGTATGCCCTACTTAGTGTTTGGGAAGCACACTTTCCTGATAAGGGAGAGAAGAATCAGACTCAGATTGTTCATAAACATTGGATCGTATTACGATCCCTTTAGGTTCAGGTAGGGTTTGTGGAGATTGAACTGAGATTTTCCATAAAGGGGATTTTCCATCATAAAAAGGGCATCCATTTAACTGTCAAACAATCCCAACTGAACAGGTCAACAATTCAAGAGTTTGTTGGACCGAGGAAGACTTATAAAAAACGACAGCCCATAAATGCATCCCTATACATGGTTCCCAGAGCAGATATAGGTGGAGAAAGTTGACTACCAAGAAGGGCAATAAACACACCAAGCCGGGATACTCACACTGCAGATCTCTTGGTAACAATCACTAGGAAGCTCAACGGAGGCTTGACAGATTCAGCAAACCGTCTTCTCCTCCACGGCGTTATGCGGAAACAGCATTTATCTTTCAAGGATGAATTTCATTTATTTGGAGACGATCCTGCAAGCTGGTGTCACCGGGTGCAGGAAACATTTAACATCATGGTGAAAGCTGCTTCATCCAAAGGCCTTCAGAGCAGAGGCGCTGTCAAGCGTGCCAGTAAAAGGATATTGAAATACAACCTAGGCATCAATGAGACCTGTTAGATTTTTAAAAATAACTATTACTAAGGAGATCATACTGTAAGAGAGGGAGTAAGAAGGTACTTGATTGTCTTACAGAAGCCCGTAGTCCCCTACATGAAGTCTCCTGGAGTTACAGGAACATGGGGCTATTTGGTAAAGATCTAAGACGTGAGACACCATTGCATAACCCCATTATATAACCCCGTTGAATAACCCCTCGTATAAATGAGGTGGATCTCACCAACCTGCAGACTCCCGTCTGGAATACAATTAAATCCAAACTACGCGATTGTTTCTAGTTTTACTGTTTGGAGCCCCACCTTCGGGTGGCTAATTAGATGCAGTGGACCTTGGCGTTGCTGATGTACCAGGAAAATATTACTGAAGAAAGTACATAATTCTTTATATCCAAAGACGGAGCGTTACATGACTGAGTAAGCGGATATAGTCACACTGTTTGCACTTCAATATTGTATAATCCGGACTAGTGGAATCCCACTTTGATTTGGGATCTAACTTAAAAAACTAGATGGCAGATCAAAAAAGAGAGACTAGACAATTACCACACTTCATTTGGAACTGACACAGCACAGGGATAAATGTTTGATGATCTGGTGAACGTAAGCAGCACCTTGACATGATGGGTGTGCAACATGACAGTCAAAACAGAAAAATGGTGCATTCCGGCCAATAAATGTTAGGCAAGAAAGTCACTCTTCCGATGAGAAGAATCATTTAGGCATGAAGAGGTTTCGGAGACCAAATATTATCTTTTAACAAAGCGAAGCATCAGGGAGCATGGGTATACAGTCTACGGCTAATTTGAGAGATTTGAATCTAGGGCACACCAGAAAGGCAGGCAGCTATTCAGTATGGGAAGAATACCACAGGAATCAAAGATGAAAATGACACAATTAGCATTGTTACAGCTAGCAGTTAGTCGAGCAATAGGATTAATGTTTTACAAGCCTCAGGGGGGAAAATAAAGAAATCTAGGCATTTTTTGACACACAACACAGACAGAACAATGCTCTCTTGTCTTCCAGAACCAAATAAGAAAAGGAAAACATTATCCTCCTAGATGAATGCATTAGGGTTAAGGAGGTAATTGATACCACAATACACGGAATAGACAAGCCAAGAGAAAGCAAGGCTAGTCCATGCTTCTTGTTTTTACAAAGTTATCAGAACAATATAAAAGAGACCGCATAGGAAATGGGTCTATATTAGAAATATTTTCAGCACTATAACAAATTTTAGAATTTCTCATTGTAATTTGAGGGCTAAGACTTCAAATACATATCATTCATCTCGATTTATTCACTGCGCGCATGCGGGATATTATACCCACACTCGCTGGAGACATTCTGACCAGAGTACAGATAAA
Organism: Mormyrops attenuatus; assembly: GCA_026777985.1. Taxonomy (NCBI): domain Eukaryota; kingdom Metazoa; phylum Chordata; class Actinopteri; order Osteoglossiformes; family Mormyridae; genus Mormyrops; species Mormyrops attenuatus. The sequence goes on along the minus strand of JAODKC010000051.1, from coordinate 2,763,230 downwards.
ACTCCCATACAGGTATCTGGCAGCTGATAAGAGGATACAGTTCTGCAGTCTTGACCGGTGTAGGAAAGATAATGTTATTTGGTGTGATACCTAACGATTAGCGGAGATGTGGAGACAGAAGCGAACTGTGAGATTGGGTCCTTCTACTAGGGGGCCTGATACCGTTTTAATGTCTCTGTAACAGCTCTAGTGAGCCGGCTAAGAGCACTGGCAGGTGAAGCTGTATGATCACAACATATACCTTACTTCCACTACAATGGGAGCGCAGGGAGCGATTCTGAATGGCTCACTCCGACCAATGAATGGCAGTGTCCTTCACGAGTCACCTGGCGCCATCGGACATACTGCCATGTGCACTCACCACCTGCACCAAAGACAGGACAGGAAGCAGATGATTCATGCCGGCTCCCCAGCGCTATCCTGACCCTGTTTTGGGTTTATACGTACATGTGGCTGAAGCTCAGTCACGAGTTCACAGAGAACATATAGCTCTGTGAGGACTAAGCAGAAGCAGGCATCAGGGGTCCTAAATCAAAACCACAAGGGAACCCCCACAATGACAAGGGCGCCCCTCCCCCCATGGCAACCCCCCAACTGTCCAGTGCCCCCCTCCCTCTCACATGCATTATTCATCTGATATTTTTACGTTATCAAAGTAGTTCCAGCCATTACTATAATGCCTCCATAAGTCAGACTCACACTCTATTGAAGGAAAGCTTCTCCAACCACCATCATCTCTGAGGACTTCATATAGAGGTAATTAGCAATGTTATAATGTGAGTAATAAGTGCCCCAGTACAACTAGCAAAGCAAATTTTAAATGTTTCCCATTTAAACTAAATTACCGTGAGACAGAGAACAAAGTCAGGTGACGTGCTTCATCGTTCATCTTCACAGCTAGTGTAAAACAAATTTCCTTTTTGTAGTCGTGGCCGAGTGGTTAAGACGATGGACTAGAAATCCACTGGGGTCTCTCCGCACAAGTACGAAGCATGCTGACTACAGAGTATTTTACAGAATTTCCCCCCTGGACCAGTTGAGTTAATCTTAACCTTTTTGCATCTCCGACAACTTTTGCCGTTTTATACCATAAATTACAAACATGTTTACAGGATAAATTAAGGATTCAAATCCAGCACATTTCCTTGATAGATTTTATTTATAATTCATTTATACAAACACAAGGCAGATACCTGTACAACTCCTTTGTTCTGTAAATATAAAGCTGAATCTTTCATGTTTTTATCTCTTGCCAATTATTTTTCAGTATCTGACAGACAATCAGTGAAGATATTGGAAGATAGAAAGCACCGGTGAGTGAAAAGCGATTTCTCTATCACACACTCGTTTTCCTTTTAGGTGGAGGATTTTGCCTCCGTTTTTCTGCTAAGAGTTCCAGAATATATTTGTTGCGTGTCCTTCTGCGATTGAGGTAGTTCTGGGAGATGTTATGGTCCAAACCTGGTTTCCAATAAGGCACATCGATGAAGTTTGTTTCACTCAAGTCACCTCTAGCCTTTTCTTTGGGGGGGGCGGTGGATGAAACGGGGGTAGATGAGGTCGTATCCTGACCGTCACCAATATCCCCAAGGGTCACCATAGTGTCAGTGTACTCAGAGGGCATGCTGGGAAATGTAGTGCTGTACAACGCGGTCGTAGGCCTGATTGTTGCGAGGTGCTTCTCTGTAGGGTCGGACAAGGAGAACAGGTCCAGCCAGGGTGAACTGCTACTGTACTGTGTAAATGTGCTCATAGAAGGGCTGGGGTCTGTGGAAGTTAAGCCCGCATCCACGATGAAGTCCGTCGGGGTGACATCCATAGGGTCGGAGACCGTGGAACCGTCGCAGGACCTGCAGCACATTTGCTTGTAGCCCGGAATGGTGCAGTACCTGCTCAGCACCTCCATGCGACAGAACGGCGACTTGTCCCCCCGACAGCGCCGATCTGCAAGAGCGGGAAAGCAGAGAGCTGAGAGGAGGCGTGACATCATCGCTGGCGAATGGGAGGGCCCGGAAGAAGCCCTGGACGACACGCAGCAGTCGGTAAAGAGGACAGCAAGGACAGACAACGGGAAATAAGGAGATGATTGTGTTAATTCTGTAACTTGTGCTCTTTTCTCAGACAGATGACAGTATTGCGAAACTGCCAGAAGTAGCGCAAGTCAAACATTTCAGGTTTCGACAGCGAATGCTGAGCTCAGCAGCTGCTATAAATAAAACACATTAGCGTGCTGCGCGTCACAGGAACGGCAGTGCAGAGAAAGACTGAAGAGATGGCAGAAACAAACAAACAGCAGAATGAGTCTCTATTTAATCAGGCACGGGCGTCCTCCTCACTCTTCCTTTAGACATGCAATCCTTTTAAATCCATCAAATGGTTCTTTAATTAAGGGCGCGTTCGATCTCTGGGTGTCGACGACTTCAATTTGTATATCCTGCACATTCATCTACCCTGCGGGCATCATCAGATGTCATTCACCTACAGCTGTATCCTGGCCATCAATAGCAGAATAAGACTGTCATCCCTGTACAATACGAATGAACTTCGTTAGATATTATAGTCTATGTCCAAATATGTAGGCGATTCCAAACCCTATCCAAGTGGGCGTCGACCTTCCGAATTTTTGTGTCAATGCCCCTGAAAAAAAGGTGACACTTCACTTCAGGGGGCTCAAGTACCTCAGTAACTCAGTTACTACTCAAGTACTAATCATGAGCAAATATTGTAACTGTATGAAATACATGAACCGTCATGATTGATTAATGATGAGCGAACATGGGATCAGTATATAACTAACACTAACAGTTTCTGGTTGATTAATGCATTAAGTAAGACTGTACTACTACATCATTTGGGTCCCCTAAAGTAAAGTTGTATTAAAGTATTTTTCTAAATCCATTTGGCGGTTTGTCATTTTCATACACGTTTCGTACAAATTTACAACCTACCCGCTACAGACACAGACTGAAATTTAATTGTAGGTATTTCGTCAGATAAGGGTGAAATCCTAGAATCACCCCTGTCGTAATAAATATATATATATATCCCAAATTAGCACGAGAAACTTATTTCATTAACCCTCATGTACTGTGAAGTATTAATTGCAGATGATGAACATGTCCTTTCTTGTATACATAATTTCCTGTACTGGTTATTATAATAAATTGTTCGTGCAACATTATTCAAAATAGCCATTCAGATTTTGCTAAGTTGGCGTAATTAAAATGAAACAAAAAAGTTTAATTAGACCTGTATTATGATTTAAAGTGTTCTTCTATATAAAATGAACAATATTAAAAGAAAAGAAATAATTTCACCTCAACATAATAAAACACTTGAAATTATTTGGAGTGCAGTCCTAATATTGACCAGTACGGAAATAGCAAATTTAATAATTCCATGTCACTGTAAACATTGAATCTGCACATGAGGAGACACATTAAAGATCTGGGGGAAAAAAACCATTAACAGAATCTCCCTGAAAAAATAAAGTGCGTCCGCAGTGCGTTTAAGTCCATCTGAACAGCGTTAACCAGTCCAACAGGAAGGCAGTGAATCTTCAGCATTTATCCACAGTACAGTGTGGCTTTTACATCAGTAAATTTCATATAAAGACCCAAGGAGAGAACAATGATGGACGTTATAAGATTAGATCTTGAATATTCAGTACAGGAAACACCCAGTTATATACAGTATAATGTAGCTCTCCAACATTTTTTCTAAAGGAACACAAACTTTTACAATGCACAATATACATCTCTTACAAAGGAATATATGACAGAGACTAAGTAACATCTGAAATGCCCCGGGTTTGCACCCAGGCCCTGCTCTCCCTATACTTTATTTCCAAAAATCTCCTCCATAATCTTTGAAACCTTTGAAAACCCTTGTGGTTCTATTTTAACCTCCGGAGACTGAGACCACCACGTTCAAATAAGGCCGTGTACTTCAGCAGACAATCACAGCAAAATACAGCCGCATTTTTTGTTTTAACACGAGGAAATCATTGTCAGCGACATTCTGTAGCACTTCCTGACTTTTTGATACACTAAAGAGACGGGGTCATACGAACGCACACATACCATCGCACACACAAGAGCAGAGGACAGCGCTGACATAAATCTTCTGGAATATTCTTACCAAAGCATTCTCTTATGTACCAAATAAAGCACCATCCCTTCTCTATGCAGATGCAATGACCCTGAACTTTACTTTTCTACTTGGCACAAACAAGTGGCTTCTTAAATTTCAGTACTACATCTAATATGCTATTATACTGGTGAAAAATAAATACAAAACACACACATACTGTAACAGTCAAAGCTAGTGGTGATTAGCAGGTTACTATAATTAGTTAATAAAAGTAATTCAGGTAGAGTTCAGATTTCATTTAGCGACGTTAGATTTTAACAGTCACAACAAGAGAATCAAGTAGATTAATGAAGCAGAAAAATGAGAAACTATAGCCTGAATGTAACACCCCATTTGGGCCAATGTTAACATAACATTCAGAAAGCAAAATGTGTTCTGTTTTTCCACTCAGCGAGTTCTCACACTCAGATTCCCCCGGCTGAGTATAAAGCTTCAGTTTCCGAGAATGACAATTTGCACAAGAGGTCAACGAATCCGATCGCACAGAAAAGCGCTCGGACCCCGAGGCGTCCAACCAAGAGCCGGTCTGTCCTCCCACTTAAAAGCTGCCGACTTGCTTAAAAGCTTTTTCGGGCAGTGAAGAGAACGGCTTCTTTTCTTTTCTTTTTTTTTTGGACACAAAGCTCCGGACAGTGAGTATGCGAAGGAGGACAATCGCCTGGGGCCATGGAGTCGTCCTTGCATGGAAACGATTGGACGTTTGGGAAAAAAAAGTGTAGAGAAGCAGAATTGTGGCAGTCAGGGAAGACGGCCCCACAAGCTGAAGGAGAGGGAGAAGGGCAAGGTCCATACAGGCAACGGCATGCACTGCAGGCCAAGCTCACAATTATAAAGCGGCGGCCGTTTACTCGAAATCTTCTGCTTGGGGAATTTGAGCTCGGGTAGAGACTGCCATTGAACTAGAAGGTTGCCTTTATTACTGTGGTCAGCTGAGTTACCTGAAAAGCAGAGAAAAAACAGAGGTTATCAGACAGCAACCACATCCGGTACGTCTTCAATCACCATCATAAATGAATGAAGGGGTTATATATGAGGTGCATAATAATTAAATAAACCAGAACTTCATTTCACAATATTCTACCACAGTGATCTATATCCATCCATTTTCTGTATGCATTTGTCTTAAGCTGGATCACGGGGGTCTGGAGCCTAAGCAGGGAATTTATCCAGGATGGGGTAGCGACCCATCATGGGGCACACACACCATTCACTTGGCTGAGGTGAAAATTTCAGGTGCAAAAAGTAAAAATCCAGACCGAGATTCTGAGTGCTCTGTGACTGGGACTGTTTATACTCAACTGATTGGTTGAAAAAAAATCTTGGTCTGGATTTTTACTTTCTGGACCTGAAATTTCCACCTCTGAAATTTGGCAACGGCAATTCGCCTTAGCGTGTTTTTGGACTGTGGGGGGTTACCAGAGCACCTGGAGGAAACCCCACGATGCCATGGAGAGAACATGCAGACTCCACAATCATGTAACCATGGCGGAGACTCCAACCCTAGTCCAAGAGGTATGACGCGACGGTGCCAACCAGTGATGCACCGATAAAGAAATTTCTGGCCCATACCGACAGCCGATTATTTTGAGAACTGAGATCGATACAGATTGTTTGGCTGATTCTGCTTAAATAGCTTTAAAGGGACACTCTACCCAAATAAATTAAAATATAAATTAATTACATTGCAAACATATTAAAAAATCTTTTTTTTCCAGCACCAACTCTGGCACACAACAGCCCCAGAGCACTGTATTTCATAACTGTATGCATCTTATATATTTGTAACATTTATAACAAAGAAGGGCTGACCATCAAGCACGATGAACACTGTTATCTTCCGAGTAACATATGACACTGTCTGAACTGAATTTTCTTTTGCTATCAAACGCTTGTGTTACTGACGGAGAAGCATTATTCGGCAGTACTGGAGCCTTCTCTACTGTTCTGTTATTTTTCTTATTGCTTAATGTGCAGGTGTGCAAAGCATTATGGGTAACTATTTTGAAGGGAGTTGTCGGCAGTAAATATCGGCTCATTTTTAACCATCGGCCGAAGGCCAATTGTTGCCGTACTGGCCGATACCGAGAGTTGGCCAATACAATCGGTGCATCTCTAACTCTTACCACTGCGCCACCATACCAGAGGATCTATATTTTACGTGAAAATATCTGAATTAAAACAGCAGACCTATTTAGACTTCATTTGTGAAGTGACACCCTTATAACAGTATTGATAAGAGAGAGTAGAGGAGAGGCGTGGGGGGGACGGGTCGCGCTGACCTGGACATGGCAGCAGCTGGCAGGGTCGCATGCTTGCCGGCTTGCCCCCCAGGCAGAAGCCGATGGTGTTTTCATCAGTGCCGCAGTGGACGTCACGCTGCTGGGTGCCCCTGCCACAGGTTTCCGAACACTGCGGCGGACAGAGAAGGACGTCACATGAACCACGGCACATGTCTGAACAAGGGGGGCCGGGTGGGGGGCACATAAAGTCACACCCACCTGTCTGTTTGCTTTTGAAAAACTCAGATATAACCATCTCATGATGCCTGCTGATCTCATGAAGCTTGCGATTCGGCTTAATGCCGTCGATAGCATCACATGAAATATACAGGCTAAAAACACAGCTGACTGGTAGATATCAAATGTTATAGAGCTGTTCGCCCCTTATAAAAATCACATAATAGAATATATAAACACAGAAACGACCAGTGGATTCTAGCACACCGGGGTCACCAAACTGCACCCTTCACCCAAGTGGACAACTTTAACCATTACCCCCCCACCCCCCCACTCCCCTCCAGCGATCAGTGGCAATCATCAGCATCCCCCATGATTCAGGCACTTATTGAATGAGTTTTATTGGTTTACATAAAATTATCTGTAATATTAATCAGCGTTTCCCAACCTAGTCCTCGGGGACCCCCCCAGACAGTCCACATTTTTGCTATGGGGAAGCTTCTGGGTCAGCAAACTATAAACGCCTCCACCCACACACACATTACAGCATACAATGCAAACATTGTGAGTTGCAGATACAGAGACACTCATAGTGTCAGTTAAGGCAAGATGGAAAAATGTGAGGTTCTCGGAGTATCTAGAACCAGTACTTTGGGTCTTCCTTTGATCGCAGGTCATAATCTGGTCTTCTGTCTCCAACAGGTAACTGGGCAACAGAAATATACTCTACAGCAGTATTTCCCAGTGTTCCCAGTAGGCAGCTGGGAGAGAGCAACAGTGTGGACTGGGTTGGGAAACACTGATATAAATAAATAAATTATTTATATATTTTTTGAGATTCTTCATCACCACCACATTGGTAATGATGATCCAAAATGCCCACCCCCCGTTTCTAATGGCCCCCACCACGTCCTCACCTGCGACCAGGACCCGACAGTCCACTGGGCTGGGCAGAGGTGGCGGTTACAGGCCCGCCTGGCTTCGGGTCGCTCCTGCTCGCAATATTTGCTGTGGATGGAGTGGCTGGTGCCGTCAGCCAGCGGCTGCACGCAGCGGACAGAGCGCAGCTGGAAGCCGGTTTTGCCGCAGGAAGAACTGCACGGCTCCCAGTCACCGGTCAGCCAGCTGTGGAAACAAAGAGAGGTGCGGCCAGCCGGCGAGCGGACAGGCGGGCAGCCAAGGGATCGGAACGGAGGCACACGGCTGCGTCTTTACGACCCTCGGCGATGATGACCTGTTAGCTCTCGACAGACACGACACACGCAGAACCGGGTGGTCCGAACAGGGAAACGACTCGCCGGACAGGATTCAAGTCTCCGCTGTCTGCTATTGAATCCCCAAACCCCGCCTTGGTTCACCTCAGCTTTGCGTTTCAGTGTTTGTTTCCTAAAAACCAAGGATTTTAACATTTGCTTTTTTAATTAAAAAATAGATTCCGTATTTCCAGGCAGATTCGACAAGCCGCAAGCTTAAACACGTTTTAAGAAGGGCTCGTCGGTTTCCAGGAACATCTCTGCTAGCCTGATACCCCTCCCTGCTCCCCGGATGCTCCTAATGTCGCTGATTTGAAAAGCTGCCTTATCAGCTTCCTGCACTGCTTGGCAGTCGCTGTGTATCTCCTGTTGCCGTCCCGCTTACACCTGTACCTGGGCACTCCCTGGAAGCTCAGCCTAGTCGACTCCTTGACAGCATGCATGTTTGTAATGGGCTATTTGCCTCACCTGAGTGAGTACATGAGTACATGCCAACTTTGGTCAGCTAGCTTGAGTGAGGTCTTCAAATCGAGACAAGTCTGCACACACATGCACACGCATTTACATGTATGTAACACTTATATTACCTTGTAGATAGTCTACAGGGTTTGCAAACTACCCCAAAGCTTTTGACGTAGCTAATTTTAGGTTTATAATGGAATAATATAGATTTGCATTAAAATTTCTTGTGTGACCATAAGAGTCTGAAAGCGTGAGTGTCACGCCAGATGAGTGAGAGCTGGCAACCTTGCTTGTGCGCTGCTTTAGACGAAAGTATTTGATAAATAAAAAATAAATGTAAACAAATAATAATGAAAACCTCCTGACAGGGAGAGCTGGGTGAGCGTAGGCAGACATACGCAGGTGGGAAGCACTCGATCTGGTTGCAGCTTCTGCTGATGGCTCGTGGCTTCTTGATGTCCTCGCAGTAGGTGCGCTCGACCAGCTTACTGTCGGACTTTCTCCGGCACCCGTACCGCGTATACTGCTTACCTGTCAAGGGCAAATCCACACACAACCAGCGCCGGCTTCAACATGGCCGCCACATTCTGTACATTTAAAGGAGCTCGTGGGAGTTCTACTTACACAAAAAATGTTCTGAGGGCAGAAGGAAAAATGATTGGTTCAGAGAGATAACCAATTAGATTATAGAGGAGGTGGGTCCATGCAACTAGAGGCGACGAGGCCAAGACATCAGATTGGTTGGTCCAGCCTCCTATAGTTGCATGGACCCACCTCCTCTACAATCTGACATAACAACATACAAAAAAAAAAAGTTAATCCAGGAAAATGAAGTAAGGACCATCAACTAGACTGTCTTGCTGGATAGTCAATGGACAGACTGATGGCAGAGATATTTTCTGTGGTTCTGTACCCCTCAATGCCCAGGAAATGTGACCCTACCTCCCCCACAGGGCTTGGAGCAGTGTGACCACTTCTTCAGCGCCCACTCGAAATACAGCGAGTCCTCTGATATCACATCATTCTCCACGGAAGCCTCTTGCTCCTCTTGGACATAATACTTGTACGACAGAGTGACCTTGGAGTCACCAAAAGTTCGCACCTGGGGACGAAAACATAATACAGACCTCCATGTTGGCTGGACAATATGGTACATTCAGACCTCATCAACCATTTGGGGGACAGTCTGGGATCGTTTGCTCTGGCCTTTCCCTATGAGCTCAAATGGATGTGGAATCAGATCATGTCCTAAATATTCAGAAAGAAAATGGTCTGATTTTGGTGGAATATCTTAGTCTAAAAAATTACATTTAAATTCCTCTCAAAATTGCTACTGTTCTCTGATTGCATTCCAAATTCTGGTTGCCTTTCACAATTTCAAAATTTTTGATTTTCACTAAAAGCATCTGCACCCCCCCCCAAAGATCATTCGGGTGCTATAAAAAGGTGAATAGCGTAGATGGAACTTGATGAAAGTTGTATGAAATGATTGTATAAACCTGGCTGGAATCTACATGCCACAAAGCTTAAGTACCGAATATGTTTCATTGATTTGATTCAGATCAGTTTAAGTTGTGTGCCAGGGGATTTGGCCAGTTTGGGATCTCGGCCGTCCAACATTAGCTGCCTGCAATGTGCCAGACACAGATTGGCTGGCATTTGGTCAGGTGGGTGAGGAGGCAGGCTCTACAGCGACATCTAGTGTCAGCAGGGTTGCTGGTGAAGCCAAGCTGGAAGCTCCCTCTTCCTGGCTGGCCATGAACCCCAGAGAGCTCAAATATGCAGGAAGGTGATGGCACACACATCGAATGAGGTGTATGTCAGCCAGTTGCTGGTTTGCAGTTTCTAACCACTAACCCCTCCTTCACATGTTTCAAAAACTAAATAAATAGCTAAGAAGTAGAGTCAGAAGAATGTAGCTAGCTAGCTGGTTAGTAGAATATGCAGCTTCAACGTCTTCAAAATATGGATTGCGTAGAGACTGTCTGTGGCCAACAGGGGGCCCCCAAACCTCGTGGGGGGGCCCATGCAAATGGAGGCTTAAGTGGTGATAACATTGGCAGACATTAGCCTTCAGTCCTCCCATGCTGGTATGAGTGTGCTGCCTCAGGGATCTTTACCGTCCTCTGTACTAGACTTCTTAGTATTGGAACTGGTCTTCAGCAATGGACAATGACGTAAAACGGGTACACGAGAACACAAGTACGGTCAAGTATGCTTATTGAGAAACACCCAAGGGTACCTGAAAGCTGCAGCATAAAATTAGAAAACGCTTTAATAGAGCCACCTGAGTTACCATAATAAGTATCCCATAATTGAGTGGGCCACTGGCTTGGACTGTCTCTTTGTCATCATCATTCTGGTACTCCCATTCCACGCCCTTCTCGATAACCGTCCGGGACTCTGGGAACTCGTCATGGTCATTCAGGAAGAGGCGCCCCGTGGCCAGGTTCTTCAACGCTGCAGACGACAACAGTGGACACCTGTCATTAAGTCACAGCCTCCTCGACGGTCTGCAGCGTATTATTGCTAAGGGTGAAACTGTGCTTGACATGTACTGGAGAAACACTCAGGAAACACTGCGATGGAGTTATGGAGCCACAAGTCAAAAACCAGGGCCGGGTCTCCCAAAACACAACCTGCATCCATGCACTTATGGCAGTCTTACTTACACAAAAATGTTCAGAGGGCAGAAGGAAAAATGATTGGTTATCTCTCGGAACCAATCAGGTTGTAGAGGAGGTAGGTCCAAGCAACTGCAGGAGGCAGGACCAACCAATCAGATGTCTTGTCCCACCTCTTCTAGTTGCTTGGACCCACCTCCTCTACGCTATGGTTATCTCTCTCAACCAATCATTCTTCCTTCTTCCCCATTTTTGTGTAATAAAACTCCCACGCGCCTCCTCCCTTAAACTACTGCAGAAGTAACAATGGCTCATGTCCAGGTTATGAAATAGGTGGTGATATATATCTCCACAAACTCCGGAAGCCTACCGACGATGTGTGGCGTTCCCTTAAATTCCTGGATGAGGATGTGCCGCGCTCCAGCTGGGATTTCCAAAATCTCAAGGAAACCTGAAAGTGAAGAGCGACAGATGTACGGAATTCTGTGGCTAATTAACTGAATCTCATGCAGCTCTCTTATGCAAAATGACCTATGCTCTGCTCTTTAACTGAGAAAATCTCTGACTTGCATGACAATACAATCATAAATCTTCCCAAAAAGAGTGACAAGAAGTTCTTTTGTGAGGAATATTTTTTTTCAGCCATAATAAAATATCTAGACAAAGTCCATGCAGTCCATGCAGAAGACTACCGAAAACCTTGATGGTCTTGAATGAATTTAATGAATTTAATATTTATAGGCTCATTTATTATTATTATTATTATTATTATACTATCTGTTCACAATATAAGTGCAAATCACCTGAAGAACAGTGTAACCAGGGCCAACGCTAACTAATAGGGCACTGAATGGCTCAGAAGGCCGCTGGTTCGAGCCCCGGCCTTTGCCGAATAGTCACGCGTCTGTGGCCCTTAACCCCCAGCTCCAGGGGCATTGTGAGGTGGCTGACCTTGCGTTGCCACCCCCAAGCTATGGACAGCAAGATGGGGTAGGTAGCAAGAAGAATTCCAGTGCACTTGTGCAAATGGCAAATAAGCGATTATGCAGAATGGGCCCCTGAATTACCTTTGCAGAAGTGAAGTGAAATGATCAATAGTTGGGTCGGGGACCTCGCCAGTGAAACTTTACCTAGGGCCCCAAGTGTATCTGGCTATTCGTAGGACAGACACCTGACCTGACATGGGGACGTTCGGACCGGCTGCTTGGCTCGGATCACAAAATGAGACCTGGTTTCTTGACGCTGCGCGTGAAGGTGCCCTTGACGATCTTGCAGCTGGAATTGTCACCGGCGCAGACGCCGCATTTGTCTTCCAGCAGACTCGACCCAATGACAAGGTCACAGCCAACTTTCTGCAGAGGCACGACGTTAAGGTGACTTCCCCAGGACTTTGAAGACGGTCGTACTACAAAAGTCCAAAAGGCTTACCACGCAGTCCCCCCGCACGCAGATGCTGTAGGGGTCCTGGTAAGAGCAACGTGTCCCGTCGTGCACCATCCTCTTCATGTAGACGGCATCGCCGCTCTCCTGTGACTGGCAGTACAGTTGGCATCGCTCGTCGGCTGCAAAGAAACAGACATTTCTTACTGGTATCGGTGTGGGGACCAGAATCGGTCTGGGGGCCAGTCAAAGTAGGAGGCACCAGAGGTCGGTAGCTCAGGTCCGAAAGAGTAAAAGTCCAGACCAAGGTTTTGTTTCAAACAACCAGTTGAGAATTTAGAGTCACAGTCACAGAGACTCAACTGGTCGGCTGAAACAAAATCTTGGTCTGGACATTTACACTCTCGTCCTTAACTACCCACCTCTGGCTGTCATCATGCTTATCTCAGTGGCAGTCCATGCAGAACTCTTACACAGACCTAATCTGATAATAAGGACACATCTAGAAGGTTATTCATTAAAGGTTCGCTAGAGGTACTTTATTCATCCAGGGGGAATTGACTTTTCGGCCAACAGCTCAAGGGCCCAACAGCGGTATCAGATTGACAATCCCGGGATGCGAACCAATGACCTTCTGATCACAGACAGAGAGACCTAACCTGCTGAGACACACACCGCCCACCAATAACAGCTGAAGACTCATTAAGACACCTGGCAAAAGTCGCTTGTCATTCTGTCTGCACGGCCCAGAAGCATCAGAGCTTGCTCGTGATGTAGGGAGCCGCAAACAGAAGCTAAGCAAAGACAAACAACCAGTGACTGGACGCCATTCTGTATTCGGGACTTTGTACAGCATGTATTACATGGATAAACCTCACACTATATCGGCGGAGCATTCCAGGGCCCCAGCAAACAGCCACATGAGAAGCGGCCCACTCCGCACATCCTTGTGACTGATGGACTTCCAAAGAAACTGGGCAAAAAGGAAGGGGGACGTTTTTATGGTAGGACAGAGAGCCAGATGGAAAAGTCGGACGAGGGTCACTGAATGTATATGAGGCAAAGACACTGATGTCATTCTCTTACAAAAAAACCCAAAATACAGTCACTTCCCCACCCTGTGCATGTCCTGGGAAGAAAAAAATCCCCATTAGTCCCAGTCTCATATACTTACCGGATCTGCTGTTAATTTTAGCAGAAGCCTTAATATTTTTAAAAACTCATTCTCCCCCTTGCACAATTGGTAACTGCAAAACAGACAGGAAGATATCTACATTATATTCTAGCGACCCACAGACAGCAGGCTATAACTAATGCTGTCAAAGATGTCTAGGTGTAGTCAGCTGCAGAAATGAAACAGACTAAGTGGGGAACAAAAAAGAGCAAGTTAAGGTTTTAATTTTGCTTGCAAAGTTTGTTTAATTTTAATACCTCAGTACAATGACACAAGGCAGTGATATACCTACAGGGAGATTACAATTCCATGTGTTCATCTCCAAAAGAAATGGCTTACACCCCTCGGGTAGTTTAGAAAATTAGTTTCCAAATTTCCAAATTCCAACGGAATTTTCCGACCTTTTAAAAAATGTACACAGTCTGATGCAAAATTCCAGTGCATTCAGGCCAATATGAGAAACAATTAGCCAGCGGATTTCTTGCCATACTTGACTGAAGAGTAAAGGCAGATGTGCATAAAAAGGCCGCCTTGTTTTTAGAGGAAGAAAGACACAGTATTCGTCAGCACATGATCTGTGTGTTTAAGTTAAAGTGCAGGAGGCTTGGATGTGATGAATATCCTGTGACAAGTGAGGACACTCGCTGGCCCAGATCTTCATCCGAGAATCATCTGGCCGCAAGGTGCTAAGCAGCCAAGTGCCGGCGAGTTAGCGGAAAGGCGGCGTGTGGGGACGGGGCGGCCGTTCATGCTTTTCACGGCGTTCAGGTTTGGAAAGTTTCTGGATGATGGAGCCCAGCTGGCTCCAATTAAGGTTAAGGGATTAAAAAAACACTTGAAAGCAAGCCAGATGATTCGATGGGGCTGTGAGACGGGAGGGAATAGCCTCGGCCATTGTAAATACTTAAGCCTGCACGCTTGGCTCTGTTTACTGCATTTCAGCTGTCTCTTTAGTTTCTCATTCTCTCACCTGCGCTGTACTCTCCTTGAAGTCTGTGCTTTCTTAAAGGGCAAGAAACCTATTTTTAGAGCATTGGAGCAGAGGCCTCAAACTGCTTGCCCATCCACCGTGTTTTTAATTCATTATTAATTCTGGCCTGCAGGTCGAGCTTTCGCATTCCACTTTGTAGTTCATCATTGAAGTGATCTGCATAGATTTAGCCATCTTCTATGTCAGCGGAAAATAGATGCTACATTGCGTTTTCGTCTCGTTTTATTAATTGCTCGCCTGGCCCCCCAAGAATGGCTCCTTGGCGGTGGCCCCCAGGTAATTTGAGTTTGAGGCCCCAGCTTTACAGTTCAGTGTAATCCTCGCTGTCAGGCCCCTGTGTTACCCCTCTGCCAGAAAACTCACGGTCGGGGTGCTCGTACGGAAGCCAGTGGTGCTTCCTGTTTTGGTATTCGAAGAAGGGGTCCCACAGCCGGCACTGCTCCTCCCGGAAGTCCGCCAGAGGCTTGCCGCACTCCTCCGTGCTGCAGAGGCGCAGCTCGTAGTTCCTGCCGAAGCAGGTGTGGCCGCCGTTTGTCGGGCTGCAGAGGTGAGAGGAGGGTGAGGATGAGGGCGCGGGACAGAAGGCACCGGAGGGGTATCAGGCTAGGCAGGCGCGTCACTAGAAAGAGAACGCTGAAGGAGGCAAGACCGAAGAGAGGGAGAGTGCCCCGGGCCGCCCTGAGATTCTCAGACATCAAGTGCATTTTCAAATGCAAACAAATCTTTCTCCTCCATCTTGCTTTTCACCGTTAAATTTCCACTAAAGCTCCTGAACTTTTGGTATTGTATTTTTCATCATATAAAGAATCAAAGAATATATGAGTCAAAATATGAGGGTAGGAAAAGAAAACCTTAATCCAAGGTTCCTTGTATCCGAAATTTTAAGAACATAATACTACTACTAAAACTACTACTACTAATAATAATAATCAGGTTGTGGGGCGCCAAAACAAGGTTTGCGCTGGTAATGATAGAAGCTCTTAGCACAATCAAGAAAGGATTTGGCAAGAACCTTTAAGTGCTACCTGGTCACCACACAGCCCAAAAAGTAGATCAGATGTCTTGGTCCTGCCTCCTCTACAATCTGATTGGTTATCTCTCTGAACCAATCATTTTTCCTTTTGGCCTCAAAACATTTTTACGTAAGTAACACTTCCAAGAGTTGCCTGGGACACGGACTACCCAGTGACCTCTGGGAAAAGCTGAGAGCAAGAGAATAATAATAATAATAATACATTTTATTTAAAGTCACCTTTCAGGACACAGAAGGTCACAAGAAACATCAACAAGAAAAGAAGCGATGACAGTGATAAAATCAAGCATGACAAAGCGATGACAGTGATAAAATCAAGCATGACAAAGCAATGACAGTGATAAAATCAAGCATGACAAAGCAATGAGTCACGAGCTTTCAAGTAGATGGACTCAAAGCGAACACGTCAGCCTAAAAAGATGAGTCTCACTGGCAGTTTTAAATTGTGTTATAGCGTCCAGGTGACGGATGTGAGAGGCCACAGTGTTTCAGAGTTTGGCTGCAGTGTGGGAAACGGCTCTAGCACCCGTGGTGCGGAGTTTACCGATGATCAAAAATGCGCCCTAGTCATGTGACACGAGACCAAACAGAGTAAACCATGGCAGAGCTGCCAGGCGCGGCTGGGCCGCACACTCACGCGGGGTTGTCGCACTGCCGGGTACGAAACTGCACGCCGCCCCCGCAGCTCCGAGAGCACGATCCAAACTGGCTCCATGCTCCCCAGTGCCCATCCTGCTTCAGGATCTCCGGAGTCAGCCATATGCAGTGGCCTTTGTAACAATGCTGCAGTGGGGCAAGATTTCAGGATTGTGCAGCTGGACGTGGTGTATGTGTCGCTGATGGTGGCAGGCATTCTGACGAGTTCTCGCGAGCTGCCCCCCCCCCCCGCCTACCTTGCCAGGCTCGCAGGGTGTACCATCAAGTGGGGGCCCCTTTTTGGTCTTGCAGAAGAAGGGGTTCTCTGGATGACTGCACCAGAGCTGCTGACATGGGTCGAGGGTGCTGTACTACAACAAACAGAGTCCTCATTCTCACCCTGCCAGACACCAACCCCCCCCCCCCCCAGCAACCAGCACACAGACAAACAAACATTATTCCCACATACCTAATTCTGAAATACTCAGTGAACCAAAAAACATCAACATGCAACTTCACTTGTGCCCCTAGATCAACATCATCATTCATTCTGTTGGAAACCTCAGCCTTTTACTAATGCATGACCTCGAGACCCACTCAATGTACTGAATTTTTCATGTGCGCCAGTATAGCGACACCCTCACCTTGGGTCTCCCTGCAAGAAGGATCCCAAAAGTGGAGGTGTCTCTTGGAGAACCGGGGGGTTGCCCGGAGAACCCGGGGCACTCACCGCGGTGCACATCATATAGCCGATGCCAAACTCGAAGCGGCACTGCTCATTCATGGAGTAATGGAGCCCCGGCAGCCGCGGTAGAGAGGGCCAGTCATGATTGAAAGGGTCGTCCGCAAGACAATCGTAGGAGCTGCAGGATGGAAGCACCCCATGCGTCATTCGCCTGCCACCACTTATTGCTGTTGTAGAGAGATTTGCCTCCCCTGTGGAATTCTCCCATGGTTTTGTTTGCTGCTTGCTAATGTTTGTTTTGTGCTTTCAATTGTTTGATCTACACTTTCTAATGTTTCTGCTTGATAATGTTTGTTCTGTGCTTGATGATGTTTGATCTGTGTTTGCTAATGTTTGTTGTAACCTTGATAATGTTTATGCAGTGCTGGATAATTGCTGAGCCTTTGCTAATATTTGATCTGTGTTTGATCATGTTTGTTGTCACCCTAGAAATGTTTGTTTTGTGCTTGATAGTGTTTGCTGTGTGCTTGCTGATGTTCGTTCTGTGTTTGCTTCCGTTTGTTCTGTGCTTGTAACTGATTGTTCTCTTCTTGCTACTGATTGTTCGAAGTATGCCAGTTTAACTTTGTTTAAAAGCATTGCATATTAAAGACTCCACCCTTAAAAACATTTTAAATAAGCATTTTTTGTTGACAAAGTTACTATGTTGTCAGAAAGAATAAAAACAAAAAACAAAACAATGACAAACACCTCTGGCATGATAATTTAATTGGACTCCTTGGAACCAAATATGCAAAAAACTACCTTTGACACAAGATAAATATTATGAATATATAAATATTAATATTAAAAATATAACATATGTAAAAAGTAGCTAAATGCCTCATACATAAAAATTTTATATTAAAATTTACTAATATAGTACTGAGATCACTGGTCAAACTCATAAATTAATATTCTGACATTAATTAATGATGACTAATGTTCTGACTGTATGAAGAACAGCAGCCATTAATGTCACCTAAAACCCAGAATTATCTTCATGAATTGCTGAGTGATTTCTGCATCTTTTGCTGGTGTCACCTGAAATAACATCCAGATGCTGACCCAGAGTTCAGTAGGGAGGAATGTGGGACGGGGGTGTAACTGTCCTTCAGGGATAACAGCAATCAGGTGGGGGGTGTATGGACATGGGGAGGGCACTCACTGGAGGTAGCGGCTGAGTTCCTGCCGGCTGCAGCGTGACCAGTGGAAGCGATGGAAGGCGGCCTGCACCAGCGGCGCCATGATGCTCCCCATGGGCACCTCGTCCCCGCAGATGTTGCCCTGTCCATCATGCTCCATACCCAGCCTGTCCATGGGTAAACGACCATCGTTCCAGAAACTTCCGTCCACGTGTGAGCAGCACATATCTGCGTGTGACTGCGTGTCATCCAGGACGAGGTGAGACGGAAACACCCCATGCTGGACTAACACCGAATGTGGAACTTAACAGTTAGTCAGCTGGAAATTAAAACGTGACGTCTAAAATCTAAGGCTCTCCGGCGCAAATGGCATGAAGGAGGTGAATTGCTGCTTTTACTCAATCTGGTCTTTTCATGGCCTATAAACGATTTTGATTCTTAAGTTATATGTGATCGCGGGGGGCAGGGTATGGCTCAATGGCCCCTGAGCGAGGCCCCTAACCCCCAAAGATGCTCCAAATGCGCCGCTAATTAGCCTGACCCTGTGATCAGACACCAAATTTCTCTCTCAACTGTATATGTGTGTGTGTGTCTCAAAGCAGTGCATGATGGGATATGGTAAAAGAAGCGTTGCATTGTATCTGTACTTGTGCAAATGGCAAATAGCGCATCATTTATATGAACAGCAGTATATTCTATAAATAAGGCATACAGACAAAATAAGCCTGTTATTTGCACTATAGGGCCATTCAGCCTCGAGCATGTGTGCACATACATGTGCGTGTGTGTGTGTACAGGCTTTACTCACACGTGTCCGGTCTCGTGCGCCACCACGAAGGCGGAGGAGAAGCCGTCCTCGTGGTTGAGGGTGCAGCTCCGCACCGGGTGACACATGCCCGTCACCGGCGCATAACCTTGGCGACAGAGTGTCATGAGAAAAAGAACAGAGACAAAAGACAATGACTGAGAGGAGGGTCGGCCGCCAGCAGTCAGAAAGATAAAAGTGGAGGAAAAAAATAAAGTGGTAAATAAGTAATGCTGGATATGAATGGGGATGGGTGACCCCCAGCTGTCTCAAGAGGCCAAGTAACGGGGGTTACGCATGACCAGTCTGTCATTCTCACAAAATGTATAAACCACTGTTTTCGCTCCTTCTTTGATCGCCAGCGACCCTGACCACAGTCTAAATACAGGTCCCGAAAGTGGTTTCTGTTTTTCTTTTGTTCCCCATCTGAGTTCTGTTTTTCTGCAACTGTTTTTCGCATTTTTCTTTGGGCTCAGTTCAATCTAGAAAACAGAGCCCAAGGGTGGACTTGGAGAAGCCGCCGATCTGAAATTAAAATGATCGCAGGACATTTTAAAGGAGGAGATTACTGACATTACTGTAAGATCCCAAATATTTAAAAAAAAAACACTCCAAACTGAGAAAACTGTATCTAATGCTGCCCCTGCTGATTTCAAATATACAAAAGAAATCTTTGAGCAAAGGCTTTATTCTATGATCATATGAACATACAGGGAATATTAAGGACATGCTGTGTGTTTCTGTCCTCATGTGTTACTCACATGCCACGTGTGTGTGTGTGTGTGTGTGTGGTCCAGGTATACATTGCATTGTGGGGACCAAATGTCCCTACAATGTGATAAACAGTTATTTTGAGGGACCCACAAAGGGAAATTCAATTTGATAAAAGTGACTGCAATAAAAAAAACTAAAAAGGCCAAAATGGTTACTTACGGTTATGATTTGGGCTGGGTAGGGGTTAAGGTTGTCATTGTTGGGATGAGAGTTTTCCCCATAGAACTGAATGGAGAGTTCCCGAAAAGATTACAGTTCAGAGTACAGGTGTGTGCGTGTGTCTGTACGTGTGTCCGTGGCTGACTGTTTGTGTGCGCATGTGTGTGTGCGGCTATCTGTTTGTGTTTGTGCATGGCTGTCTGTGTGTGTGTGTGCATGCATGCGTGTGCATGTGAGCTTACCCTGCATGCCACTGGGGCCAAACTCCTGGCGAGTGAGGAAGATGGCGTGGTCATGGTGCTCCGCGTCGCCCGTGTCCTGCTTCTGTTGCAGGAATGCCCAGCGGCAGACGTTTTCCAGGCTCTGGGACGGGTTCCCCAGCTCGATCAAGCTCATGGACTGGGCAGAGGCAGACAGAAAAGGGCTGTGTGTGGTTCAGCGGGTTAGGACACGCAATTGGAAGGGTGCTGGTTCAAATCCTAGGGTTAAGAGTGTCTGTTAAATAAATACATTGTGATGAAAGGCCACCTTTATCCATTCATCTTACTGACACACATGCCATTAGGAACCAGTAGTAATAATTATACAACATTACTATAATAATTATAGCGATGACAGAAGTTATGGAATCTGGTCTCTAATTTCAGTTACGGTTTAATTTCATCTTGCCCCACTAAATTATTCTTAGTTAATGTTAGTACTGGCGGGGGCGCTGTAAACAGGGGAAAGTTAGGATGATTCCCAGGGCCCCTCAGTGACAGGGGCCCCAAAACATTCGGAACATAGCTAAATTGGTCTGAGTTGGGGTCCCGATATGATCTGCTTCCATGGGGCCAAAAATCTTTAGCGGCCCCCAAGTACTGGTCAAACTGCCCTTCAGCTAGGTGTTATTTAGTGTTTACCTTGCTTCCCTTTAGGTGGCGCTCTTTCTGTTATAAACATCCACAGACCTTCGAAACCCGTGTCTCTGACACAAAGGCAGCGTGTGGCTCGGCGGGATAACCCTCTGTGCCTGGGATCGGAAGGTCTGTGTGTATCTGCTGCATAAGGCCCTTAGCCCCCAGCTCCGTGGCTGCGGCTGCAGGTGGCTGCCCTTCGTTGCCAAGTTTACCCTCACCTACACGAGTCTGTGTGCCATGGAGGGCAAGATGGGGTAGGTGAAAAGAGAATTTCCCCACAGGGATCAATAAAGTGTTACTATTATTAAGGGTGTGGATGCAAACAAACCCACACTTCAATGTCTGACCCAGGAATCCCTCTTCTGGCAGAAACCACTCCATGATCCCTTAGCACATTGTTTCCCAATCTGATCCTTTCGGGACACACAGCCAGTCCACATTTTTGCTCCCTGCTAGACAGTCCACATTTTTGCTCCCTACCAGGAGCAGGTCTGTGGGTCCCCAAAGACTGGATTGGGACTTAGAAGGCCTCTGCAGACTCTTAGTGTTGCACTTTGTCTTCTGGATTTCACCTTAGGTTCTTTGAAAGGTCTTATATAGCTTTTGCTCCAATGCTACTTACATTCATTGGCATTTCAACCTAGCCACACTTCTGCTTAGCTGGCTGTATTTTTCTGATGTAATCTGCCTCGCTTGCACGTTGCCTTGGACAAAAGCTAAATAAATGCAAATGTAATGTAAATTTATTGCACATTTGTCCAAGCTAGCCGGTCGCTGTGGTACCGGCATGGGCTAGCTTTCTGCCGATGCTGATATAAGACACCTTTATTGTCAATATGAAAACATCCAATGCAAGTGGGTGCGGCAACGCTCATGCAGAAAAGTAGCAATCTGTGCGAGGCCCAGCATCACGGAGATGATTATTAAAAAGGCACAGCGGTGGGAATATATAAATAAAGGGAATAAAGAATGCGTAAATAACCGTGAGTAGAATGCGACGGCAAAGCTTCACCCCAAAGGCACATTAGACACGTGACGTGCTACGAACATCCAGCATAAAAGTGATGCGGAACCTGTGTAGCCGCCACACCTGACGGGAAGACGCCCCCCACCCCTGCTGTGATGCGCGCGCCGCCGGGCGAGCGAGAGGAAACAGGCTCCCCAGAGAGTGTCATCACACGCTGGAGCAGATTCCTGTCCCCCCCTCCCTCCCCCCGGTTCTCCATGCTAGCCTGCCCTCCCTTCGGCAGCTGTCTGCTCGCTTACCGCCCCCGGCGTGTCCTTGGCATGGGTACCTGCACCCCTTCCCTTTCACTTTGCAGATTAATGGGGCTTTCAGCCCTATTGTATGCGTCCCAAAAGTTTAAAAATGCTCACCTGACAATATGAGCCATTCATCCATCCATCCATCCATCCATCCATCCAGCAGGCTCTAAGGAAAGTAATATAGGAGTGTTTCCCAATTCCACCTCGGGGACCCACAGACAGTCCATGTTTTTACCAGGAGCTGGGAGGGAGCAAAAATATGGACCGGCTGTTGGTCCCCAAGGACCGGACTGAGAAACGCTGCAATATATGATACGTGAAAAGCAGCAAATGTACCTGTACCCATTTGAAGGTACACACACACACACACACACACACACACACACACAACATCAAAATAAGTTTTTATCACGTTGTGGGGACATTTGGTCCCCATAAGTCCCCAATATATACATGTCGACATATACACACA
The DNA here is from genome assembly GCA_026777985.1 of Mormyrops attenuatus. Classification (NCBI taxonomy): domain Eukaryota; kingdom Metazoa; phylum Chordata; class Actinopteri; order Osteoglossiformes; family Mormyridae; genus Mormyrops; species Mormyrops attenuatus. Next base: position 2,740,825 of record JAODKC010000051.1, on the reverse strand, counting down.
CGCACACACACACACACACACAAACACAAAAACCAGCGACACAACCCTGGAGGTGTGTAGCTAAAGTGCTACCCATTGAGCCGCCCAGCCGCCCGGATATAAAATGTAAGACATAAGAGCAGAGAAGAAATTAAATATTAGAATAAATATCTTGTGTGTTCACTGTTCTGGAGATGACTTAACCAGAAGAACAATAACCACGATAATAACTGAGACGACTGTGGGAACATAAAGTCATCATAAGTCAGAAGAAATGACTGGAAATGTGCAGCATCATCAGCCATACTAGTTATTTTTCGTGTTTCTAAAGACTCAGCAACTTTCGCAGTGACATGCTTTGCATGCAGTGCGATTCACCCACCTTCTCATAGGACAGAATGATCATCCGCACCAGAACCACATCAATCCGGGCGCCCAAGGAGTTGTCATGATAGATGTCGTTCACCTGTCGAGACAGCCAGAGGGTTTCCTCCATCGGCGTGGCTTAGCGTCCTCATGCACGTGATGCATAAAGCAGGCGAGAGCACTCATAACACTGCTTTACAGCACAGCCGATTGCAGGGCGTGTTTAGTGTAGGTATGGACCAATGAAAATGAAGGGGCGGGACAATTACAAATAATTACAGGGGTCACCTGATCATGACACACTAAGTCAAGTATCGACAGCAAGCATAAACTGAAGACTTAAAAGCTAAGATGAAGCCCAAACTTTAAGACAGATTTGACCAAAATCCCAGCACAGGGCGGAATCTTCTCCATAGACGTTCACTAAACTTTGTCTGTGAAAATCTACGGAGAAGCGCTGCTTCACCAGGTAACATATCACACATCAATTTTGTCCAAAGATAAAAATATTCTCGGGTTTTAATCTCTCAGCCAGCAAATTACTTCATCACTCCAACATATTGTAAGCGATTTGTATTCATATGGGGGAAATGAATTCATCACAGCAAACTGAAACTCCATTATTTATTTATGCGTTCCTATTTAAAATAATTTCTGAGAAAAATTAGACCTCACGTGAAGGAAAATAAGACCAGCGATGTGCAGATCTGCTGCTCTTGGTTAAATGGATTCAACGATTAGTCATAGTTTTTGAAAATGCCACAATAGTACATTTTAATTTGGCGCCAACATGTTTTTTGCCTTGACATCTCAATTTGTCACAAGAACTAAGACTGACCAAAAGAAACAGCTTTTTCTTAGCCGTTTGAGTTCATTGGGCAATAAAACATACACTTTTGTTTTTGCTGTACTTTTACTGTCTCTGTTGAATCCATTAACGGGAAGCAGTCATAGCAAAGCCAAAGGACTCGGTACAAGTATCACTGCTTTACGGCGTTGTTTTCCACCACTCAGTGGACTTTTCTTTCCCAGCATTTTAAACGGTCATATGGACAATAACACAATGAAACGATAGAATTTGTATAGAAATGCCTATACAAATACCCACATTTAAGCAGAAACAAAATCACCCACTGGGGATATTAGACACTGACACTGATAGAAAAGGCCCGAACATGTAGACATACAATATGTCACAGTATACGTTTGGGTTTAGAGCAGCTAGCTGTTAGAAGCTTGTAGGTTCTGTGGCACAGCCCGTTGGACATTTTGACTGTGTGTGGTCATTTAAAGGTTGTGGGTTCAAGTCCTACTAGAGTCATTAACTCAGTGAGTTAAGATGCTGATCCTGCTGTTGGAAGGTCGCCGGTGCAAATCCAAAAGTTGGCAAAATGATTTCGTCATTGGCCCCTTGAGCAAGGCCTTAACTCCCCAGTTGCTCCAGGGACTGGCTTGCCATGCTGTCAGTTACACAGGGTGCAGCTCACCAAGTACAATATTGTGCTAACAACACTAATGGTCATGGATTCAAATCCCAGAGAACACAGATAAATTATAACCCTTTCCTCTACTGTAAATTGCCTTGGACAAACCAATAGTTTGAAACGGAGATACTCACGATATTCATTAGGGTCAGTAAATACTTCTGCACGTGCTCCTTGCCATGGAATTGGGATACAGAGTAGTCTACCCCGAGCAGGACCTCAATGTTGTAGACGCTCTCCGTCGCCTGCCTTCTATGTCGGCTCGCCGGAAGCACCCCCTCCTCCACTCTCGTATATAATGTCTTCCAGTTTGTCAAACCACCCATATCTACAAAGACATGGAGGACCGATGATGTATTTGCTTAGTAGACAATACATTTAGATATTTAGCGGTCCAAAGTGACGTACAAGCAAGGAAAATAGAACATTACAAACATATGTGGAGTCGAGGAGACACTTTACAAAAGAATAAAACTCCTTCATACAATAGTTTTAGTTCTAAATGCGTAATTTATCTGAACTTCATCTATATATTTCAATTCTTAATGTAGTAATGAAATTTTAATGTCTATCTCTGCAAGTCTTGACCTTCAACGGTATCAAAAACAAAAAGACCATGTTCGCCTCTCTGTGATTTTTCAGTTAAACCAGCATTTTCTGACATTCACAGGAAAAGGTGTCATTCATCAGGAGATTTCCCATGCAAACACAACGCATTGCACCAAACAACTGAGATAAAAGTGGAACGTTGCAATGGACAACAACAAAAATGACAATTAAATATAGTTTGCATGCCCCGTGTGTGTGTGTGTGTGTGTGTGTGTATTATGTTTGTATTACATTGTGGACCATATGGCTCCCACAATGTGATAAAAATCTGTTATTTTTGACATTGAGGGGACCATTTTTTCAGGTCCCCACAAAGATCTGTGAATGCAATGAAAAAAGTATTTTGTTTGGTCACTTATGGTTAAGGTTAAGGCTGGATAGGGATTAATTCACCATTCATCATTTCCCCATAGAAATGAATGAAGTCCCCACAAAGATATAATTATAAACCTGTGTGTGTGTGTGTGTGTGTGTGTGTGTTTGTGTGTGTGTGAGAGAGAGAGCGAAAGCATCCTGAGTAAAAGTCCAAGGTGCACCTGCATTGCTGAAAGATTTAACACATCCAAAGGTCACACGAGCCTGCAGCACATCCATCACACTTATTTATGCAGAAGGCACAGAAATCTCAGGCGTTCACTGAATGCTGTAATTTTTATAGCTCTAGCTAACAAAAAAGAAACAGACAACAGCTAAGGAAGATCTATATAACAGCTATATCACAATACAGCTGGGAGGTGGGCTAGAACGCACCCTCCCCCGCAGCCGCTCCTCTGCCGGGTCCTGGTGCAGCTGGGTCAGCATTTCAGTTCCGTTAGACCGGTGCCAGGCCGGCCTCAGCTAAACCCTGGTCCCGGGGCTGTCAGAGTGACTCCTTCATGGGTGAGAGGTCGCCAGAGTCTTTGGGGACTGCACTAATGCACAGGGCTGCCCTTGTGTGCCTAATTCCTCCCTGACAGAGCTTCAACATTTCCTAACCCACGCAGTCGGCGTCGCCTCCGCTCCCGTTCCTGCACAGGGACGCCTCGAGCGATATGCCGAAAGGACGGGGAGACGCGGCTCCTCCTGTCTCCTTCTGTCTGCAGAAATCGAACGGAGGAAAAAAAAAAAAATCCGACACGAGCTCCAAGTTAATACTAGTTAAATAAAACTAAAAGGTGATGTCGTCATACGCCCAGGGAGCTTCAGAGGCCCAGGAGGCCTCTCGGATTTCTGAACACTGCCAGCGTAATGAAACAACAAACAAACAGAAAAATGTGCGTGTGCTTGCGTCGACTCGAGAAATAAAGCAGCGGAGGAATTCTGGGATTTGCCTTGTGATCTCGGTTAGCACGGTTAGTCTAAGAGGAACGGAGAGATATAAGACACCGACCGATTTCCCACCGGGGTGTCAGATGACAGCCCTCTGCTCTTTGACGTCGCCCGTTTTATCCGACGTGACATCGCAGCACAGCAATTACAAAACGTGAAATCGCACACCTAGATGCATTGTTAAAACAGAGACGAACAATTCGGCTGTGTTAACCCAACAGAGTCTGGAAAATCAACAGCCACTTATTTTCATCGAAAAGAGATGCGAAGAGTTTGTAAGCCAATAAAATACTTCAGTTTAATGATTTTGGTTGCATCATTCCCAAAGCCTTGATAGGAAGCGGTTAGCATATTTTGGAAAGGCCTTGCAAAGTCTTTATAGCATTATATAAAAACGACTCAGATGCTAGTGTTTAGTTAATGGGTCAGTTGCACATTCTCTTGTGAACTTGTATAGTTTTAGCAGCTACCTCATGAAAATGGAACAAACCTAGCAGGATAACCGGAAAATCAGACCCACCGGGAGGCAAAGAGAACCAAATATTCATAGTGTGAACAAAACAGGGATTAACTGGATTAATCAGCACAATACCAGGGGTAATCTACCCCCCAAAGGTGTCCAAACCCTCTCCCCCATCTTTGATCTATTATTTTTCGAATGAATAATCCATTGCCCATAAACCTAACATTTTAGGCATCGACAAATTTAGAAAAAGGCTGCCTCACACTTGGTCCACAGCCTGTTCCCTCCGATCGGCCAGACCTCATACAGATGTGTGCGCTAGGCTCGAACCCAGCTCTGACATGATTGACAAGTTTGTTATTGAGTCAATGGCCGAGGGAGTCGAGGGAATAATGAGTCTAAACTGTGAACAACAGGAAAGTCAATTGATCTGTAACCGCAAGCGTTTGAGGTTCACAGCTTCTGATCCATGTGGAGAAATTATAAAAACAGACTTTGTTTGAAACAGACTGTCCAAATAACAGAGTATTATTTATTTAGCACTGTATAATAACAGTTGATTTCCAGTGAGAAAAACAAATGGTATAGCTAAGACCTCCTCCATCTGGAAACCTCGTGGAGACTCATAAGGAAGACAGCGACACCCTACAACAGACCGGGACCAGGAGGAGGTTCTCCAGGGACAGTCTGATGTGCCACTCTCTATTCAGCCATGCATCCTCCTCGCAGACCAGAAGCAAACCCTGGAGAAGCCGGACTGGAAAGGTCTGTCTAGACGCTGGTTGACTGGAGGAAACACAGCTGCTGCAGGTGTTGATGTGGCGGCAACCGCGTCATGCGACGAGGTCAGTGAAATCCAGCCAATGAGGCGACGACAGCGGGCGGTCAGTCTTTATTCAACAAAGAGGAACGAAAGCCCAGATCCTCGCCACTGGACCGGGATCCGGAGCAGAACCGCAATATGCACGCCGAAGCCGGTTTATTTTAAAGGTGCCATTTTTAAATACGAAGCTGACCAGGAAAATCTAAAAACCAAAAAAGAATAAATATATGATGTCATAAGATGTTAACTGTATGATCTCCTGATTGGACAAATGGCCACAAAGAGAGCACCTGATCCATGGAAGGGGGAGGGGCAGGGTGGTCATGTGACTCCAGGTGTTCATGTGACCACTGTTGTAGGTAGTTCACCTCCTCTGCCTTCATTCATGATAATAACAGATGCACGAGTCAGAACAGCACCTCCACTGTTCATGTGTGTTTTTGGCACTAATGACTCAGATCCCAACTTGCTCCTGAATTCCCTATAAAGCCTCCATTCACAGCCAACACCCAGAGTCCTATACATGAGGTTACCAGAGTCACGCATTCTTATCTTAAATTAGGCTATCGCTTATAATTTATCTGCTATCCATCTTCCAGGTAATTATCCCAGTCAGAACTGGGGCCTGGAGCTCGTCCCGGGCAGCTAAGGGCACACGGCTGGGGTACGCTTTGGATGGGATCGCAGATTATTGTAGGACAAATACACACGACCACATGCTTTGCGCCGATTGGCCTGACTGCATGCCTTTGGACTACAAGACCACCTGACAAAAGGAGGACATGTAACCGGCACAGATGCAGAGCGAGGGTAGGACCGAAACCCCCAGCCCTGTAGGTGTCAGGAAACTCTGCTGGCCCCTCAGGCACCCAGCCATCCCACCAACTACTGTTTTTAACACTCTGTAACTACATCAGAGGTTTGTCCACTTATACACCAAAATTTGCCTGTTCCTTTGCCATGTTTATAGATACCATTGCCTTCATTAAATAGAGCATTGAAATATTCAGAAGTGGGTAGTTCAGGTCCTGAGAGTAAAAATCCAGACCAAGGTTTTGTTTCAACCAACCAGTTGAGTACTTTGCGACCATGACTCTTTATACTCAACTGGTTGGTTGAAACAAAATCTTGGCCTAGACTTTTACCTGAACTACCCACCTCCAAAAATATTTCTATTAGTGTATTAAATATACTAATAATTTTTACAAGTGTAATTAATAGTTACATATTTATGACAGATTAGAAAAAAACTATTGCTTGGAAATAGGTATCAAAATGAATAAGACTTTTCACAAGAATACTTTTAAATTAAAATTCCTACTTATGCCAAACCTGCCCTCCCCAAACCAGCCAAAAAGAACAAACTCGATGGCAAATCCAGTATTAATTTCCTGCATTCAACAGTCCTGAACGCTGCCGACTGCAATAATTGGATGAGTGCATTCTGGAGGGTGCCATGCTGGGCGTAGCTGGACTCGGTCAAACAGGCGCAGGCTGTTGCTATATTCAGCTACCCCCTGTACCTGCAAGGTCTCAGAAACAACTGGTCTTTGCACCTGTACGCTTGCTCTCCACCTGCCTGGAAATTAAAGGGCACACATTCATTCTGGCTATTACATTCTAACAGTAAGTAAAAATCAAGATAATAAGATCATGAAGGCAAATGTTCAGGCTACAATTGTCATTTCATAGGGCTTAAGAACAGGTTGCGTGCAGATTTTTAATGAGAGTGCCGTGATTTTGGTTTTTGTAATTTATATTAAGCTTCCATGACCCAAGTTGCACGAGCAGAGTTGCGCTGTGAGACACCGCGTCAAATACCAATTTGATGCACAGCACAGAGTTAGCTACATTCTCTTTCAATCCACCTGACTAATCAACTGGCTGTCAAAAGACGGGGGTGAAGGACTCAGAGTCCTCTTTAAACATTCCTCCTAGTCATTCAAGGTCCCGGCAGTGACGAGAAGCTAACCCATCTCACACATATGCTTAATTAAAATCTCGTAGTGAATGAAGCATGGCTCATATAAAAGCCAGAAAGGAGTCCAAAGCCGTGACAGCTTGCTTTTCAGGTCCAGTTTTAAAAAAAAAAAATCATAAAATTATAAGTCAGCAACACAGATGCCGATATTACAATTCAATACATACAACTGTGAGCAGGTCGGTCTGACCTTGCAGAGGAAAGTCGGCCGTGTGATTTGTGGCAGGCCTCTTGATGTCTGAGGAGCGATACACAACGTGAGGGCGCCCACTGCCTCTCCACTCCTCCAGCGTCACACGTCCGCCCTGCTCCAGGGGCTCGATGTAGAACTCCTCGTTCTCTGTCCGGATCATTCCGGCCTGGGGGACAGAAAACAATGCAGCAGACACAGAGTACGGTTAGCGCGATTAGCCTGTCGCTCTGCAAAGGCTTTTCCCCAAAGGTGTTTACCGAACTGACAATGTCACCCATCTATAAATCTGTATATCCAGAATCTTTATTGCCGCATGATCAAAGCCGATGGAAATGTTTGCGGGCACGTCTTGTGATTGTTGGAGACACCATGACAATGGACTAACGCGTAGTTAAGACACAACACAGATTAGAAATACAACAGAGACAAGTAATGCAAGGCATGTGATATATAGTAGTTTGGGTAAATATTTACTCAAAAAAGAGCAGTTCCTTGCAAAAAAAGCAGGGCTGAGCTCATTTATGCTGAACGTCACCACAAATAACGTAAGAGATCGTCTAAATGCTTTTGAAGGTGCTGTACTGATGTATTAACATTAACATCATGTCCTGCGGGAAAATAAATTGCCCCGCCATTACAGTACAATGCTGCTGAGGTCGGAGTAAGCTATTCGGTTATACAGCCTCCGTTTGTCTTCACGGTGGGAGGCCAAGGCCGAGCCATACGCTGATCCGAATTCAGACATTACTAAGCACGCACAGATTCTGACACTGCCTCCTTACTCAGCATCTTTGGCTCTTTGGGGGCTCCAGTTCCAGGCGAGTCCTCGGAGAAAGTGGCCTTTGCGGTGCTATGCATAAAGACACCAATCAATAACGACGCAGCAATGAACCATTAATGGTAAGACATTTAAAGGGGAATGTGCCAGACTGATCGCAAAACAGCCATGGTGTTTGCAAAATAATAAAAAGGACAGCGTGAGGATCTGCGTGCCTCAATTAGCAAGTAAATATGAAGAGAAAGTTTTTCTGGTTTTCTGTTGCTTGTTGTGTGTGAGATGAATGACCTAAAGCCTGGCTTCCTCATCATATGTTACAGTGTTTGGAACCCAAACTAATTCAGTTTGGAAATCTGCTCTTCACATCTGTTAAGGCTGGAATCCACGTGATCCCTGATTCACCCTCCCCATATATCGAGGCCACACTTGTAACACGGCTCCTATCTCTTAGTTTAAAACACCCACTGTAATGTTTCACTTCCCTCTTTTATTAATTTTCAACTTACGCAAACACTTCCTGGCGTACACAATCCCTTCTGGGTAATGTAGCTATAACACGATACACTACACCCACCATCAGCAACAGGCAGAAGGGACCTTTTTGTTCCATTACCACTAAACGCTACTGTAAAGTGACCATCGTCATTTTCCAAACAGAACTTGCATGACTTATTACTGCGACCAGCTTGGATTATATAACAAAGACACATTTAACTGCTGATGATTCCTACAGAGCTGTTAAAGTGACAGTTTGGATGCACCTTAGCGATGTCGGACATTTTGGATCGCTTGCCTGCTAGTTCAGGCACAGCCTTACCCTCCTACCTGACAGATAGCTCGCGTTTGGTCCAACGGGCAGGCCCCACCTCTGGCCTGCTGTCGAAGCGTGTGCCACGAGAACTGTTAGCATGGGACTACAGTAGAGCCAGACATCATCTTCTCAGGCTCACTCACGCCAATGAAATACCAGAATCAACAAGACCAATGAAACGGGATTCCTCAGAAGGATCGGCATTAATGAAAATGAGCTGGAAGGCTTCGAGAATGATCTCGGTACTGAATGTTCCAGGCCAAATGTTCTGAATCGCTCTCGTCTTCAAAACACCGAGAATCAGAAGCAGCTGCTGAGTTCACATACAAACATATTTGCTGTTGCGGTCACAGTTTTATTTTGACTTCGAGTGATTGTTGACTGGAAGGGCACCATTGTGACTCATCCCTGTATATAAGATGTCAAAGTCACACGGAGCGTTTAGGCCTCATCTCAGGCATGGATTATTGCATAGGCTATCGTAAGCTATGGCCTGGGACTCGGGAAAATGGAATGGCTATTTATGTTGGCAACTCCCAAAAGTGGACAATTCAGGTCCAGAAAAGAAAAATCCAGGCCAAGATTTTGTTTCAACCAACCAGTTGAGCATAAAGAGCAACATTCACAGGGTACTCAACTGGCTGGTTGAAATGAAATCCTGGTCTGAATTTTTATTTTCTGGACCTGAACTGTCCACCTCTTGCAACACCTGAGTGTCCATGCTGATGTCAGCCAAGGGCCTCCAGATATGCTAATCCACCCCCAGCTCATATATAAAGACGTGAAATTGTATGCAGACTACATCCATCATGTTAGATTTAAATTTTTGTTCCCTTTATAGCCAGATTATGCGTACAATCAGTATGACCTGACCATCTCAAAACTGTCTTGCTTGCTTCTGATTGTGAGTTCAAACTAAAACGCCTCGATTTACCGTGCAGATTACAAACAGGACTGCATTTCCACACGTGTGCATTGTATCAGTCCGTCAAATCAACTAGAGGCATCTTCAACAGGGACAAACAGCTCATATTTTCCATGCCAAATATCCATGCAGATTCTTTATTCCTTTGTTGGCACAGTGCTAAGACTCAAAATGCGCCCACCGCCTCCCCGTGCCTGACAGCGTGCCCTAATCCCCTGGTGATGGTCTCGCATCTACCCAGGTGCGCCAAGCGGACACTTCAAAGCGATGAAGGACCGAACACCTTTTTCTAATTACGGTTTGTGCAGAAAACACTCATTATGCAAGCACATACGATACCACCACAAGCTGGGTGCTGGGGGTATGCCAGAACAAGATTTTATGAGCATTATAAGCACGGTCGAGTTATTATAAGCTGACAAGTAGCGCTTATTTTACTGCTACAACAACAAGCCAAAATTTATGAAGTGCAGCCAGCTGAATTTGCCACCGTGAATATAGTGTCGGTGTTGAGGAACGTGTTTGCCAAGCATCGGCCCCCACCCCCATTCCTCAGCTCCACACCCCCTGGCTGACAGCTTTGTTTCATGTTGAGATAACATATGCAATCCACTGCCTGTTTGAAAACCACACACGCGCGTGAAATCGAGGTGAACGTATTTTTTTTTTCCATGACTTACTGAGGCAGAGAGCTGACTAAGGAGTTTGGAGAGCAAACAAAGACTTGGAAGGTGCCTCGCTAGTCGTGATTAGTCATAGATATGACAAAAGGGGGGGAATTCCTAACCATCGGGTTAACTGTGAGGATGTGGCACAATGGAAGTCTTCAGATGCACAAGAGGATATATTTACAGCAATTTACCTGGCAACAAGTACCAACAATGATCTAATGACTTATATGAAACCAGTGCAACCTGAAATCCTACGGTTCGACTGGCAAATGACTGGCTCATGGAAGTTTTACTTACACAAAAAATGTTCTTAGGGCAGAATGAAAAGTGATTGGTTTACAGAGATAACCAGTGAGATTACAGAGGAGGTGGGTTCAAGAAACTAGAGGAGGTCGGACCAACCAATCAGATGTCTTGGTCCAGGCTCATCTAGTTGCTTAGACCTACCTCCTCTACAATCTGATCGGTCGTCTCTCTGAACCAACCATTTTTTGTTTTGCCCTCAGAACATGAAATGACTGGCGAACAAAAAGTCTGCGGCACGTCAGGTGAAAGGCCATCTTTTCGGACAGGTATAGGCAAGGAGCTTCACACCCCCAAGTCTACAGTGTTGTTTCTTGTGTGCTCTGCATGTACTTCCCATGTTCACACAGGTCTCCAAAAACAAGCGAAACACATCGTGTAGGTGGACGAGTGTCTGCGCAGCAGGGATCGCCGACCTTATTTAAAGTGAAAGCTACTTCTACAAAGAGAAAAGTCTCCTCGGCTATGTGCTTGAGACAAGATGATATCAGAAGATGATAAGTGTTATGCAAGTCACTCGCTGGCTTCCTGTGAGCTACTGGTATCCCTCAGGCAACATGTTGGAAACCACTGTTCCATCAGTCCATGTAGAGCAGTAGTTTCCAACATACCAGAGATACCAGTAGCTCACAAGAAGCTAATGAGTGACAATGAGTGACGGCGTGACATCCCACCCAAGGTGTCCCGGTCCTGATGCTACAAGCTCCTGGGCTCCAGTCCAGCCTCTCTCTGACCCTGTGCTGGATAAGCAGTTATCGGAGATGAATAGATGTTAAGCAAAGCTCTTTAATAGCTAAATATATGTTTGATGACTTCTGACGTTGTTTACGAAATGCCGCAATCTTTTTATGAAGTATCGTTTAATCAAAACCTATCCAAAACGTTTTACATAAACGAATCATTTGTTATTTAGAGAAAATGGTTCATGCAATATGCCAAAATGGACACATACAATATGAAGAGAAATGGTAAAGAATCCTAGGATCTTAGGACCACATTTAATAGCACTGGTAGGTCTGAGCTGCAGAAACTGCAAAATGTACAGAATTTCCACGGGACGTTAGCCAGGTAGACAGAACATTCTTGGATTGCCCTGCAGACCTCTGACAGAAGGTTTTATAAAAATTGATCTCACTGGTCAAAGCCAAAAACTCGCATTTGACAACAAGTAATAATGGAAGTAGTTTATTGCTACTTTTCAGCCTGTGGACCTGAACAGCTCACCATCTTTGAGAGCCAAAATGTTCTGGGGGTAGTTGGGCCTCCACCCTTGAGCTAAAGTTAGCCAAAATGCTTGCAGCAACGCAACGACGAGTGCCCAATGAAACGAGTCATGACAGAGGAGGAAACTTTGTGTTTTTGGAATAGCCAAGCCAACATCCAGAACTCAATCCAGAGAAAGGGTCTGGCAATTTCTTCAAGCAGTTCTGCAAGAACTGGGCTTAAGGGCTGTATTACGTGCATTTTTCATGCAAATTGAACAAGACTGTACTTCCTGAAATGTGTTACTTGTTCATTTGGGTACTCTGGTAATCAGAATTAGCGCTGGAACAATATATCCATGCTCGCGAATGTTTAGTATATATTCAATATATTGTATATTTAAGATGTCTGTTATATTTCTCAATGCATGTTGCCATTTCCTTCCCTCCCTATGTACATAAACAATGCGACATAATACACAGCAGGCCCAGCTGCATGCAAAGGCTTTCTCTGTTAAAAGGGAAATAGCCCAATACCAAAATATTCCAGTATGAAATTTAAGCACAAACTCCATCGCTTTTAACTGCATTGCGGAAGACGGCAATAGCTTCCCCCGCTATTAGGCTCCAGTTTCTAATAAACCGTTAACTCTGAGGTAAAAACCTTTCCCTCTGACAAGCGAACATAAAAAAAAGACTTCCTAAGAGTTTGCTGCTATGAAAATATTCCTACCAAAGGAAGCTGGCTGCCAGAACAGAAACCCGACACGTGGTGGAGGAGCACCCAGCCGGAAAAAGAGGCAGCCGTCCCCAAAGAGAGGCCTCTGGAGCGAGAGCTGGTGCTACCGTCCCTCAGAAATGGTTAGCGTGTCGGGAAACAACGAGCCCTCATCAGCGCAAAAGCCAACTCCTGTGGCCTGCAGGATTACTATTTACTACACTATTTAACCGCTTATCATTTACTCTGAAGGCCTATTATACCACCAGACACTCCTGCTATATTCTACATTGAATGCTAGAGTGTTTTTAAAACGTGTTTGGCCATAAAGCAATAGAGTGTCATAAATCTAACAATAAAAACAAACGAAACACCTCAGAGCCACTATAAAAGCAAGTCATTATTGGAAGCATTAAATCCACCAGAGGTGAAACTGTCACTCATTAATTATTGCTTTCACTTGCAGATCTATCAGTTGTATCAGCTGGGAGTTACTTCACTGTCCATCCATCCATTTTCTGGAACTGCCTGCTTGTCCTATTGAGGGTCATGGGGGGTCTGGAGCCTATCCCAGGGGTTACGGGCGCACGGCAGGGAATAAACCCAGGATGGGGTGCCGACCCATCGCAAGACAGACTCACATACCATTCACTCACACATGCACACCTACCGGCAGTTTGGTAACACCAGTTAACCTAAGCATGTTTTTGGACTGCGGGGGGAAACCGGAGTTACGTAACTGTGTATGACATTAAGTAACCCGCTTATACCATGGTTACCACACGTTTGGCGCTAAAGACATTTCATATTTTGACGATTACCAGCCAAAAACCACTTGTTAGTACTTACGCATGCCAGTGGTTGAACATTTTGCTTAGATACGACCCAAGCCAACGTTGTTAATTTGAAAATTATTGCTTATGGGCTAATGGATGATTTTTGAATAGTGCAACGATTTAATACTGTGATTCGCTTGGCTGGTACTACCTCAGCACCATTCTGACCAATCAGAGTTGAGTTCCACAGCAGCGTGGTATAATAAATATTAATAACCCGATGACAGTAATACATTTTTACTTTCAATTATTTTACAGCGACTGAGCAGGATAAGCAGCTTGAAGACGCCTGGATGGGTGCATCGCAGACGCACACAGCCGCACGTGGGGCAGGTGGCCGCGATCCTTGCCGACGGAAACGTCCACGCGCTGGAGGAGCGTGAGCCGCTTGCCAAGCGGAGCAGCCTCCCCGCCGGCTGGCTGCTGTGCGCCTTAATCACTCCTGCAGACGGATAAAGCTCCTCGGAATAAACACCACAGACCTTTCAGCCATCCCCTCTTCTGCATACCAAACATTTCTGTGCCTCCTTCTCTTCGTTTTTTTTCTCCCCACAGTTCAATCCTGCAATTTCGTACCCCGCTTTTGAACACCACATCTGCTAAGCTGATTTTTTCACCCATGTTGGATGACTCCGTCCAAGACACCTGCCCTTACAGTGAGGACACTCTGGTCCCTTCCAGATCTGGACCCTCACCTTTCACCTCTACGCCACACTACATTTCCTCAGTGTAATTTCTAGTGCAGTAGATTTCACTCCATCCACACAGCTTGTGGGAACTCACACAAAAATATTCTGAGGACAGGATGAAAAATGATTGGTTCAGGGAGATAATCAATCAGATTGTAGAGGAGGTGGGTCCAAGACATCTGATTGTTTGCTGGTTCAAATCCCAGGGTCAGCAAAATTATCTCACTGTTGGGCCCCTGAGCAAGGCCCTTAACCCCCAACTACTCCAGGGACTGTCTGACCCACAGCTGCATGTCACTTTGGACAAAAATGTCTGCTAAATAAAATATATTAAAAAATACATGTACTGTACCTGTCATGTATTCCTACAACTACACAACTGTGGCAATTAGGGCCTATGAAAAAGCCTTCAAACCAAAGCTTCAGGCCCATCAAAGCATCCTGCATTGAGATGGACATGCTTAACGTTTCAACAGCACTGCAGATCCTTCGGCCGGCACCTCCTCTCCCTGGAGAGATGGCCGCCATGTCTTCCCCCCCGAGTGTCCTGAAAGATGAATGATAATCTGCTCATGCATGCAGCCGACATCCGAGGTCCGCAGAGACCAACGTCTGACATAAATGTCACATCCTTCGTTTTAACAAGTTCCCCACCGCCGCTTCCTCGTTAGCTGACGAGCGTCACGGTGACAGCATATTTTATTATTATTATTTTACGTGGTAATGACTTTTCTCCATTATTAACCTCCCATTAAGCTCGGATTATGTATAATACTTTGATCCTCAGCTTCAGAGGATGAATAGAATCGGGCCGCTAACATCTTGCACTCAGCCAAAGAGACGACAGGAATAGGATGTGTGGTTTGGCTCTTTAAGATCAGCGGCGCCATTTCTGGGCCGAACCGCTACCAAACGGCCTCACGCACCGCGCGTAACCTAGACGTAAACACTGGGGAAACCGGGATAGCGGTCCGGCACTTTTTTGCACGGATGGCCGGGTTTGTGACAGAAATAATATGGGCAAGAAGGCAGCTAAGGATTTAAGAGTAAGTAGCACACTATTCAGGAGGATAGAGCAGTCTGAGGTGAACCATTTCATCTCAGACTGAAGGATCCTAGCTGTTAGGAAACAAAGCGTCTGCCACGATATTACTGGTTTGTCTTGGAAGGTGAAAACATATGGTCAAGGTAATTTCAGCGCGGTCCTGAGTGTCCCAGCCTGCGCGGCCCACGTGGCAAGTAAGTACAAAACCCACATTGGGGCTGAAGAAATTGCATTGGTTTTCGCTCTACATTTTCAACTCAATCTTTCCACAGGGGCAAACTTCATCATCTGACTATAGATCTAGAAAACCTTGTTGTAAAGGTCCAATCGTTGGCTCAATCTATCGTTATTGTTACACTGCACTGACAGCTCAATGCAACACCCTCCCCCCCCCCCCCATAAGCAAGAAGACAAACACAGCAGGGCTGCCTGGCAATCAAGAGCCTTTCCAAGCCGCTCGTCGCAAGGCTTCCTGGGTATTTATTCCATCCATATCATGCTGACCCAATCACTGCCAAGGCGGCAGGAGAGACCAGCAGATTTAAGAGTGAGAACAGAGAGACGGAAAACAAAGAAAAATGTAGGAAAATACTTGGTTTACTTTCCTACAAACTCTGGTGGGAGGCAATGTGGCAGCTGATCCTTAAAGACACCGATGCCAGTGCGTATAAAAATTGTCCAGCTTTTTTTCTCTGTTGTCTTCTCGTGTTCTGGTGCATCACCCTTAACCACCCCGATAGCTTCACGACAGTGTGGCTCATTCATTTATCCAAGGACAAGACGGAATGAGAGAAGGCAAGTGAAGAAATCAGATTTCATCGAGACTAATCTAATTTTTTGACTATGCCATCTTGTGAATATCTTTTGGAAAACTTTAAATGGGAAAAGACTAACAAACGCCTGACGGCAGGGTACATTCCGTGACTCCACAGTGAGACGAAAACACTGACAGTAGCGCTTGGGGGAATTGGTGGGCCCCTGAAGACCGACACCCCAACCGATGGTGAAGCACTTGAAGGAAAATGGCGGCTGTAGTTAAATCGCAGAAGTCTGGCTTGAGTTACGTTCAAAGCACTGAAGGTTCACAGCTGTGATCTAAGCACCAAAGGGAGCAGGAGAATTTACACAGAGGTACTCCGATACAGCGAGACAATAATCCGGTACACAAACACCTTCTCACCAGGCCTGAAATGCAGCATCACGGATAGAAAATACAAAAAAGAGGGTAACTAATATAGCATGCCAGGATTGGAAGCTTAATTTATTTTTCAGTGACTGCTGGACCGTGGGGACCCTCCTAGACAGAGACAGACCTCCTCTCCTTCTTCTCTCTAAATTTCCCTTTCAGTAACTCACACTTAGGCAGATTATCCCAGAGAGTGAATCCTGAGACCAGACTGGGACTGGCAAACATCAAAATATCGGTAACGCTGTTCTTATAGCAGTCGTGTATAATGCATCATAGATACCTTCATAATGCATTACTAAACATCCTTAATTCTTGTACTGACCGTTATAATGCATTATGAAGGTATAGATTATATATAGTATATATTATAGATGAGAGCTTCATAGAGCATTCATAATGCATAATAAACACGGCTATAATGTGTTATGCCTTTTTATAAATAGTTATAGCCGTGCTTATAATACTTTATGAATGCATTATAATGCATTGTGGTGACTGCTTTAAATGATGTGTTACCAAAATGGGTAACTAGATTGTCACTTAATTTGTGTATCCCCCAGCCAAAGGCAGCAAACTGAGAAAAAAATTGGACAAATTCATATGCACACGCATGCCAAAGATGTGTGATGACCCCTTGGGGGGGGGGAATGGACACCCTGGCAATTTAAGGAGGCCCATCACTTCATACGTGCCTGAAAAATGACAAAATGTACTAAGGGGGACCCCCTGCCCCCAGCGAGCAGGCTGGTATTTTGACATTTAATGACTGTCCCAGGAACAATGGGCGCAGGCAGGAACTGGATACACACATATATTACAAAAATAGATAAATTTACTGATATACAAAAATGGGTAAATAAATATCAAGATGACTAGCAAATCTGAAAAGGTAAAAAACGAAACAAACATTTTAAAAGAACAAAATACATGATGAGCTTCAAAGGCATGCATGAAATGTATTTGTGTAAAAATTCTAAAAGCCTCCATGATGACACATTATTAAAAACACCTTGCGATGTAGCATCTGAGATGATATGCTGGCCATTGCCGCAATAGGTAGAACAGTACAATAAAATATACTTCACTGTCTGGGGGCCCAACATTTCTAGGCACACCCCTGACCCGTATAACAGCTAAGTAGTGTCTTTAGCCCCATCCGTTACCGTGTTCTTTTGAAAACAATTCACCCGCAATGCTTGGCTGAAGAGCAGATAAACGAGGGTGAGAAAGGACTCAGACGAATGCAGTGAATGTGGGACTTTTCCAGATCTGCATCGTCTTGTCCCGGTGTGATCATCTCTTTCGTTTTGCTACTCCGCCCCCGCAACAGGTCTAGCAGAAGAATCCTCAAGTGTGAAGCAGGCACTAAACCACTTCCGCTCCACTTTTATTAATCTTCGCTTCTCTCACTCCACCGCTCTGCCCACCGAGACCCCCGGTGTAGCTGGCAGGAGCTATCAGCATAGAAAGTGCGCCGTCCTCTAATTCACACTCATCAGCCAGGAGATTTTTTTTTTTCTCACAAAGCTCTGCATGGGAAAGTTAGGTGCGATCGCAGAAGTGTCAGGCCTCTTCCTTTAGGCAATCAACAACTCAGAGGTTCCCTGGGAGGCCCGTGTCAAGGAGGGTACTACACCCTCCCAAAAGGGTGTAGTATCCCCGCCATAGCAAGGTAGCTATTCTGTCACCTTCTCTGCGCTACATGGCAGAGTATTAGCGAAAATGCTAATGTGACTGGCTGCCTATGTTACGTAATCAGGATCAGAATCAGATTTATTGGCCAAGTACAGTGTGTCAACTCACACAAGGAATTTGGTTCCAGGTAATGGCGTCTCTCAAGTTCGACAGACAATACACAGACGAACACAGAATACACAGAACATGAAATTACAGACGATGTAATTTACAGGCAATGCACAATATGCAAGCCATATACAGATTATGTACAAGACAAGCGATATACTTATAATGCCAACAATAATAATGAGCATCATGTATAGGAACGAGATTGTATGACACAAATGATCAATAAATCAATCAGCGTATTCGTATGGCACGTTTGCAAAGTCAAGCAGGCTGACAGACCAAAGTGCTGCACAATAGGAGGAAGATCAAGGCATGGAAATAAATTATTTGGAGATGTGAGGTAGAGTGTAAAGACAGTAGCTGCGGCCTGGCAGATTAAACTGGTCACCTATTTACGAGGGTGACGGCATGAGGAAAGAAAGAGATCCTGTGCCGGGTAGTTTTGGTGTAGAGATCTGTAGCATCTGCCGGAGGAGAGCAGTTGACAATGACTGTGTCTGGGGTGTGAGGAATCGTTAATGATTTGACCGGTAATGGGTTGACCAGGTTGAATCTTGGAAAAATGTACGGAATATTAGCTATTTTCAGACCATTTTTTCCAGGCACTTAGATATGGATGGATTCTTATAAATGTGTTGAGTTCGGCCTTCCTAGAGGCCAGGTGTTTGAATACTGTGAAACTACCAAAGAAGGTAAATGGACGGGAGGAGTTTCGTTTGCACCTAACAGTGGAATATAACGGGATCGCATGGCGTTTGCATTCTGCTCCTATTACGGGGGAAATCTGGAACTCGGTAACTGCAATGCTAGAAGTCGTTCGATGCAGCCAACAACGCAAGACCAAATGAGTCAGAGCAGATATTTGGCAGAAAAGACTAATATTAAACGACGCAGTCATTTTGTTTTATTGCTAAATCTAAATTAAATAAGTTTAAAGGACGCAAACTAAATATTGACATTTGTAGTTCCAATTCCAAATTTATCAAAAGCCACGTCTGCATGCAAACAGTGTATGGGCCACCATTGCAGAGCTCACAACAGCCCTGCTGGACTGATTATGCAAACACATGCTTGCTGGATGTTACCAATTTCAGACAAACACGTCCTCATGGCGGGGGACAGTTTTGGTGTGTCAGATCTCGAAATTTGCTGGCAGCCATCACTCCCAAGCAACGTTTTGTCCAATGCCATGAGTGATCTCACAATTCATGATGATCTGGTTAGTAATCTTCTACATCACTCCCATTGCCACAATTCTTGTTTTAAGCCGTTTGTGTTTTTGAACAAAAAATAAATGAATGATAACCATCATAGGCAACACTCCGTTAAAAATGGAGTGCGGCGTACCACAAGGTTCTATGTTAGGATACATATTATTCTATGTACACTACAATGGGTGAAGAACATATATAAGCAGATGTGTAGCCATAAGTATAAAATCCATGTTGTCTGGCTCAGTAAATTATGGATCTGTTCCAGTGTCCGTTTGTCCAGTGAAGACTGTTAGTTTTAATCCACAGGCTAAATGTGTAATCATATCACTGCTGGGAGCTTGAGAATGACATTGAAGGCCAAACCAGGGGCACTGGCTGACCCTGCTCTCTTACCCCAAATGCCCCAGGGGCACTGGTTGACCCTGCTCTCTGACCCCAAATGCCCCAGGGGCATTGGCTGACCCTGCTCTCTGACCGCAAATGTCCCAGGGGCACTGGCTGACCCTGCTCTCTGACCCCAAATGCCCCAGGGGCACTGGCTGACCCTGCTCTCTGACCCCAAATGCCCCAGGGGTACTGGCTGACCCTGCGCTCTTACCCCAAATGCCCCAGGGGCATTGGCTGACCCTGCTCTCTTACCCTAAATGCCCCAGGGGCATTGGCTGACCCTGCTCTCTTACCCTAAATGCCCCAGGGGCATTGGCTGACCCTGCTCTCTGATGCTCATTTGTGCATCATTTTGGACTAAAGCACGTGCTAAATAAATACAACAAACGATTATTTGATTGTAATACTAACACCACTAATTTACACTCTCCTTTCTCTATGGTGTAAAATGTATAAGAAACGTTGCCTTATGCTGCTGAATATTGTTATACCGCAAAATGTTGAAATATAGGCATTACAGTCATTTACAGTGGCTTAAAGGGTGACACTTAAAGCTACAAATAGCTTCACAATGCATTATAATGGTCAGTATAAGAATTAATAAACTATTACAGCATATTCTATTGACAGTCATAAGGCATAATAGTGTTAATTATAATTTTATAATTATAGTTTAAAAAAAAAGATTCTGATTCTGATTATAATACTTCATAAGCTCCAATGACGTTCTCATCTATAATGC
The DNA here is from genome assembly GCA_026777985.1 of Mormyrops attenuatus. Lineage (NCBI taxonomy): Eukaryota > Metazoa > Chordata > Actinopteri > Osteoglossiformes > Mormyridae > Mormyrops > Mormyrops attenuatus. The sequence goes on along the minus strand of JAODKC010000051.1, from coordinate 2,720,303 downwards.
ACTATAGATACCTTCATAATGACTTATAATGGTCGGTATAAGAATTAATGATGCTTTGTACTGCATTATAAAGACATGTATAGAGCATTATAGATGAGAGCTTCATAAAGCATTTATAATGCATAATAATAAACATGGCTAAAATGCCTTTTTATTAAAATGTTTAGGCATGTTTATAATGTTTCGTGGATGCATTATAATATGCTGCAAACGTGTTCATAGACTCTTCATATGAAGTGTTACCATTTACAGATACAGAATCAGAAATGTTTTGATATACTGCAGGTTGGTTGACTGCAGTACCAGCCTTTGCAGAGCCCCTAAGGGCACCTCAACTGACCTCATTAACACAAACCAGAGCTGGCTTTCTCTTTGCAGGACAGATAGAAACTCATTAAGAACAAAAGGATGCCCACCTTCAAAACACATGGAGATCTACAAACATAAGTCAGTGTGGATTAGCCCGTCTTCGGCACACGTCGCCTCTCTTGTGATGTCATAATTCTGCAAGACTGCGTTCATCAATAAGGTCAAGGAAGGTAACGCGGAGCTTTACAAAACAGCAGACCAAAAATAAGCTGAACATATGCTTCAGCTGGGCACAAAATGCAATTTCAAAAGGACAGAAAACACTTTGGTAAATCTAAGATAGTGAAACGGCAAAATGCCCTAAAAATATGTGTCTTTCATAATTGTTTAGATAACCTAGGTCATACTGGTAAAGATCTGAGCACATCTGCAGACTAGAGTAGACGATATGGCAGAAAGGGTATTTTAACATGTGATCTAATTTATCAGGGGCTTTTACATTATTTGTAAAAAGGCTTCAGGCGAATGAGCCCTGAACATGCCCAGCTTTCCCACATCTTACAAACGGTACACCAAGTCTGTCACATGATAAAATTCCTTATGAATATTTTATCACAATGCTACAATAGTGACAGTAAAATGATAATGCGCTCGCTCTATAGCTGCGTGCATCCAGGGTGAGGAGGAATGCGTCGTTTATAGCAGGCGATTAAACTTGGCGATTTGGTTAATGCAGACTTTATAAACGATTACAGAAGAGCCGTAGAGTTTTAAAAAAAATCTTTGTTGGCACCATGACATAGAACCAGTTTTGTTGCTGGGTGTTTACTGGAGACCTTGACCCAACAGTGGATAAGAGGTTATGGAAGACAGACGGATAGATGATGTTTATCGAATGTCCCGAGGTATCTAAAATAAAGGTACACATATGTTGCAGGGTCAGCTCCACAGAGGCAGGTGTGGGGAGATTATGCCCCAAATGTTACTTTGTCCTTCATAGACACGACTGAGGAAAGAATCTTAAAATCACATCAACAAGGGCTGTTAGTCAATGTCAGAAGTCTTACAAGAAGAAGATACATCCCAAATTCTAAATAAGTGCTTTTCTGAACAGAGAAGGGCCATCAAAAACTAGATTTGAATCTGGGGCGTTTGAATTCTGAATTCTGAATTTGAATTCTGCGCCCCCTGACAAAATGTTAATTTGGGAAATATGGGGCCCCTACAAAGTGTCATGCCCCCAGAATCTGCCAGAATAGCCATACCTCTCCAACACCGCCTCCTTTAACCACAGACATCACTTGTGATTCCTGCAATAAATTTCGAACGATCTGTAGAGCTTCCAGTCATATGGGCTCTCGGAATTCGGAGCTTTATGTTGGCCAGAGTGAGGGATGTCCCTTCCATGCCTGAACTGTAGGCTGAGTAAACCCCAGTTAATTTTTTTTTAGGCTTTAGCTAACCCAAGTCAGAAGTGTAGGGTTAGCTGACCGAGTCGGTCTCTAAGCCTTCATCTCCTTCCCAAGTCCGCCTTGAGCACCGGCTTTCTATCCGTTTCCTCTGCTCCCACTTTCCTCAGGCACCTCTGTGGCTACATCAAACCCAGTCGGCCTCAGTGCAGACGGTGGGCATGGCGCCACCACAGAGAAGCCCCCATTCTGCCAGGAACCAGCCACACCCCTCCAGAGTCATAACACAACAAAAACACGTCTGTAAAAAAAAGAAAGAGCAGAGCCAGAGGTCCGGGCAGCTGCCTCGGAAATCCACACAGGAATATTTATTTCCGTTTTTCCAACATTGCCTTTATTTTTTCCACACTCATATTTTAATCTGTACAGCAATAATTGCTTCACAGTCCATTTGTTCTGATTCAGCAAGGAATTTATACACTTTGGGTCAACTATGCCAGAAAGGGCTGAACTCAGAACTTGAAAACAATAAAATTGGTACTCAGTAACTATATTTAAAAAAAAAAAAAACACAAGTATAATAATATAAATAATGGAGAGTGGAATTTCTTGGAGCTGCTTATGCAACATCCCACAAGTATATGGATGACAGGTATCCTCTTCCGTTCACTGTTAATAAAAATACACAATATAATGTGTGTTGATTACTCCTGGCATCCGTTTACACGGTAACAGAGGTTTCTACTGAAAATAACCACATTTTCTTCCTACTCAGAGAGGCCAACGGATCAACACAAACAGGGGAAAAGGGAAGACTAAACGGCTACCCTCATAGAGGGCCAGGGGATACATTTTGTCTCTGATTAGCTCTGCATCTTTCCTTCAACACGTTTAATGAGCAAGCAATAAATCTCTTGTTCCAAGCCGACACACAGTTCGCTAACATCTGGAACGCTTCTCTTTCGGTTATCGTAATGGCATGTCCTTAGGAAAGCGATGTCCTCACTCGCTTTCCCAAAAACATTTGAACGCTAAGCCTGATCTTAAAATAAGCACTGAGAAAAATTAAGCACCATAAATTATCCAGTATAAACACCGCATTAAAGCCGAATTTGGAGCGAGCTGAAATATACTTCATATTTAATTGTGAGTATCACTCTGTCTGCCCTCCACGTGAAACTTTAGCTGGTTTCTGAATCATATAAATCCACATGCTCTCAGGACAGTGGCGACAGCCAATCAGAACGATACCCACCCTCTCTGCTCCCTCCGTAAGAGCTTTTCTTATATAAATCTGCATTATGGCATCAGGATGCCGGTGTCCTTGGAAGCCACAGAAATAATGCACTTCTCTCTCGCGCTGCATGCCTTTCCCCATTATGAACGTGCAAAAGAAAAGCACCGAAGACTGTCACGACACGAACAACTAGCAAACTAGCAGGGCGGCTTTGAAACCGTCAGCGCATGCAAGAGACTGAGAGTCAGTTCGACCTTGAGGGAAAAAAAAAAATCACGAAGCCAAAGCTCTTGTGGACACTTTTCTCTCATGTCACATGTATTTACTTAACAGATGCTTTTGCCCAAAGCAACGTATGAGTGAGGAAAGGTTAAGGGTCAGAGAGCAAGACCACCCAGCAGCCCTGGAGCGGTCTGGGTTAAGGGCCTTGCTCAAGGGCCCCGTTATAACATGATTCTTCTGTCAAGTCATGGGACTCGAAACCACAGCCTACTGGACACTAACTGAGGTACACACTACCAATCTTATACCCAGTCTCCACACCTGTGATACACATCATATTTCATATTAATTTTTATTGAATTTTGAAACATTCTGAATGAAATACAAATATTATTCTGAACTCACATCCCATGCAGGGTGTGTCTCCCAGCCTTGTTTAACGTAGTCAGATACTTCAGACAAAATCGACGGAATCAACGTCATTTTAGCAATACAAGTTGTCCCCGGGGTAAGCTCATTCTGACCCCACCCGCTGTCTGCGATTGGATGACATAACTGTGATGCCGCTGGATTGGTCAGCAAGACTGATTATCGAGCTACCAGTACGGTTAATGTCATAACCGGGTAACGTTCACCTTAGAACGCATGTTAGTGTGTAATTTAAATTGCTTGCTTCCCTGTCTGTCCCACTGTTAGTATTAAACCAATAGTGGTGGTTAATAAAGAAGGCAGCTTCTGTTTTAGGAGAGCTGTCATCTCCTTTATTAAAATGACTCACACACTTGCAACAATACATTTGTTTGCACTCTGCATGTGGGTCTTCTACCTCGAAAACACTCGGTGCCCTCTAGGGTTATATTTCTAGGGTTATATTTCTAGGGTTGAAATACAATGAATAAAGTGACGCCCTCATATTGTTCTCACCAGCGTGTTCGCATTTGTTTCGTCCAGTCATCGTTTGAAGTATACGGTCACTCTCAGCCATTCAGTGTTCTTGGGAGCAAAAACGTGGACCGTCTGGGGGGACTGGGATGAGAAACACTGACCTGGGTGAATATATATTGCTCACAATAGTTAATCAATGCCTTTTTGGCTAAACAAATGCGATCCAGATATCTAAACTAAACAAAGGTGGGTAGTTCAGATCCAGAGAGTAAAAATCCAGACCAAGTTTTTTTTCCAACCAACCAGTTGAGTTCTGTGTGTGACTCTTTATACTCAAATGGCTGGTTGAAACAAATTACTACTTCTGAAACGAATGCTACAATATATGGCCTGTAAATATCAGATTTAATCTACCACTTTTCATCAAAAGAAAACTAAAGCAGACATCAGAAGGCAGAAAGATTCCTCCAAAAAATCACAAATGCCGTTTAAACTGTGCTGGAGACCCAGCCAGGAGAAGTTTAGTACTGGCTGTTGTAGATCTTCCTGGCTGGTGTGAGTACAATACCCCCCGAACCAACATCACGTGCCATGTTTCCACTACTAACAGACTTTTATAGACGACACAGAAATGGCAGCTTTCTGCTAGGCTCAGTTACTACTCTCTAATCCTTCCATTCTTCCAAGGATACATTACAGTTTATAAACAATTATAAAACCGAAACTGTAAGTTTACTTACAGAATTTTTCACCAGTGACCAGTGTGCAGACACTTTCTAGATAACGCTACACGTTTTTCTACTCGTCAAGTTGAAATGCGAAGGAAAAGCTGAAAACTGAGCATTTTTGTAACCATCTTATGTACCTGGGAAGAGCAGCCTACCTCAAAAAAACCTGATTTATTATTTCAGATAACGTAGGTCTGTCCACTGTATGCGAACGATCTCAAACACCCGACGCCCCCAAGTGAACAGATGACAACAGGGTTCATAGGGGTGCAGGTTCGAGTCCCGGTGAGGACGGCACAGTGCACTCAGCTGACATTCGCAAAAGTGGTAGCCGCATGCAAAGGTCACCGTAACTGCGCCAGTGAGGTAAGACCGCAGTTGCCCCTATCCTCCTGTCCTGGCGAGGATGACTCGCTCTGCTGCAAATCCCTGACAAAGGTGTCCGTGACAATTTGCAATAGAACCAACTGTGGACCTTCTACTTCTACCGGACCATCAACAAAATGGGGGCGATGAAGAGAAAACAAGAGGGATAGAGAGAGAGACAGAGAGAGGGAGAGAGAGAGAGAGAGGGGAAACAGCAGACAGCTGCCCCTGACAGCCAACCCCCCCAAACCCCTTACTCTCCTGGGAACAGAGACGGAAAGATGGAATGACAGCCAACAACCTCATTAAAGTCATACAGAAGCTGGGTTTGAGTGAGAAACAGCACCCTGCACAACTGTGCTCATTTTATGCTGCTGTATTATCATGAGCAGAATACACAAGTGCTATATATACACACACAGGCATATTCTCCATATAGCTGGATACCATTAGCAACCAGGTAAACTGAAAAGGTGACATTTTTAATAGCAGCGGCAATTATGAAGACAAATTCTATCGATTCCTTTTTAAATAGAAATCTCATAACTGCTTATTCGTTGCAAGGTTACGGCGGGCTTGGAGCTTATCCCAGGGATGGCAGGACACAATGCAGGGGAACACCCTGAACTCCATGCTGGGTCGTCACAGGATATGCAGCCAATCTAGAGACACCAGTCCACCCAAAACCGCAAACGTTTGGCTGCGCAGGGCGAAGGCAGGGCCCACCCACTCCACATGTACTGAGCCCGACCAAGAGCTGGGCTCAACTCACAACCCTGGAGGCGTGAGGCAACAACAGCTATCATTGCACGCAAGGACATCTGCAGAAAACTTTTAATGGACCTGGTTAGATTTTAGGGTGGAAAGCTCTGCAGTGTAAACACATTAATCAATACTAGATATAATAACACTCATATGTATCTCAAAGCACAAAAATATGCTGTTGGACACCTTGATTTGGCAATATTTTTCAAGCCCAGCTCCAGCTTTGAGGGGGCTACAGGATTATCTAAGGGGCAGGGGAAGAGGGGGTCGGCAGGTCCTAGGATGAGCCAAGATTGCATCTGTGTGGGCCAGGCACCCTCATGGAACCGAGGCTGACATTTCTCATTATTCTTATTTTTTTGCTTTAGGCAACAAATCATCGTCTCAGGGTGTCACTCAATATGCGTACTTGACCGTACTTCTCACGGACCCGTTATTTTCCACTGTTGAAGACCAGTTCCGATACTAAGAACACAAGTACAGAGGATGGTAAAAATCCCCAGATGTCAGTCTTGCTCCGCCCCAAACATCAATGGAGGCAAGTTGGCGATACTGGTCATGCAATCTTTGCGTTCTTGATATTGAGAACTACCCTCAGTCTCTTTCTGAAAGCCAGACGACGACCACTAATTCCATAATTCCTCAGGAGGGGTCTCAGCACTGTGTCGTTTACAGCGGAGTGACACCAGACAAGGTCTCACCAAGAATCTGGTTCCATCATTCCCACGTCCCCCTTGAAGTGTCTCTCCGATCTTTAAAAGTCAAATCAACAACTTCATGTAACTAGCAAAGAACATGTAGCGGTGAGGCTAACCCAATGATTCCTGAAGAAGTAAATTACAGTGCAAAAAGTCAAAAAAGTGAGTAAAGCAGCATTTGGGGCTGAGGGAAGCTTACACTGAAATTCACACATGGTAGTACTTCTGATATGAATCCTTGGTTCTGTCTGCTATGAGGTGGAGCTGTTCTGGAAAAAAAACTGCAACTCTGGTATTCAGTTCTTCAGCTAGGGACATCACAGAAAACCAAGGCCAATGACCGTAACTCAGCTGGGTGGAAACCCAGAACTTTCAGGGCATAAATCCAGTGCTTCTCCACTGATAAACCTCGCTGGTTCCCATGGATGCAGCTCACTGAAAACCAGGCGCTGAAAAGTTTTCCTTATTACCGGAGTGTAATAAGGGCAGTGTTTTTATGGACCGGACCCACAAACCCCCCCCAGCCCATGAGGCGAAAGTTGGCCGCCCACTGCAGCCGCGGTACTGAGTGAGTGATAAAGTGACAGAGGAGCCGGCCGCCACAGCATTGCTGGAGGATTCGCTGCATCTCAAGCTGAGCCTCTGTAGGTACATTTCTTACAGTATGGAGTACAGAAATCTACCTGACAATATCTTTCTATGACAAACTAAAGAAAAGGAGTGGGCGACAGGACAGGAAATCATCCTTCTGCCTAATGTATGTGAAAAATGGCTCTCTTCACGCCAGCACACTTAGGAACAAAATGTCAGGAGCCATAACAGAAAAAAAATAAAAAACTAAATTAGAGCTACGAGAATCCTGCACTGATTTCCTGTTATTTCTGATGCTTTATTCCAGTTGATTGACGATGCATCCACACACAGGACTCCTCCAGAGCGAAATGCTTTTTTAAACAGCCTAATTTCTCTTTCATTCATCTAATACAATCGCAGTTTTGGCTTCACGTGACAGCACGAGTCACCCAATACGTGTGAAAAATGCACACGATGTTTCAGGCTGGAGGTGACCCAGCACATTAAGTCTCTCGACACTTGTGGGGAAAACACACTCAGCAGGCGTCCTGGAGGTTTTTTCTGGGTTAAAAGGGCACGGTTTAAATGAAAAGAACGCCCGTAACATTAGTAACAGCTGATGCACTTTCGCAACGTTACTACCAAGACGAGTCGAACTAAAGTAATGCCCAAACGGTGCCAAGTATTTCGTTTAAAGTGGCAGACGATTTAGGTCTGGAATTTATAAGATAGGAGAGCTGTATGGCACGATTCCTACATTCTGCTGGTCGATGGCACGCAGAGCTTAACATAAATGTCATAAGGTGGTTTTATTCCAGCCATTCAAATGATGGATGTGAGTTTCAGGCTACCATGCCTGTGGATTAACTCTTCAACTCCCCAGACCCCCGACAATTTATTTTCAAGACAACCCAGAATAGGAGCACTCTACTAGGAAAGTACAGAACACATAGGAATCATGTTTCCCTACTGCCTCCTCACCCAGGTTGATGTCCTACATAAACTGTTCCCTGTACTGGCCTTTCAGGTGTCTTGTATTCTAAAGCCTTTGACTGTCTTTGTGCAGAGATCAGAAGAGATCAGAAAAAATCACAAAGTGTAATGTGGGAGAACAAATATAAACTCTTCATTTAAATGATTTCATTTTTTAAAAAGACAAATTCAGTTAAGCTCTTAAATGATGTGTATGTCCATCCGAACAGATTGCATTTTAATTTTAATACGCCCCTATACAGACCATTAAGAAAGTTTATGTTCACCAAGGTTTTTTTCTGCATTTTGCCACCAAAGCTGCCAACTGAATGAATAAAGCATTCTGATGCTCATCTAAAAAATGTGATCTCTATGGTAACACTGACTCTACATTGTGCCGCTGCGTCTTTAATTGGACCACTGTGCAGAATCTCTCCGCTTGCATTACCCCCATAAAAACTTCCAAATATCCTTGCCTCAGAACTCAGAGTAAGTAATAATAAATCAACAAAGGAATGTCACAATTCAATTGGTATGACGAACAAAGTAAAATGATAGATGGAATCCCATTCTTTTGCCAGTATTCATCATATAAAATATCAAAGGACATTAAAATGTCTGAACTCCACACTAATTTCACAATAAATCTTCACTGGGTAAATAGTGACAGAAAATCAGTCAGCTGGTAAGACAGAGATCTTCAAAATCATTTCTACTGGACTTTTATCAGGGAAAAGATTTATTATTATCATTATTATTATTATTTTGTTGTGCTTAAAATCATATGACTGGTAAGGGAAATAGCCAATATATGAATACTAAACGTGTGTATGCATGCATATACTGTGTGACCTTTACACACCATTCATAATGGGTTTGCTTCTAAATTATATTTAAGCAGTTTTCAAGTAGGGCACCATTTGGAATACAGTCTGAGAAGCCACAGACAGATATCTCTTTGTGTTGTGTTTTCTTCCTTTACAAGATAAATATTGATTGTATAAAAGCAGAAGACATTTTGTTTTTGAACCAACATTACTGCTGAAAACATCAGATTAATGGCCTGATAGTATGTTTGCATGTAACGCTGGACCCTAGCTGATGTAATAAATGATCAAAATGTTACTGAGCTTTCTGGCCGCCTTCCAAACACAATTCCTTATAGACGGCCCTACTGGCTGACAGGGTTAAACCAGTGAATTAAAAAGGCAGGGAGAAACAGTAGCAATCCAAAACAATTCCAGTTTGCATTCTTTCATGTTACCACTGAGTTTTTCAAAATCTTAGTTTAGCTAAGAAGGTATGTATCGGAAAAGTGAAATGTAAGTAGTCAGGTAGAGCGCAGAAACATACCAGACCATCGCAATTGCTGATAGCGACAGATGCACCTTGCATGTCGGAGACGTCACCCACGTAGAGGCAGTTTGCCAGCAAAGGCTCCACCCGTGTGGTGCCGTTCTCCTGCCACTCCACCTTGGCTCCAGGGGTCACCAGGCGCGAGTTTCGCCGCAGACGCAGGTGCAGCTCCCGGCCGAAGACGGTAATGTTGTAGAAGACCAGCTCTCTGCTGCTGCCCACATGCTCCGGCCGCGCCGCCTCCCGGCTACAGCGGCTCCGGCACGGCTGCTGCGGCCGCTCGGTTGATACGGCGTGCGACAGGAACCTGCCCTGGGCATCCGTGCTCACCGGCGTCACCAGCTGGTACTGCCTCACAGCATGCCCCACGGAGTCTGTGCAAAAATCAGCAATATGCACACGATCGGGCAAAGGATCCACATGCAACCACAACACCTTCACCGGACAGGTACATAGGCACAGGCCAGGTGCGGAGACACACGCCGGTAGGGGCATCGATTCGCGTACAGTAAGTATTCCATTGCATCTGGAGTTTACTGTAAATCTGCCTGCAGTCTAACCGTAACGGGCACGCACCTCTTCAAACTATCCACTTCAGCGGTACAACACTGACGACTTCTGCAACCTAGCACTATTTCGGAATGCCGATGTACGCCGCCAAAGAAAATGCATGGTACAGGGAAATATGTGGCTTATTTCCCCATTGAATCGTTAGTACGTCTGAAAATACGACCAACGTCCAGTCACAATTTTCTTACAGTCTTACCAAATATGCGTTTACTTTCTACTCTTTACAAAACAATTACTTTCGGGCCAAAAAATTGGAAATGCAGGTTCTCGTAGGACCTAAAGACTGGAAAGCGTTCCTGTATTCAAGCTTTTTAAAGATTACATTTCGCTGGATTATTATCATTACTAACAAAACGATACTTGAATTTGCGCGTATTGATTTCTTAACGCTATATCCGTTATATATAGATAGTCCCTTAAAATGTTTTTTAAATGTTTCATTTCAGCATGCGGTTTCTGGTTTTGTGATTAAATAGCAAGCTTCACGTACCCAACCAACCTTACACGATCAATAACTTATTATAACCACGATTTCTTCCGCTGATCTACTAATGTCATGTTTTCACATCGTTTATTTCTTGCACTTTTATGAATATGCAGGTTTCTTAACACAAGCAACACCACATACTTATTTTTTTGCTACTTAAATGTTCCGGTCCCGTCCAGTTTGGGAACACAGGACCGCAAAATAAAGGTGCTATAATTCGGACTCGATCTGCCGTAAGAACCGAAACAGCGAGTCCCGAGCACTTAATTGCCGTTTAAAGCAGACTGTAGCACCCAGGCAAAGTGATCCTGGCTTAACGCGAAAAAACTGATGACATGGCACGCCACATACTTCCTAAGATCATTAAAATCAGATAAAAGAAAGGCTGAAAATTTAAGTGAGGAACGGTACAAAATAACGGTATTGCTGCATGAATAAAGGGGCGCTTCACCCGATCGCACTGCATGTCAAAGTTGCTATCACTAAACGTACAGTAAGGTAGGCTACACGCAGGATAAACAGTAACACGTACCTATACTACTGGAGATGTAAAGGCCATTCGAGTGGAGAAGTAAACGTATAAAAATAAGCAATGCAAATCCAGGCGCAACATCCATAGCAGTCTCCAACTGGGCAGGAGACAAATTTAATTTTATAGTGAGTTTTAGATGCCCGCGACCCAGCACAGCAAAAGCGCACAACTCCGTAAAGTGACCGTGATCTCTCTCTCCTGCGCTCAGTCGCCTTCGCTCTCTGCCGTCTCTCGCTCCCTCTCCCCCCCTCTCTCTCTTTCTCTCTCTTCTTTTCCGACTCGCAGTCAGCCAAGTATTACTTCACAGAGATAAGGGAAAGATAATGTTTGCAGCGAAAACTGCCCAGATGCTCCGTGATGAACGTTAAATGGACATAAATTGTGGGCTATTTTGAAATTAACCAGATTCAAGTTTCCCTTTCAAATTAAAAGTCGCAAAACGAAAAAAAATGTTTTTCTAATGTGTAATACTGTAGGTCTAAAACTAATATGCACCAACGATACGCTCGCAAAACCATCATCAGCTGTCAGTTTTTTGTTCAGTTAAATTGCCGTGAAGTCTCACCAGGAAATCGGCTTGATGGTGAATGGATGGATGGATGGATGGATGGATGGATGCTTTCTGAAATCGGCCTATCAAAAAATGTGAGCGGTAACTACATCACCCGTTAGTGCGGAGTAGCATTAACTAACAATATCGTGAGCCTTTGAAAGACAACTCCAGGACAAATCATCTTATCCAGTATGGATGATGCTGCTGGGAATTGAGACGCACCAGGATGACCTCACACTGATCTGCTTGACAGTAATTGAGAGTTTGAATGTAATATCAATGTTTTCTGTATTATAGACAACCGGCGCAAAGGGTTATATGCGTGAATAATTACATGACAATATGTTAACGCTCTCTTCCCGGCTCCCGGAGTCCCGCTATCAGCACCTTGCCCTCGGACCTCCAGCTGAGTCTCAATCTGAACAGGCACAGCTGCTACTGCAGGGTGCCTCTGAAGGTCCAAGGTTCCAGCAGCCCATTCCTGTCCTCCAGTCTGGAAACTACAAGTTGTGGAAATGTCACTGAAGACAGCCAGGGCCGGTGGCATCTCGCCCCTCCATATTGCTGGGATGGGTTTAAGGCCTGGAGTCGCACCATCAGCCTTCACTTAACCTCATGGCTTTGGACTGTGGGTGGATACTATCATACCCAACGGAAACCTGCAGGAACTGGGGGGGAGGGCAAAGTCCTCAAACGCAGAGTGGGGGGGGGGTGGGGAGGCAGGAACAACAC
>JAODKC010000051.1:2683494-2706447 GCA_026777985.1 Mormyrops attenuatus | reverse complement strand
ATTGCACAAAATCCATGTTTTTCACCCCTACTCCTGGATGCAGATTTTCATTCTGATATCCCCTTAAAAAGTGGACATCACATGTGAAAAGCACCATTAGCTCTCAGTAAGAAGCAGAGGAGGGAAGTGGAAGACATAAAAGAATCTGACGGCTCTGCCAGGCCAGTCAGACCAGATGCATTCTGGCCATAAGGAGAGTGCCCCCCCCGGGCAGCACTGGACTCCTTCATGTCTAGGGACCGGGACCGTGCATCATAACAAGCCTCTCACCAGGTCATACACCTTTTCACTCGCACGCTCCTCTTGGGCACATAGCTGGCAGAAAATTACCCACCAAAGACGGGTAGGGGGAAGGTTCTGCTTAAGGAAGCAAACGAGGTGCATTGTGGGTAATATGCATGGAATCAGTGACAATTCCCACTGGAACTTCCATTGAGTCAAGAAAGCGGGACGTGATGGTTAAAAGGTCACTGGACTGGTTCTGCTACAAAAATGCTTAAAATTGAAGCATGGGATTTATTATCAATATAATACAAAATCCAGATTTCAACGAATGCTATTCAAATTGAAAACAATTTCTAACAATACAAATGAAAATCTTACATTAGGCTACATTTCAGAGTAATCTCATAGCAACAAAACAAAATATTTCTTCAACTGACACAAATTTTCCTCTCAAAAGATGCATTATATGATTTTACAGCCACTAATCAGACATTTTTCTATCATAGTCACTTTATGTCATAGTCGATTTAAATTATTTTTGTGGAAATACACCAGTATATTGATATAATGCAAAAAACATGTATGAACGCCATGTAAAAACTAAAAACTGATATAACACTCTCCAATCTTCTAGCATTCCTTACACAAATAATGTCACACATCATTCACAAATACTAAGTCATGTTTTCACATCAGCAAGGACTTTTTTCAGAATTGAAAGGATTCACTACGCTGACAATATAAAAAAAAAAACCTTTTAAAAAAAAGTCTACGAACACGAGCATTCCTTCATTGGTTGATTGCTTTTTTTTCTTTTTTTCTCATCTCTTTTTCATTAAACTGAGGACGGCGGATTCTGCCCACTGACTCATCAGCATCACTGTCATTTCCCTGGTTTCCTCCCACGGACCCAAGGGTATCTGGGCAGGACTCTCTATCTACAGCTATCCTTCTGACCCTCTGGACACTCTATTACCCACTGAGCTTGTTATCTGGGGGTTTCAAGATCCCTCTGCCAGATGGCATATGGCCTGGAAGACACACACAGACACACACACAGAACAGCATGCATCGAAGCTATCATGCATTTTCACACACACTCCTTCAACTCCAAGGCTTTTCATCCTCCTAGAGATAGTCTCTCAATTCCTAATAGGATTTTTGGCAGTCAGTGTGGCTCCATTATTTTCCACACCACAACAAGATCAAGTTTTGCATGCTACAAAAACCAGACATGTGTTAATTTTGTGTGTGTGTGTGTATGTGTGTGTGTGTATATATATATATATAAAATGTGTGTGTGTATACATATATATATTTTTTTTACTATTTGGCATAAAGTAGAAAAACTATGAGCAGGATGGTGGCTCAGTGGTTAGCACAGAAACCTCATATGTCCAGGATTCGGGTTCGATTCACACCCCTAGCTCTGCGTGTCTGGAGTTCGCAATGATCCAAAAACATGCGGTTAGGTAACAGGTCTCTCTAAATTGCCCATAATCCGTGAGAGTGTGTGCACGGGTGCGTACACCCTGCGATGGACTGGAATCCAGTCCAGGGTGCCTGCTGTCTCGTGTGCTATGTTTCCTGGGACAAATTCCAGCATTATAGTGGCCTTATACCGAATACTCACCGAGAAGATTAATGGATAGAAAACTAGCATTTTTCATATATCAGACCTTTTTAACCTATGGGTGACATACTCTGATAATAACACAGGGAAAGAATTTAATAATAGAACACAGACACTCGCACGGAATGTTCTGGCCATTAATCGCATATCTGTGATGGGAACGGACATTAATTCTAAAACCAGGCTGAAACAATATTATGATACTTTTTATTGTTCTAATAATGCAATCCATGTATTAGGGGTATTCATTTGTGCAGAAACTTTTATAAAAAGCACATTTTTGTGTCTTTCATTATTAACAGGATAAGGCAAAACTGAATTAACATACAGCTTTTTCTTACTAAATTAGAAAGTGAAAATTTGGACTAAATTATGAATGTCCGATAGCCTATAAAAGGCTACAAATTACCAAATGTTTTTCACAAGGCAAGATGAAATACACCTTTAAGTGTGCAGTGGTCTGGTTTACTTTCAAAATCAGACAAATTAATTTAATTAATGTGTCAATTACATAGATTTTAATGTCCATTTAATTTCTTAAAAATGTAACTACATTCAAAATCACACTACATGTTTTCTTATTTTTGCACAATTACGGTGCACTATGTAGGATAAAAAAAGCAGGACATAGATTAACCTTGTTTATTAAAATATATCAATCAACTGAATTTACCACACACAAATACACACATACGTCTTGCCAGGTTTATTTCTAACATTGATGTAATAGAAAAAGAAGTGTTAAGCATGCAGTGTTAAGTATTACCCTCGATAAATGACAACAGGTATGTGGAAGTCCTAAGCAATAAGAAGCAGTCTGTACATCATGGAGACCATGAAAGTAAGAGAAAACCTTAGGGAGACTGGAGAAACTGATAGACTGTTGAGTAGGAGATGGGAAATATGAGATGTCAGGAAAACTAACTAGAAAGGGCAGGGTCACAGCTGGGAGCCAGAGTGGAAACTTCCGGTCAGTGAGCTCGCAAACCTTTGCCAGAGACAGGTCCTTCAGCTACATCTGAAAAGGAAGTCTGCTGTGATCTTTCTGCTGGGAAAGCCTCGACGGAAACACAGCATCACCTAGTCTTTTTCTCAGTAGACACCTGTAAGGTAAATTCCACCTCACTCGCATTTCTGACGTTATCTCATTAAAAGGAAGCGTTTTGGCCAGGCCTGCCTGCAGCAGACGCAGGAATGGCTGCGCTTTGGCAACACGGCGTCAGCGGCAGCTTTCTGCGAGAGCAACGCTAAGTAGGTGCTTGCTGTCTCACCGAGAATCTGAAAAGGTAGCTGTTTAAGTGCACGAGGGCAAGTAATATTTGTAAAAATGTGGCTCTCTTACGAGAACATTCCCGGAGTTGCTTTAAAACTGTCATCAGGCCTCACGCTTTGTCCCACGCCTGGAAGGTAACAGCGCGCAGCTGAAATTCAGCTGAGACTCATCAGGCTCTGCAAATACACTTTTATGGTGAATCTGCGCTCTGGGTTAGCGTCACTGTAAGAACGTGTGTCTGGCAGTGCCCAGCCCAGTCTCGCGTAAACCTGACCATACATGTAACCGATTTTTCATCACGGTAATTCTTAGACAGGCGGTTCTCGACTGACGTAAGCAAACAGTTCCAAAAAAAAAACCCTTACGCAAGTCAGAGATCACGTAAGTCGGATTTACCTTACCATACCATTCAAGACACCTTATAGCAAAAAGACACATAAGCAAATAGTATACTAGTAATACATGGTCAAGGACGCATATCCAAAAAATGAAAAGTGTTAATTTACTTACAGGCCAATAGCGGAGCCGGGAAAAAATGCGTGGGTGAGCCGGCAGAAAATCTGGTGAGCCAGTCCCATAACAATTACTTGGCAACAAAATCACACTACAGACTCAACTACATATTTTTAATCAGTTTTTAAATGACCCGTAGCATTACTAAGAGCAAATGAACAGAAAGAAAGAAAAATCTATTCATGTACTTGTAGACTTGTGGCCTTGTCGCATTGGCGCTCCCTTAAACGCCGCGTATCCATCTACATTTTCTGTAAACCCGGACCAGCGCTCACTGCATTTGCAGAAATTATTGTTTTTAAAAAAGTATGTTTGCCTGCTGTTGTTAATAAATGAGACAGGAATAAATTTCTTCACCCCAAAACAGTCCACACCAGTAAAACGAAAACCTTTCATACAAAAAACCAACAGTATATGTAATACATGCAGGTATCACTGGATTTTGCTCCAATTACCCTTTACCTGGAAACTTAAAGCGTCTTTTCGAGAAAATAAGACAGTTAATCGTAGCAGACACGGTACAGGAAGACGAGGAGAGAAAGGCAGGAATGAGACCCCATGGCCGAAATAAAGATATCTGCCTGCCCTCAAAGCACGTCCCAGGAAAGATGTCCGTCTCTTACCGAAACCGCCACAGAGGAGGAAAGGAGCAGGTCATGCAGCCCTGGGTTCAAAGGTGCTCATATTGGGTGTTATTATTAGGCAAATAATGAACAGATATTGTCATCTCCCATCTCTCTTTCAAGCGGAATGACCGGGCATGGATGCGGTGGCCGCTGGTCACAGTATTGACAGCTAGAAGCAAATCGGCTTTTCTCTCGCACTTCCGGCCGGACGGGCTGACAGGGCACCGGCGCGAGCGCGACTTCGGTAACAAGCCGCGCGGCCGTCGGCGCGCTGCTCGCGCGAGGGGCCGAGACGCCGCGCGCGCCAGAACCACGTGGAATCGCTGGGAATGTCACATGACGCAGCGCGAGGCACCGCTCTGCTCCGTAACGATGTACCTTGTCGGGGGGCCCATTGACCAACAAGTATCTCAGCCTCCGGTTAAATCCAGCTTTGAACAGAAGCATAAGACAAGCAAGTTAATAATACTAATTACCTTAGCAGGTAAAATTCAAGGCTCATCAACGTCAATCATCTCCAAAAAGACACATGCGACTGTCCAGGGTTTCTTACCTGATTACATATTTACATTACCTGTACTTAATCTGTATCCAGTGTGTACTGATGTACTGAGTATGGTATTAACAGAGAGGAGGTCCAGTATTTTGTACATACTGTACCCACATAAGTGTTTGTTGTCTGAAATGTTTTCCAAGTTAAACAGGCTTCAGATTTATAAACAATAACAGCTGATTAAGCAAATCCACATCCTCATATTCATGTTTTACTGAAAAGATACCCAAAACCCTTCATGAAGGTAACACCCTGACTTAGTTTTGATGGCGTATGGTTCCGGAAAATCAACCATGTCTGATCGCTGCCTTATCACACTCTAAATGAAAGCGAAAAGTTTCCAATAGCAAATGGAATCACTGTGTAAATTGCAGGTACCAGACTTATCGAAGAACATCTCCACCTTTCATTTAAAATCTGATCAGCACCTTTCCTGACAGCCCGGCTCGTCTTTTCCCTTTATGTTAAAGTGCTGCCCATGAGTGTTTATTTCAGTGTCTCCCTGACTTCCCTTCTTTGCAATTATTCATAGATCTTCGCTGGATTCACTCAGCGTGCTAAAATATCCCCGCTTCCCTGAGATTGCACAGGGCCACACGGAAGACGAGTCGCAGCGAGAGGTTTCACAGAGACGCAGCGAGAGGAGGAGGCAGCGGCGAGAGGAATTGGGAAGTTCAAAAGGCTTCGGTTTCAAAATCCAGTTCACTTCTGATGAATAAATGAATCCCATTACTCTGGATGAGGCGGCCAGGAGGGTACAGCGGCGGGAAGCCAGGCCTGTCAAAAATGGATGCACTTCAACTCAGGGAGGGCTGGTAAGAGTGAGCTTAATGGGCAGAGGCAGGGGCTGCTCTGCATGGTGGACCGACTGCGGGTAGCCTGCGCTGCGGAGATCTCCCTAATGGACAGGGGAAACGGGGGGCCTCTCGGGCCGAATCAGGAAAAGCATGCAACAAAACCTCAACAATATTTACCATAGTGGTACACTGTTGGCACCGTTTTTTAATTTCCTTTCTAAGTTTAATTACGTTTTTTTTTCCTTTAGATATTGACATTCTATTTATTTAGCAGAAGCAATTATCCAAAGTGACATACATTTTTCTTTTTTTGTGAAAACAGGGTCAGACAGTCCCTTGAGCAATTGGGCTTAAGGACCTTGTTCAGGGGGGCCGATGGCGACATCACTCTGCCGACCTGGGATTTGAATCAATAACCTTCAGATCGCAGGCAGAGCCTGAGTCAGTGCACCGAGCCGTATATGATTATGGGAGCGTGTGTTGTATTTATTGCGGCCTAAACTATCCTTCATTGTATTTATCTTTACTGCAATACTGGGCACAGAATTTTATCCTCACTGGGATTGGCAGAGTTCTGTCTTACCAACCAAAGTCACAGACTTAAAGACTCACCAGATGGACATGGGTTTGAAGGTCGTGCTTTAATTACACTGTATGTAGATCTGCTCTTCACTAATAGTGGCACGTGCATGTTGCACTATTAAACATCTGATATTTTTGAAACAGGTTCTCTATGGGAAATATCTGGCAAGGACACTAGAACATTTTGTATTTTTAAAAACAGACTGGGAAATGTGTTGAACCAATAAATTTTAGACAAACAGGGTCTCTCCAAAACACCAGCACAATTCATGAGATGACTAGTGGCGTGCTACTTTGAGTGGAAACCTTGCTGAATGTTTACGTGTCTATGAAAACACCGAGTCAATGCACGTCAGTCTGTCACTCTGAAAGTGCCCTTCTGTTTAAGAAAGGTCACCGGCATGAGATGCAAAGACCAGAGTGGTATGCAAAAACAATTGCATATTTAGAAGAGAAGTACAATATACCATTACTTATATTATGCAGCATTGCAGGGTTGAAACAAGCATGGCTTTACACACCAGAAGATGATCAGGAGACAGGTCATCCATCCATCCACTTGCTGAAACCCCTCATCCTCTTCAGGGTCACAGGGGGTCCGAAGCCTATGGACACAAGGTAGGGAACAGCCCAGGCTGGGGCACCATCCCATCACAGCGCATGTTCTCACACACACTCACACCCACACACACCTATGGGCAATTTGGTAACTCGTGCCCTGTGCTTCATGGAATAGGCTCCAGAGTTTCCACAATCCTGGATAAGGGTACAGATGGATGGATGAGGTTAGTGTATGCTTGCACATTTAAACAACACTTTAATGCTTTGTTGCAACTTTAAGGCAAAAATGAGACACTGACGCACTGACAGTACATGGAGTTTAATACTTCAAATTTCATGATAAATTAATATTTCTCTCTGTTTTCACTGTACTTTGTTGGGGGGGGGGCAGCATAATTAAAACGTCTACTAAGAAGATACTCATTAATAATGCACAGCTAATTACAGAAGTAAAAATGCATAATTTTTACTACGAATAATAAATCGCGTAACTATTCCCACACAATTTCGAGATACAAATAAAGTCAGGAAGCGGCGATGACGGCTGGATTGCATTTCAGTAAGTGAATTACTTCCTCAAAGGACTGTGCGGCGCAGCGACAGTAACACTCAGTGTGGTGGATGCTCCTTAATTTACGGCTTAATTGTTTTCGTGGCGGTGTCAATGACGGGGAAATGGCCCAATTCGGGGACCAACCGGGATTAAAAGGACACACGAACAGACAGTTTAAAACTGTGTAGTTTCAGTTACCAATAAGCTATATGATTTCAAAAGTTAGGTCTGTGACACGATTATATTTTTTCAATATATTTAGGCTTGACCAAGATGCTAGGCTGACCTAAACCCTTCATGAGATACGCGGTTAATATGCTCTGGTTCTAAATCAAGAACATCTATTCCATATTTATTTAGATACGAACGTTAAGCCAAATTTAAAACAATATATCATGATACTGTCGTAGTAAACAAATCCATTGTAAATGGGAAATAGACGCTGATTGAGCTTCGCTGCCCCTAGGCGAGGTTTTGGATATGGTGTTCATGCAGTGCCACCTATCGGTCAGACAGCAGGCTTGCATTCAATAGAAATCCCCTCCGCGTATGCAACTGATTCAAACAGTATGTATTCTTAAAATACCCAATATCGATGTCCAAAAAACTAGCGTAACTTCAAGCAGAACCAAGTAAAGCGTTTCGGGTAGAAAACTCTAAACTGATATTTTGTGAGCTCGTATATATTGTACGGACACATTAATTAGGCCTCCTTAATTTGTATATGTGCATTACATGTGTAAACCTACATCAGTTTACATGACCGCTGAAACATTTCACTGCATTTGCAGTCCACTATCAATTGACAGTCTATATGGAGTTCTAACCAAATCCGATTTCCATCAACTGTTTCGTGTATGTAAACAAAGCATTTAAAATACTTCAGGTCTTCGCATTTTGTGACTGTTCTAGATAAGCATGCCTGTAAATTAAGGCATATTACATACAGAAAGTTGGAGTGCTGTACAGCGTAATTTTCTGCGACTTCCATTCCTCCAGCGGTTTTTATTTCTCTCGCACATTAATCTTTGGTAATAAACGTTTCCGCAACACCACCACCTTTATTTTTAACGACGAAATAAGAAATACAGACAAATGTCTTCAGTGAGAACGAATCAGTGAAACGACTACAGCACAACTGGACTGAAACAGATATAGAATTTATTTTCAACCATAAGTAGGAAAAATACATAGGTGTAAAGGAAACAGCAGACCCTGTTAAAAACAAACTAATCGAAAAGGTAACCAAGACATAAGGACAACAGTAAAATTGAAAAATCCTTGTTTACCATTAGGCATTTTTAATAGTTCCTAGTAATGATTTTAAAAACAGCTGCCTATGTCTATATTAACATTCTTCAAACATTGTGCAAGTGTTTTGCTGGTATTTAATGAATGGTAAACAAGAGTTGGTCCAGTGCATTCACATATGACAGTCAATATATTTATATATATTTATATATATATTTATACACACGCACACGGCCAGCTACAGTCCTCTTTGCTGCACAACTAATACATGAACGTTATAACCAAGCGGATGAGGAAAAGGGACAGAAGACGAGTTTAGCGAAAACTGGTGTAAGATAGTAGGGTCTATAAAACGTCCTTTTCAACTTTAGCTCCTTCCAAAATTGACATCATATTACTAGACTGCAATGACCCTTAAAGATTACAATAATCCAATACCAACAAGGACATCTGCATTATTCTTCCCCACTGACATTAAAAGGGCAGAATCTTTCCCGCTTTCATTTTTAAGCAGCAGCTAGAAACCTCAACACGCACGTAACACGGACGCAACTGGCCAATGAGCGACGAGCAAAAGTGGGATGGGGGCGGGACTACCCAAACAAACTAGTCGAGCTTTAAAACAGCCTCACTGATGAGTGCAAATACAGACTAGGAAAGTACCACAAATATAAAACACCGAGTTCAAGGGGGAGGGTGGTCGATGTGTATGTGCTGATCATAACTGAAATGTCCACCCTGACTGACTCACCCTTTGCCTCTACAGCCTCAGCTGAAGGGATCTACAAGATTGGACCTGTTGGGGTGGGGACTGGAAATTTAAAGTGCTGAGAGCATGAACTGGCACACCTCAGAAGTGACAGGAGACCCGAATTCCAATTCTGCCATTACCCGCTGCCCTTAAAAAAAAAAAAAAAAAAAAAAAAAAAAAACGTCACATCACTTTACAAGGGACCCATCCACTATAGCGTTTCCAAAACAGTGAGAAAGCGGCTTTGTACATACACTACCGGGGGGAGGGGGGGGTGTTAGGACAGCCTAATGCCTTCAGAACGACAGGTGGAGAGCACATTTCCTATGTGGTGGCAATCACTCATGTGTCTGGATGCATTTTCAATGGTAACATGGAGACAAGGACTCTCGATTCTCAGATAAGAAACCATAAATCCATAATTCATTGCATTTATGAAACTTTTATAAAAGAATTTGGTCTGTGCATCATGGAAAACGATGGGTTAAACAAAAAGATGAAATCATTCAACCACAGGATAATCATGACATACACACTGAACAAGATTCATTTCAAAGAAAGAAAATGAGATACAACGTTTATTCACACTTTACAAAAACAAAAAAAAGGCTGTTTTAATCAACTACAATAGTATCAGCAATTCAATATAATCAACTGGACACTTCGTTCAACAGAAACAAGTGAAAAGGAAATTTTAAATATATAAGAGCAGGCTCTGGGTAAAGAGGACATCTCAGACCTATCGCTTCACTGTATGTCTTCCTTTGGAAAGTTAAAATTTATTAAATTAAAATTGGTTTGTACACCAGCACATATTTAAAAGCTGTAATAGTCGATCTTAGGTAGTAGCTGCACTTGTTACCAGCTTTAAGTGCTTGTCAATCAATTTCCAATTAAAAACCTTGGGAATTATTTACCCCTTTTACATCTCCGTGGCCAATTGTAGCAGAACTCAATGGTATCGGAATTCAACAAGCTAGACTGTGCTCTTTTCTTAAAGCCCACAAAAACAACAAAACAAAACAAAAAGCTAAGTTACAGTAACAGATTAGCTTACATCTTGGCTTCATAACAGTATGCAACAGATGGCACTGTAGGCAGGAGGGAAAAAAAATACATATACCCATGGTCTAGCACTTGGGAAAGACCTAAAACAAAGATGAGAGAACTGCCTGAGTTAAGGAAGAGGAAGTGGCCCTCTAGAGCTAAACTGGTTATTAATGAGACCAAGGAAGGAAGGGTGATTCTCTGGGAGGCAATGCAGCATGCAAATGGAAGGGTACTGATAGTACGATTTGATAGAAATCAGACAGATCCCAACGATTAAAGAGTCACTGATTACTACAGAACTCTGTAAACCCACAAGGAGACCAGAAACAACAATATTAACTTCCACAGCAGATATTAAACTGGACAGAATCCTTAAAAAAAAAGGAAAGAAAATCCGAAGAGCTGCTCAGCTGTCAGACGATTGCACAACCTATGTGACCAACGGAATCGTTGAGGCACAATGCATTTTTTTTTTTTTTTTTTTTTAAATCTCCCTTCAGCGACCGGTCTCCTCCACACATCTTTCCCAAGGGGGGGAGGGGGTGGTGTCCGTTCTCCAGACAGCCGAAAGCATGGGGGCGGGGTACTTCCCTCGCTATTTCATACGCCCCGGGGGGGGTGTGTGTGACTTGGGGCATGTTGGCGAAAGCTGCCTGAACGAGCAGATTGACTCCTGAAGTGCTGTCGGAATCTGCCTTGAGTGCAACATTTTGGAAATAAACACCGCTGTGGTACATCTAAGAAACGTAACCCATGGGAGTGCAAACGGTAGCAGCGATTACAGGAACAATTTTTTCTTCGTTTTTTTTTTTCCTTTGATTTTTGTTTTTTTAAAAAGTCTTTTGTACAAGCTGGTCGTGTCTTTAAACACGTTAAAACTGATATAAATTTAGTTCACAATACAATCTTTTTTTTCCCCAAATCTGATTTTTAGAATTCCAAGTACAAAAATGCAATAAATCAGGTCGTTTGCAGTTCATATACAATCATGTAAACGCTAATTCCAAATTTCAATATTATAAATACTTGTATGAAAAACCTCTACAATGAAAGACGAAGGTATGGTTGTGAAGGTCACTACTGGCAGCTAAGTCTAAGTGTATGTGTGTACGCTGGTGTCATGGCAGCTGTAATGCCACGCCAAGACCTCCAAGAGTCGACAGTCAATCACCCCCTTGGTCCCTGCAAAGGGCACTCAGTTACTGCAGCAGACAGGGCCGTCGGGCTTGGTCAGGACATCATTCGCGCCCTTAGGAGGGAACCTTCCCTTGTCTTGTGCCCTCAGTCGACTCCCTCCACCCCAGTTCACATGATGGCGTTACAGCCCAATTGCTTAATCGACTGACGATTAAAAAAATAAAATAAAATTCAATTAAAAAAAAAAATCACTCTGTAAAGGAGAGGGGCTACAGAGGGGGCCAACTTCATTCCCACCGTTTGAAGAGAGAAGAAAACACTGCTGAGAAATAAGACTGAAATATCTGAAAGACAGTAAATTCAGCTGAATAAATTAAGCTGCAGAGCTTCTAGAAATCAGAAATAAGGGGTTTTTGTGATAATCACCAAAAAAAATAAATAAAAAAAAGCAGTATGGCTTTAAGAGCCAGTAGACGTATAACATACTACTGCTATACAATGGCAATATGAGGTTTCAAATTAAAAGGGTGGGGGGTGGAGGGTGGGGGGGACTTGCAGCAGCAGGAGAGTTGGTTGGTTGGTTTCAGCACCATAGAGTGTGTAGCAAGTTTGGCTGGCTCTCTCCTTTGCTAACAAGTCCATCCCTTAAAACGAACAATTCATCACACAGGAGGGTATTACTGTGCACAAAAAAAAAAAAAGAGGGTTCATGGCAAATAAAAGGCAAAACGAAAAGGTAAGGATTTTTAACACAGCCGGAAAACTAGCTTGGATTTGGATAGCTATCGATGTTGCACTCTCTCCCCTGTGTGTGTTATGATGCTTGTGTGATCCTGAGTTCTTCCACCTGTGAAATCACTGCATTCATCTAGAGAGAATTTAAACTGTGGACTGCTGATAGAGAACGTAAAAGATTAACATCAGTGGGTATCGTCGCAGTAACAGTGGGGAGAGTGTAAAAAGTATCCAGATCATTACATTGCGCCTGAAAATGGTAAAAGTATTACCAGCATTGACTTTAGCGTCAATTAAAATCTATTAAAAACCATTACAAAAAGAGAAAAATCCCTGTTGGCCATACCTCACTTCTCTGATCATATTATTATACAGATTATGTATTTCTTCAAAAATTTACAGAAAAGCGCTTGGGGAGAATTAGCTCCCTCCAGTGGCTCGGAAGACTACCTGCGACCTTGCAGGTGGATTCCATTGACTGGTGGCGTATACGGCAGAACTAGCTCCAGCTGTGCAAATAGGGAGAAGTGATCAGAGGGGATATGAGAATGTGGGCAACCGCTGACATTGTTCTCAAGCCAGTTTGGATCCACTGGCCCCAAGACTCCCAACACATTGAGCAGAGGCTGAGAGTAGAAGATGTAATCAATGACACCCTGAAAGAGAAAAGGAAAGAGTTTTTTTAAACCCTTCGTGCTTCACTATCCCGCAGATACTGCAAGCATTGACCAGGAAAAATCTTTAGCTAGCTTGGGGTCACTTTATCTGCATTCAAGTTCTCGTTACACAAAGTGCACGAAAGTCAGGATCACGTCCACGATATTTAGTCAGAACTACTTTATGTCAGTGTCTGCAAACATTTCAATTTGAGTTTAACTCAAAAGATGACCAGATGGGTCAAGCAGAAATACTCAGATTTCCAAGCTACGTTCAATTGTCAAGGTCTTAAAAAGAACCCAACAGGAGCTAATTGACAGGTCACATAAAACTCTACGACCATCAAGCTTTGGAGAGTCTGTAAACTGGCCATAGAAAGATACGCTCTGAAACCGTTTAACGGGAAATGTGCAGCTCCACACACAGCAGTCTCGCTCATTTTATTAATCTGCTTTGACTTGAGAGAACCAGCTCAAGCTAGAAGACAACTGATGCTTTGGCGATTTCTCTGACAGAAGCAACCAGAAAATCCCAGCACCCAGAGAAAGAGAAGGGACTGTACCTTGAAGTCGAAGGTATAGTTGGTGTAAGGCATGAGGCCGTTCTCGTAGGCGCTCTTCAGCTTGAAGCCGTGCGTGATTCTGCCGTTGGGTGTGCCCTTCTTGCCATTGCAGTTGAAATTGGTCAGGCTGTCGACGTAGCGAAGCTCTTTGAAGTCCTTGTGCGTGCTGTCCACCCCTCCTGTGCTCAGGTACTCCACCACACCTGTACACGTTACAGACATGCATCACACCATTTGTCATTCAGGAAGCCACACCCACGGCCTCTCTAGCGCCATCCACTGGTCACGCAAAACCAAGTCTCCTCCAAGCTCCAATCAGATCCTCACACTCTTTGGAAATAACCTAGTGCACATTTGGCTGATACATTTGGCAAAGAACTTACCAGAATCGGGCAATGAGTTGAGGTCAGCGCACAGCACAAGGGGGATGGCGTTGGTCTCACCGGAGATGGAGTTCAGCTTGAGGCTTCTTGTGGTGTTATCAATGATGTTCTTGATCTCCGACAGGAACATCATGGTCTGGACTAACTTCACATCGGAGTACTCTGGGTCCCAGTGCATGTGAGCATTAGCCACCAGGAGGAGCTGTTTCTCCATCCCATGCAGTTTCCCAGCTGGAAAGCAAGAGTAGCTTAAGCCAGACACCACAGTACGAGACTCCATTGTGTGCCGTAAGCCTGGAGACCTACCCGTCTGCTCCATCGTCTCCTTGCGAAGCTCCAGGAGGACCGCAACCCCAATGTTATCCTTCGTCATAACGCGGTTTAGCATGGCTTCCGAACCCTCCGAATTAGCCATGGCCAGCTGGTTAAACTCCACAGTATGTTTCTGCACCAAGACAAACCTGTAGGCGACGCAAGCGAGATTTAACGGGCCGGCACAGCTGATACGGGACGGAACGCGGAAGAAGCTGTCTCAGGAGGCAAGCTCACTTTTCAGTTTTGAAGAATATTGCACATCCATCCACATGCTTACGGTCCGATTCGGACATGGTTCTGGCCCTGGACTTTGGGCTGAAGAAGCCTTCGTATCCATGCTCTTTCAGCTCTACCAGAAAGTAGTTGTAGTACTGTTCCGTTTCAACTTCCTATAAAGACAACACAGGGCAGATGTAACCAATCAGCCTCACACAAAGCCAGCCAGCTATTTTTACATCATCTCTTATTGATCATTCCCCACATCTATGCAGGCAAATATTAAACGTTTAAGTTTTTAGTACATGCTATCCGCGCCTTTTCCCAGGAGCACGGCAGCCCGGCACTAACGTCTGAGCAATGATATGGTTGGTGTGTGGAGTACAGCAGAAAGAAAATAGCCGCTACACAAAACTGCTCACTACAAGGTCTATGAATTATCTTGAGTAACCAGGTCCTGATTTCTGCTAGGAGATCATGCTGTTGAATTTTTCAAGTATGTGTTTCGGCGCTGTATTCAGTCCCATAATATTCTAAAGACGACTGATATTTCTACATCCGATTTCTCCAAAACCAGGCAATTCCCATCTAGATGGATAAACAGAACTATAGCATATTTGAATTTTTTTTTTTTTGGAGGTGACCTGCCCCTTTAACATCTATTTACATATCAAATTAGTAATACAAATTACAATACCATACAATAAGCCCCTACAGGGAAAACATCGCAAGTTCAAAAGTAAGACTATACATACGCCATGAGATCACTTATATGTAACGGCTCAGCTCTAAAGCTAATCAGATGCGGTCGCAGCGCCAGCCCCACCTGCAGGCTGATGATGTCAGCGCAGCAGCTCAGGATTTCCTGCATGATGGCCTTCTTCCTGTACTCCCAGTTGAGCGCCCACGACGGGCAGTAGCCGTAGAGCTGGCGCGTGGCGTACTTGTCGCAGAGCACGTTGTAGCACATGACAGAAAACAACGCTGCAGTGAGAAAGGGCGGGAAAGGTTAAAGCGGCATGACTTGAGATCGTGCTGAAGACAGAGGCATGGCGCGGACGGGGCGGGAGGTCTTGCCTGCAGGGCGCGTCCTGTCTGGCTCCTGTAGCACGATCCAGGACCTGGGTGGGGGCTGCTCTGTGGAGACTAGAGCCAGATAAAAGCAGGATCAGTGCACCTGGGCTCTCTGTTACAGCCTATTCAGGTTCATCAATTAGTCATCTGGATAATCAAATCGTCCTGTTTGCTAGAGGAGGGATCGCATTTCAGCTCTGGCACTGGGATTGGTTGGGAGGGGTGGGCAAGGGCTCAAAACGCCTAAAAGGGCATGGCAATGACATCTGCCATTTAAGAACAGGGCACAAATAAATCAATTTATACTGAACTGAATAACATTTACATGAATACCCTGAGTCAGCATCCCAGATCACAGAACATCCTGTTTTCAACCTCCTCTTGATTAGCCAGAACATGAATGCAGCACGCACTGTAGGAAAAAAACCTGCTTATCCGACACAGTTTTCACATCACGTCAAATCTGACATCTGCAGAGAAGGCCGCCATTAAGACGTTTATGAGTTACACCCGTCCCGGTCTGCAACGTTAACTTTAAGCAGCTAAAATCCCACATGCTCTTTATTTGTCATTTCCACTTTCCTGGAGCAATGTGATCAGGGAAATGTCACATGATTCAATCACAGTAAAATATACACCAATATCCTGAGTTTACTAAGCAAGTCTTAGGCAACAGTAGAGCAGACAGTGGGAAACAAAGCAGCTATGTTTGAAATTACATTCATCTTAGCTCTAAATTGAAGATACAACTACAACAGCGGCACAGCTGCTAGTAACTGACCACTGCACTACACAACACCTCTCCACCAAGTCGGTTTTCCTATCACAGTCATATGTTCAGCTGTCCATCTTTACGCCAATACAAAGGTGGAATTTGATTTGACAAAAACACAGTTCCGGGCAACATCCATTAACATCTATCAGATAAGGACAATAAAATCTGGTGTCTTACAGGCTGCACTTAGGACAAATCACAAGATTGTTAAAACATCTCCCACACTGAATTTGTTTGATTAGCTGTAGCAGGCCTCTGAACAATAAACGGCAAAGCCAGCCGATCCAGAATCAACACAGAAGTACGTTAAGCTAAGGAGAAGGGTCCGCGGCGAGTAAAACACCTCCCAGCATGACTGACACATATTAAACCACAAACTGACCAATCAGCACAAACAAGCTTCCGGCCAATGAGAAAGGAGCACTCACTGCGTTTGGTGGTGCCAGCGAGGTTATCCAGCAGGTAGTTCAGTAACCGACGTGTCCCATCTGGTTCCTGATAGAGGCTCATAATTTCTTGTGCAAGTGGGTTTCCTACAGGGAGCAGCAAAAGAAGGGATGAGAAGTGTTTAATCTTCTCAAAGACTTTCACTTGATGCCTACTATTAAGGCCTTAAATGCAATCCAACGGAAGTAATACCTGAAAGTTCAGTTATGCAGACAAAATTACACAGAAGAGAATGTGAAAGCATGTGCTCATTCTATCATTCACTACACCTAATCTGCCTTACAGCTTACACCTCTTGCAATTAAATATTTTGGTGGTTTCCCAGACTGGACACACAGATAAGAGTCTTGACCCCGAAAGCGAGAGACTCACCTTTCAAGCCAAGTGTTTGTAACTGAAACAGCTTCCCAAGTTCGAAAGGTAGAACCCGCAACTGGTTGTTATTTAAAAGCAGTTCCCTGAAAAGGACAAGAAGTGCCAGCTTTAGTGACGAGAGCCCCGGCCATGATTTTCTGCACCTGGAGATGCGTTCCAAACTCGTTAATACCGAGGGCACGGTGCATCGAAATGGGCAATTAGCAGAGCTGGCATGGGAAGTAGGCGGAGTGGAGAGGACAGAGAAACAAACTGAAACCTAGAGAGACCAATCCGCAACTTGGCAGATGCCAGCGAAGGGCAATCTAGACAGTGTGCCCGTGTACTGGAGGGCCAAGCACTTGCTGTTCCATCTGCCATGTGACTGCAGACCTCAGGGCTCACTACCTAAACAGAGCAGCCCTTGTCAAAGCATTCAGGTTTGTCAAAATAAAACCATTTATATGAAACAGAAACCATAGCTGGGTGAAGACACAAAAGCACCCAGACTGCATTTTCTTGAGTCAAACTGTGCCATGTGGCTCTTCAGATTAATGGACACCAACAATCCTTCTTTTCAGCTGTTTAATTACATGCTTCAGACAGAAAGAATATTCTCTAAACAGCCCAAAGACACAAGATCTTTTGTTCAACAGAGCAAGACAAGGCTACCCCCCCCATTTAACACATCATCCCCATTTCTCAAAAACAAGTGACACCTTACGCCACGCCACTGATCTATCCAGCTGAAGAGGTAGACAACAGCCAGAGGAAAGTTCTGGATAATTATCGCAGTCGAAGAGCTTATTTTAGGAAGCCCAAGTCCTTAGAATCATTGTTCTTTTGTTGCAGATGTTTCAGGGAGTAAAACCTGACAGTTGGCTGTCTCAGCTGGCTGGGTTAACTTAGGCTAGGAGTCATGACTGTCCAATAGGAATGCTCCTTACCTAAACTCTTATCAGCCGATCATGACTCCTAGCTTAAGTTAACCCAGACAGCTGAGAAATCCTGCTTCGTGGAACGGTTTCAGGAATTACTTAGGCGTGGGAGGAGCAGGACGCGAGGGTGGGGGCGGGGCAGCTCACCTGAGAGACACCATGTTGCCGAGTTCAGCTGGCAGGCTCCTGATCTTGTTGGATGAAAGGTCCAAGTACACCAAGTTATGGAGTTTGGCAATGTCAGGTGGAATGCGTGACAGAGAGTTGTCACTGATATGCAGGGCAGTGAGGTGCGTAAGGGACCACAGCGCAGAACTCAGGCTACGCACTCTGCCTGCGCGTGGCAAAGACAAGTGCAGACATATTACACACAGTAACATACGCAAGCGCATCGCTGGATGCGTCACTGCTGTGAATCAGGCTTAGTATCCGACTCAAGGCTACTAGACAAGAGTCTCACCTGAGATACAAAGCGCAACATTCAGACTACAACACTATATTACTCACTAGGCAAGTAACCCAAAGGCTTCAGAAGTATGTGCGCATATACTGCTTAAAACACAGGGTCATTCTCAGTTTCAAAGCTAGCCAGAGGAATTAAACAGGTCGACGTTTTTGTTACTTAAACCAAAATATGCATTGTGTGAGGCTGAATACACAGAACATTCTGGATTTTGGCCTTTTTAAATAACATCTGAGCGCACGCTCCCTCCAAGTGAAACGACTGCCTGACCGGACGCAGAAAAACTGAAAATGTGCCCGATTTAAAAATCTTTGCTCAACACTCCGAGAACAGGACCAGAGAGAGTGTCGACGGCAGTGGATCTGCAGCCGTGCCCCGCCGCGTTAAAGATTTAAAAAGACCCTCCTTACCGCTGATTTCAAGCTCGGCCCAGTACGACTTCTTCCCATTGGCTGCCTCCTCACTCGACATTATCGTGTACATCCGCCGAGGGTCAGGTGGGTCGTATTTTTCCTTAGGCATTCCGGTTAACACTACGAAGACAGACAGTTGCATCAGAGGCGTACAAGGAAACCGTGCCTCGGAACATCAACGCACTTGTCCAAATTTACAGAGACTACATGCCGCCTGTTAATGCCTCACGATTCATGTCACTCTGTCCCAGAAACACTCGGAATCCAGTCTACAAATAAGGAACAACACCTTCCTTCAAATCCTTTAAGACACAGAAATGCCATTAATAGTACAGTGTCAGTGTTACTAACCACCTGGTGTTGAGTTGGGCTTTACACAAAAAGAACCCCAATATAAAATAAGAACACAGAGAAATACAATTACTACTCCTAGGTCGATCTTAGCTGATCTTTCTCTCTAATTAGATCTGGAAGGTAAAAAGAGTCAATGCCAGAAACAATTCAAACAGATCAAGCCTCCTGAGAGCATTTTAAATAGTTTTATGCAAATCTTATTTTTAATACATTTATAGTGACTTTGCTCATTTAAATTTTATTTCATTTAATAAATAGTATTTCTATTGCAGATCTAACCCTGACAGGGTTCTGAACCTTTGTTTAGAATTAAACACTTTACAGGAAATTCCATCCATTTTACACAAAAAAGAGGGAGGGTGGTAAATTGAAGGTCAGCTGCTCAGAGGAGCTTCTGTTCCCCATTTAATACTACAAGATGCGATATGCAAAATGTGTTTAATATATATGCTCCAATAAAATCCAAAACAGCATCAAAAAGGATTTGAATAAAAATTCCGCAAAAAGCCCTGACGTGGAAAACGTCTGCCAATATTCAGCAAATTTTCCATGCAGTGATAACATATAATAAAGGAGTTTGATATGGGGCACTGTTCAACAAACTGGTGACATCACCTGCTCACATTCAGAATCTCAGAAGTGAATACTGGGTGCAGGAAATGATCAAAGGCACTATTTCAACCTTGACATAAATGAAGCATTTCCTGGAACCCGACATGAAACACTTCATGCATGGTACACAAGTAAAAGTACAATTAGATGCAAATGCAGATTTGACACTCGGCAAAGTCAGCTGAAACGTCATAAAACCAGACGCACATTCACTGGAAGGCCACAGGTCCAAATCTTACTGCATTTCATGGTGGTTAGCCAATTTACAAACCATAAATGTCTCTTTGGGGGGGGGGGGGGGGGTTAAATTGTAATGGCACGGTTTACTCATGCCACATGGGCCTGGTACGTAAAGCGCAAACAACGGCGGAACGTAGCTGTCCTTTCCAGAAGCGGCAGAAAGGCGATAGGGGGGCGGGACTCAGACCATGCCGGACAGCCATTGGAGCGCTGGCCCGTCAATCAAAAACGCATCCCATTTCCTCATATAAGTCTTAACTGGCCAGCAATCAGAAAACAATCTAAACGGCGCTTCAGAAACAGGCCTTGGCAGTGAAACCTTGCCATTTGTCTTTAGCACAGTTAGAAATACACCGTCATGGAAGCTCACCGTGGTTTCTTTCTATCTGAAACGGCAGAGTTTCACTGTTATACTCAAGACGGTCACCACTCTCCGCGTCAGCTAATGTTACCTGAAGGCATGCACACATGGCTCGCCAGCTATGTGCTCCCAAATATGATAAACCAATAAAGGCAAGCCGACAACTTTAATCCGTATTGTGACTGAAAAGAAGTTTGTAACCAGCCCACTAAAAAGTATTTTTTTCCACATCAGAAGGACATCCACTACATTTCCTAAAAATGCACGTCTGAGCTTTTAAATGCTTCGGGTAATTATAATTCTTCCAAATAAAACCCTAGATTGGCATTTCCCTGTCATCGGGCTTCCAGAAATCAACTTACTATTGTCCGGCGAACATGTGTTTACATAGGTAGCCTATTAGCTTAGCCGCTAAACGATCGGTTCAAAATAATAAAAACTACTAATGGTCTGTTCGAGGTGATTAGAAAGTCGTCAATTACTTATTTCGTTGGAAAATAGTCCCAGCAGCCTAGTTAGTTAAAAATAATATCCAAACTGATGAAGTCTATTTCACATAAACAATGATCTAGCTAGCCCCCCACGGGATAACTGGTTTGTCAATATTGTTAGCTAGCGGATGATTCGAATTCTACCGCTTAATCTCGTCACATCATGCAAATAAACGTCGAAATTGGCTTTTTAAACGCCCTTCCCCCGAAAAGGGGCGCTCTCCTGCGTGCTCCGTGGCGAACTATTCCCAAAAAAAAAACGACCGCTGGTTAATTTCTGTTGTAATTAACGCAGCTGGCTAGCAAACGTAAGCACGTCCAAAAAAAAAGAAGAGAAAGGATATACCTACGTCGACGCTTAATGAGCGCAGGTGTTAAAGTTTGATTTGTCTGCCCTCGTTTTTGCTTTTGTTGTCGTTTGGTTTTGCTTTGTTTTACCTGAAAACGCATACCAATTCGCGAGGACGAGTGCGTATTTCCTTTGTTTCTGGTTCAATGTGTATCCGCTGCTTTCTCCACACAGATACGAGCGCAAACACGCATCATGGCGGCCCTGCGCCTCTTGGTTTACGAAGACAACGCCGGCGCTCATTGGTCGGCCCGCGGCGCGAGCGCAAACGCGCATCATGGCGGACCGGGGATTCTTTGGTTTACAAGGGCAACGCCGGCGCTCATTGGTCAGTCCGCAGCACGCCGCGCTGCCATTGGACGCCGGCCTTGCACAAACGCCTCCGCACTGGGTTTCGCTCGCACGCCATTGAGTCGCACTGGAGCTGCGCTCGACGCGAACTGAATTGTTTTAAATCCATCGGCGAAAGAAAAGGACACGAAAAACATGATAAAACGTATACAAACGCCCGTATTCCGTGAATGAACGAAACCACATCTTACACGCGATAGATCTACTTGTATTTAGTATGGATTGTTTACAAAACGAACATGCTTAAATGAATAGTCATGGAGCATATAACCATATTAAGGGTCACAGGGGGCCTGGAGCCTATCCCAGCTAGCACAGGACACAAGACTGGGGGTACACCCTGGAAAGGATGCCAGTCCATCACAGGGTCGATACACAAGCGTAATCAGAAGCAATTTAGTGACGCCAATTAATCTAAATGCATATCTTTTGAATGATGAAGGAATTCAGCGACCAGGTTTCTGTTAAGTCATATTTTATTACACATACAAAGTTACACTGTATTTGTTTAGTTATCAAACTTATGATATGAGAGAGCACAGTGGCTTCGTGGGTAACCATGTCCTCACACCCCAAGGGCGGCCGGTGTGAATCCCGCTTGCGTGTTCTCAGCCTGTTTCCTCTCGTCTTTCCAGTTTCCTCCCATAATCCACTATAAGGTCAATTAGTGTCTCTAAATTACTCATAGTGAGTGAGAGTCTGGCCCGTGAAGATCTAACGTCCTGTCCACCCAGGGAGCCGGTTAACTGCAACCCCATACTGTTTATTACTTTTCTCGTCCATCTTGCATAAGTATATAAGGAGGATGGACAATTCAGTCTTAAAGGAGCTGGTATCACCTCTTATACAATCAATGCAGGCGTAATACATTGTCCAGCAAGTCCACTTCCACCCAAAGGGATTATGGTTGAAGCATGATGTTTCCGTAGTAGAAATTGGTTCAACTCCCTCCATAGATTATGTATCAATGAATCTGGCTGCTAATTAATGTTGGTCTCTCTGGTATAGTAGTATTTGGGTTGTGACTTTTGTGACAAAGATTGAATTATAGTACAACTTAGTTGAATCCTTTAGTAGATTCCTACACCCCACAATAATGGGTTTTCTTCTGCAAGTTATGACTGGTATTAGCATTGTCCATATAACCCTAGTTCTCCAGGTTCTAGAAACAATACCAATAAATGACTTAACATATTCTTTAAAGCTATTACGTTTTACTGTAAATGAGCAGTGTTTTAGTCTTTCTCACCAACTAAATCTGTCCATTAAATATACTTAACTTCAGTGCCGCCCCTCCCTACACGCAGAACACGCGCTGTGCGTAGGGCCCCACGATCCATGGGGGGCCCCATTTTCCG
>JAODKC010000051.1:2637736-2665943 GCA_026777985.1 Mormyrops attenuatus | reverse complement strand
CGGACAGGCCTGCCGTGCATAATCACTGAGACTGCTGTCCTATAGGGACTCTGACGGACAGGCCTGCCGTGCATAATCACTGAGACTGCTGTCCTATAGGGACTCTGACGGACAGGCCTGCCGTGCATAATTCCCAGGCCTGGGACAAAATTACTTCAACAGGGCTCCCAAGACATGCAGCCCCTTCTTCCTGGGGCCTCTCTGAGCTCCAAGCACAGGAGAACATATCCAGTTGGGGGAAGGGGGCATATCTAGTTGGGGAAAGGACAATTCTAAGGGCCCCTGTCTAAAAAATTGTAACATAATTGGACTGGTCTGGGTTGGGGGCCCAGTATGATATGGTTTCATGGGGCCCAAAATCTCTAGTTGCACCCCTGAACCCTGGCACAACAAGCCTGCTAACCAATCTCTCTTGAGTTATGTCCATGCCCTTAGCCGCAATGCTAACGGTAATGCTGAACTATGACCTTCCCCAGTTGTCCCCCTGAGACAGCAGGCCTGCTAACCAATCATTGTTGAGTTACATGTCCACGCCCTTAGCCACTATGCTAATGGTAACGGTGACCTATAACCTTCACCAGTTGTCCCCCTGAGACAGCAGGCCTGCTAACCAATCATGTCCATGCCCTTAGCCCCTACGCTAATGCTAATGGTGACCTATGACCTTTCCCACAGACCACACCTCCCCATGATCCTCTCGTGTCCCATCGTTTCTCCTCCGCCTTCTTGCCAGGGGCCCCTCTCCTCTTTTCCGCAGCAGCCTCGACGTTGAAGGGTACCAACTTCCCCGGCTTCAGCTTCTTCTTCTGTGGGAATTCAGACGTGTGTCACGCACAGACTGACGGTGAGCCAGAGCCAATGTACTCAGTCTCACCCCCTGCCGAGCTTCACACCCCCATCAAGAACTGCATATTTATAATCTATACCGCATGCAAGCTGGCAAATCCTATGCCAGGCATAATAGGAGAACAGAAACCACTGATCAAAGACTCCGAAAAGGCTTTGCTGTTGAACCCTTAGGTGGAGTATTTAACTGGATCAAATTCAGTAAAACACCCAACTGTGTAAATGAAGAGAATGTGTGCAAATCTGTCAAATGACATAACAAGCTGCAACAGCGAGCATAACAATGCTACCATCTATGTAGCCTTCTGAGATCCAACAATTCATGTTTGTCCTCACTAGTGGACTTAATGTTTTTGCTCATGTCTCTCATACTATACAGGCCACTCCATTAAGACTTGTTGGTCCATAAAAAAGGACAGTTAGGGTGTTAAGATGACATCACATGGACGGGGCTGCGACCTTGCCAGCTTCCTCTTCCTGTCAAACCAAAATTTTTAATCAATATCGATTTTTTTTCACTAGATCTCAGGAGGTCATATGACCCATGAAACTGCTTCTGATTGGTTATCTAAGACCATCGTTGTCAGGCTGCCTGGACTGACAGGCTAAGCGGATGGATGGGACTGAGGGCGCGTGGACGCCGCCTACGCTCTTGTCGCTGGAGGAAGGGCTGTCCGTCGCTTGGCTCCTTCTCGGCTCCGGACTCTTGGCGGCCTGGCAGGGCTCCGGAAGAGGCCTGCCTTCCATATTGGCCATCATGCAGCTCTGGTAGATCGGAGATCGCACAAAACGCGTGTAGCTGTCAAACTTCATCAGTTTGAAGATCTGCCATAGTGCAAAACAGGAAGGAATTATTAATGCGAGACTGCGCATTCCGTCCTAAATTTATATCATTTATTAGGTGTCTAATGCACATGACTTATTAAAACAGGTACATCATAAGAATTCCACAGTGTTCCGGAAGGAAAAAATGAAGATGAAGACAATGATAATGACTAAAATAAACATCTTTTCAAACCGTGGTTGGATGAAACAGTTAGAACAGCTGCGAACATTTTGTTCTCTCTGCCAACGTAAATAGAAGATCCATTTTCTTTTCTCTTTATTTTACGTGTTTTCACCTGGTTGTCTTGGCCAGTACCTGTTGCTGAGCTTTGTCAAACATGTTTGGTGTCGGGGACTCCAAGTCTTTTTCCTGAACACGGGCCGTGTCGTCAATGTTGATCGGGTAGGTGGCGCTCTTGGAGAGGTAGGTGGCGAAAACACTCCGGGCATTGCGTGTCAGCTGCCGCACAGAGGACAGTTCACAGCTACTTCCATCCATTACTATTTATGTCACACTGCTGAACATTTTCTCTTGGCAAACGAATACACGACAGTCAATAAAATGCCAAGCACCTCCTCTTTCTGGCTGGCCGGAATCTGCCGGAACCTTTCGCACGCCTGCCAGAACTGGATGTTTTCCGCGCTAACCTCTGATTCCAGGAAAGCCTACGAAACAGAGCATCCGGATCATTTTTATTTATCATGTAACCATCCAGCAAGGGACCTGTGA
The DNA here is from genome assembly GCA_026777985.1 of Mormyrops attenuatus. Classification (NCBI taxonomy): domain Eukaryota; kingdom Metazoa; phylum Chordata; class Actinopteri; order Osteoglossiformes; family Mormyridae; genus Mormyrops; species Mormyrops attenuatus. The sequence goes on along the minus strand of JAODKC010000051.1, from coordinate 2,663,542 downwards.
AACATCCGTCTGGTAAATTATTCTTAAATAATCATTCAAAAGGTACAAATCAACAGCGACTCTGGCATAACAAAGAATGACCAAAAATGCAGACAAGACCATCACAATTTTGAATTTTTCTAAATTTGGTTTTATTTATTTTTGGTTTTATTTAAATTATGATATTAAATCACGGTGGAGTGTAACATAAGCTAAAAAGACATGTGACATATAATTCCTAAGGTAGTGCTTCCCAACGCAGTCCCCGGGGACCCAAAGACGATCCACGTTTTTGCTCCCTCCCATCTCGCCTACCAGGAGACACCAGCTAAAATTGCTGTAAATATTGCTGTATCCATACTCCAGGAAATGTGATGTTCTGCTCAGAAAGCAGCATTTTGATTGGTTTACATATCAGCCAATGGGTGTGCAAGTTATTGCCCCCTCGGATTGGGTCAGAGGTCGGGTTCACCGTGAAGTAGCGCACGCCGACGGGATCCTCCAGCAGCCTCTCGAAACTGACGGCCCAGCTGGCCACCGCACCCAGGTTCCGGCATGTTCCACCACCCCCTGCCTGGCTCGAAGCCGAGTTCAGGCTGTGACTACTGCCGCGGCCATCCCGATGGGCCGTGTTCAGCTCTGTCCACAGAGATATGGAGGAAACAGCCAGTCATTCCAAAAGTCACAAAGTATGTTACACCACTGGCGAGAATAGAGCAGTGGGGGACTTTTATCTCCTCAACTCCTAGTTTGCTAAGCAAAGCCATTATCGGCTCAGTAATTAACGTCATTGACTTTTAATTTGAAAAAATCACAAAAGTTTGCGGATTTGGAGTGCCTGCCTGCCCCTCGCCCCCCCCCATTACAGCAGTGTCTTCTCATTTCAGCCAAATGAGGAAATGAAATCACGCTATAGACGATGCCGGTACTGAACAAATACCCTCAAACACGCACAGTTGACAGTTAACCCTATAGGCTCAGCTGCAACATGTGACCCGCTAAGAGAGTCAATCTCAGATCTTTTTGGGCGAAAAACAATGAACCGGGGCCAGATTCCCTAGGCCTACTCAAGTACTGGGGCATCAAAATAGCAGCTAACTGCTAACCCTAAGTATAGTACAAACTCATGTGTGCTCTTTTTCCGTGCTAGCCCTCTCTTCCCTGTTTTGTCTGGTTTACTTGGCCAGGAACCGAATCCATAATGGAAATCTTACCTCCATCAGACACCGCCAGGTTCTGAGAAGACAAAAAGACACGAGACAGAGGAATTTCAGCAGGAAACTTAAAATTAAGCACCGAAACTGTAAGAGTATATGCAGTGACTGAAAGCGAATGGTGCTGCATAAAGAAAATGTACACGAGAATTAGTTCTCAAACTAATGGATATTTATGGAGGATATTAGAGTTAAAAAGATGGATGACAGCTGGATTTGCTTTGGGATAAAGGTGCATCAAACTGAAACACTAATATAACAGGAATCATCACTGAAAATCACTATGATGACAACAGCTGTAGGCTAAAATAGCTTCTTATCACTATGTGCTGTTTGTAGCACATGTTAAGAACAAGGAAGTACAGCATTTGCAAACTTCTTCTTAACTCTTGAATTCTGAATGTCCGTTTAAAGTGATTTTTAAAAGAAATTTGCAATAGAGGTAAAGAAATGTCAAGCATTGTAGTGTGAATAAAATTCTGACTTATGCCGCAGTGAGATCTTACTGTATAATCACAACCAACCGATGAATTACAGAATAATATAAAGATATACTTAATCGTTCAGTATGAGCGTTCTTTCTGTGTCATTACTCAGTAAGTATTCAGTATTAATGCCTGAAAAATCACGAAGTCTTACAAAACTGCTGTATTGTTTTGCTATGTTGTGACCATTATCAATGTTCAGTATCATCACACAGAGCAGTGAAAGTGAAAGCTGCTCACATAGGTACCATGCTAGACATAAGCACAGAAATTTGTCACTGGTAGCTATCAAAGTACTTCTAAAAAGCTTCACTAATCATCCGAGACATATTAAACTCTTATACTATGTCAGCCAATTGAAAAATACTAAAGTTCTTTACCATAAGTGGAGCAGTTTGAAACAAAAATAATAATAATAGCAACATTGTTACCAAATTTATATCGCAGCTACAGCACATCTAACAGCATTAAGGCCAAAACAGAACAAAAACTATAACGTTTGTTCCTAGCTAGCCAAAGCATTATGCCTTTTAGAGCTATAAGCAGACACTAATTTTGACTTTACGTTAAAAACATCATTCCACGGTATCACTCACCTTGTTACCATTAGGGACTGCCAAGTTTCTAAATATTTTGGACATAACATCTGCAGGGTCCAAAATCAAAGATAAATTAGCTGTTGATCACTAACAGCGAATAGTCACTAAAGTAAATAGTTGTGATACAGCTTCCTCACTTGCTGGCGTAGCCGTACTTCCTGCTCGAAAAGGAAGTTGTGCACTGCAAAATGCCGCAAAAGGAAGTGTGGGTAATTCAGGCAAACAACGTCTCTTCGTTTTACGTCACTCAGATATCTGAAAAGGCCTTTCGTTACTATCATTTGAGCGGATGAAAGGTTTTTCTGAACCAAGAGCAAAGGAAAATAAATCAAATGGTAACACTTTACTTGATGGGGCACAAATAATGTAGTATTGTGCTATTACCTATGTATTATGTCTTATAACCACAAACTAAATATTAGTTACATACTGATCTCTTGTTCATTCATCATTAATGAATCATAACGCATCTCTTATCTCAAGTTGCAACTATTTGTGTTCATAATTTGTACTTCAGTAATAAATGACTTATTACTAAGTATTTGTGCCCAGTCAAGTAAAATGTCACCATCACCTGGGTTAACCTATACCTACAAGTACTACATATGGCTGGTAAATGTACACAATATACTCACTAAAAATACTGTACATAGGAAGGGGGGCGTGGCCACTGAGAGAAAAGAGTCAGGTGACGGTGAGGGGGTTTGTTCATTGGTTCAACCTGTCCTTCGTTTTGGTTACTGATTGTTCACTTTTTGTTTCTAGCAGTAGACTGACCATGTTTTATTCGTCAGTATCTCAACTCTCCACACTTATTCTTTATTTGTTACTCGCTCGTAGTACTATGCATCTATTCATTTCCTGATAAATGACCAATTCTTGTCCTTCAAACACAGTTACCCAAACAGTTTTTTTCTTTATCTAGTTAACAGAGCATATCTTCCAAACATAGTATTGTTATGGTGATGTGAGATGTGCTGCTGTGCTATAGTAGGGCATATAACAATAGCCCTAAGCATCAGTCCAGCCAACCACAAACAGTTTATCCAGGTCAGGGTCACTGGGGGGTCTGGAGACTGTCCCGGGCATCACAGGGCAGATGGGCACCCTGGGTGGGATGCCAGTCCATCACAGACCATATTTGCTCAAACACTATGGGCAATTTAGAGACGCAGAGCGGGTGAAAATCATAACTCAGTTAACCAATCAGTACAGCCACAGAACAACAAGAAATAGGCCAAATACATTACAATTAACAAACACAGGAAATTAGGGAAATTTTATTAAACACGGAGGCTAACACTAGGAAAAAACTAGGAACATAAGTACAAGCATGCAGAGCTAAATAAATTGGGTGTGAGTACAAAAGTACAGGGAGTCACGAAACACATTATGGACTAGGGTTACATGACAGAGGGAAGAGGATGGCCAGCGACAAACACATAGGACAGGCATGGTCACCGACCCTGACAACTTAGTAATAACTCAGTTACTACTGACGTACAAATCATGAAGAAATCATGAACAAATATAGTTGATAAAAGATGCATCATGATTAATTAATGATGAACAAACATGAGATCAGTATTTCACGTGTTATTCATGACTGGTTCCTTCAGTAGTTCGCAAAGGTTTACAGAATTAGATATAGTAACAAATATTGTAAATACAGTAACTGCTTGATAAAATTTGTCATGATTCATTAATGATTAATTAACATTAAATCAGTATGTAACTAAGACTTAGTTTGTGGTTGATTAATACATAAGAGCATAATACTATATTATTTTTGCCCCGTCAAGTAAAGTGCTATCCAAAATATAAACATTTGTGATCAGCAGTGTTTTGAATAAGCAGCCTCTCAAATTACATACACTTAGACAAAACTGGGAATGTTTTAAAACAAGTATTAATATATTATTAAAGTACTTGAAATAATCCTCTAAGTGACATATACAACTGCATTTTTCATTTACTTGCTATATTGACCTAGATCTAGAAATTAGAGCTATGAGTTATTAACTGCATTTTTTAAGATACAGACTATACGCCATGGTATTTCGTGTTAATTTGCGAGTGAAAACGAACAAGCTTGTAAAGGTAACCCCAAAAGTCAGGCATTAATCAAAGGCCGGTACCTTAATCTATGTACATGCGCAGGTCTGCGGAGATGGCCGATGTCCATGATGGAAATGCGTCTGCTCATTAGACGTGGCTTAATTGGGGGGTGTGAACCAACCACAGCCATAAAACACATCACTGCTGGAAAAGACAAATGCTTTGCAAGCAAATATTAACTGTCCCGCGATAAACCGAACCGAAGTCATTCCCCGGTATGTAACGGTAATTAGTTAACAGAAATATATCGAGTTTTCTTTCTGACGGAGTTGTATCAATCACCCGTTAAATCGGATTCTGTTCCTTTTAATTCATATTGACACATATTTAGTTTTCAAATACCTGGTTGGAACCAAAATGTTTAATCGTTCCGGAACCTATATAATTATCATTTTCCGACCATTTGTGGCCGTGTTCTTCTGAATTTCTAAGTTAAATCTTAGAATGCGAGTCTAGGAAAAGTTTATGTTTTTGTCTTTAACAGCTTTTCTTTTTGGATGTGAATATCATGTCTGTTCAAATATTTTATGAAATAATTATCACGTTTAATCAATTGAGTATCTGCCGGTGATATTTAAGATGACATTTAAGATGGACGAAATGCTATGTGTCATCAGTATTAGCATTAGGTAACCACAGTTTTTTTATGGTCTGATAAAGCCGCCAAGATGCATTTATGAAGAAACTTAAAATACTGTAGGCCTGTTAGAACGATGCTGCGGATTAAAGCGGGGACGCTGAACACGTGCGCTTTCCATGCGCTCACCTATAATCTGCCATCTAAACTTACGCTTCCGGTATAGTATATTAAAATGCAAGCATTTCAGAATATTTCAGCGGTTTGCTTATTAATGAGATATGTATATCACATATAATGTAAGACATACCATACGGTATATGTAGATTCGCCATCTGCCACCCATCGTGAGCTCACAGTCCCATTTCATCCTTCGCCACACCGACTGATGATGTCTGTATGCGATTGACAATTCAATCATCACACAGCTATAATATCTGTCCGGGCTGAGAACTCAGTGTTTGTGGTGTATTTTGTGAAAAGGCCTGTAGACCTTAACTCTGTTACGCCGTAGAGCGCGCCGTGTATGGCGAGGGAATAAAGCCAACTGCGCGTTAAAGTTTTTCTAAACTCAAGTTTATTTGTATAGCACATTTTCGAACACAAAGGAGATTCAGAGTGCTTTACAAATATGAAAAAGAAGTAAAATACGTATCGGTAAATCGAAATAAAATATGAAAATTAAAATCAAAAGAACAAAACATTTAGAAACGGATATTAACGCTTTACTTGAGGGGACATGAATTATGTAGTAGTTCGGCTTACTTAATGCATTAATTAACGAGTAACTAAGTGTTTGTTAAGTATTGACCCCATGTTCATTTGTCATTAACTGGTCAGAAACAATAATTCTGTGTTTAAAATTGTACAACAACGGCCTCCTCTAGTCTGTAAATTTCTTGTGTTCTTATGTTCTAACAATTAACGCCTTAGAATGTTAACCAGCGAGTTTTCTCAGACACACAAACAGACCCCGATTGCGCTGCACGGAAAAACGCATAAATGCGGGGCACAGCCGTCTGCCTGGTCGCTTGAGTGCAGTGCGCAGGCGCGCAGGTGCCGCAACTTATCGCTTTCTATTGCTAATCGCTAAAAGTTTCTTGTACGGTGAACGGGAGAAAGATACCAGGAGCGGTTGAAAGAGTCAGTCTGCTTACACCAGTGTTTCCCAATGCAATCCACGGGGTCACCCCGGGCTCCACATTTTTGCTCCCTCCCAGCAAACGTGTGCTGTCTGGCAGGGAGCAAAATCCCGGACCATTCCTGAGGACCAGATTGGGAAACACTGGCTTAAATAGTTCAATATCCTATTTGTTATTTATTTGTTATCTTCTTGAAATTTCAGTAATAAATTTATCAGGATAAGAAGACATGGACTGCATCATCCATCAAAGTTCCCCCAGAACAAAGACAAAATGGGCTGGATTTTGGCATAAAATTCCCAGGCTGGACCCTTCATGAGTCCTCAGCTCTGCTTACCTTGATGTCATTGGAGCACATACAAAATGATATATGATATATACAAAAAAGTATATATCATTTACTCAGTCTGAAATTCAGTGACCGTGATTCAGTCTGAGAGAACTGTCGTCACACCTAGCACCGCGTGATTACTAGGGACGTAAAGTTACCAGTCAGGTCCGGTGTTAACCAGTATTAAAGATGAGGCCCCTGTGAGTGGAATCAGAAGATGGTGCAAGGATTTGCACAGTAACCTGGCTGATTAAAATTAATCCTCAGCACTAGGCTACTACAGTAGGTGCAAGTCTTGCTACCTGATGTTCTTGAAAACAGCAATCAGATAAACATGGATGCATCTTACTTTTATTCTTCATGCACATTCTTTAGGTGAGATGGATTTATGTTGTCTTGATGTGACAGTCAAGTACACTGCTGTCAAACAGTGCTGAGAAGGTAATAGGTCTAGAATAGTCTTTCTCCTCTTTCTGGGGGGGCGGGGGGGGGGGAGCCTTGTGTAACCTAATGCAGTGAGGTGGGAGGTGGGTTTTCTGCATAGCCTTTCACTTTTGCAGAACAGTGAAATGTCCCAACCGTAAAATAGTTTTTAAGATTAACATAAGGGATCATGTGACCCCACCTGGATTGGGGAGACTGGGGCCCCTTCCTGGAGCTGGCGGGCGAGTGTCTAGTGGCGGGGTCTCTAGGTCCACCCTCTTGTGGGGCCACCACCTGCAGGAGGGGCTCTGGGGGTGGGATACAGTGTAGATCAGGTGGTAGGCTTAGGGTTAGGGTTAGGGTTACATAGGTCCACCCTCCTGTGGTCCCACCACCTGGCCATGATTCTCAACCAGAAAAAGGTGAATTGCCCTCTTCTGGCGGGGGAGAAGTTTCTGCCTCTAGTGGAGGAGATCTTGAGGGAAACTTGTTGACGAATGAGACAATAAGGGAGCAGGAGATCAGCAGGCGGATTGGTGTAGTGTAGGCAGTAATGCAGACGCTGTACTGTTCTGTCTTAACGAAGGGACGGCTGAGCTGGAAGGTGAAGCGATCGATTTACGGGTCGAACTATGTTCCTGCTCTTAGCTATGGTCATGAGCTTTGGGGTACTTTAGGCATGTCCAACTTTGAGGAGACCCCCGAGGTGGAGCCAGGACAGGCTGGAGAGATTATATCTCTGTATGAGGTTGGGGTACACCCCGGCTGGGATGGCGCGTCACAGGGCATGAGTCTGGGGTACACCCCGGCTGGGATGGCGCGTCACGGGGCATGAGCCTGGGGTACACCCCAGATAGGATGCCAATGCACACACATGCTAAAGGCAATTTAGAGATGCAAGGGATCAAAACTGATTTGGACAGTGGAAGGTATTGGATACACAGGGGAAACCATCACAGCATTAGATGGTTATAGACCTGTACTGTGAAAATGTCTCTTTGAGAGGGCCAGCTATGCAACAGATAGCATAATTATTTACACATATTGTTGGCTTAAGACTAATCCTCACTCAGGTTACACCTCTCATGTATATATATATATATATATATATATATCAATTAAATATTATACGTGCATTTTTAATTTAGCATTTTTTTTACATTTCACATTTACCCATATCACATTTACCCGTAATATTGTATGCATATGTAGTTACGTAACGTGTACATGGTAACTGTACGCAAATTATTACAAAAGTCTTTAAAAACATTATTTAAAAAGCATCTTATTGCATCACACAGACATCCGCAGCCAGCCTGGGATGGAGGTCTGGACCCGTGCCAGCACCCGAGGCTCCGAATGGTGTTATAATTAACAGGTGTTAACAGTAATTTTTGTACTTGGCTCCTGTCCTTCGATGAAAATCTGGTAGGTGAATTAACTGGAAGGAGTGGGTATGGTGGAGCGAGTGAGGGAGGTAAAGGCGGGCGGGGGGGGGGAGATACGTAATGCCCCCTTGTGGCTGAGAGGGGTATCACTGCTCCTGTGTCTTTTCCGTGGCAGGTGGCCGTGGGATAATCCAGGTAAGTCCTGAATGCAGAGAGGTGGGGGAGGAGATGGTGGCTAATTCTGGCCCATTAATCCAGCCCCCACAGGGAGAAAAGGGCAGAGAAGGTCCCTCCTAGCTGGGGGAACGGAGAGCCGACGGTCTGTCCTGGGTCACCTGCGTTTCTCACCCGCCTTAGGGGCTGACCGTATGATGTAGCTCTGCTTCCAAGGCCAGTGTTCATGATGGGAGAGGTTCAGAAGGTAGGACGGTCCCTCCGCCACTTAGGGACGGGGCGTTTGTTGTGTATTTGGGACAGTGCAGTAGCTTTACAGCAACCCAGTATGCCACTGACTGAAAACCGATGGGATCTATAAGTATTTTGTTCATAATATTTTGTCCATCTCCTTATTTCATTATTCATTATCATGTCGGTGTATTAGGGAAGGGATCTGTGAGTTAGTACTTCAATATTTCATTATTAGTGTTGTTATAGGGCCCCCAGAACAATGACTTCATATCTTTTATTATTCATTAATGACTTGTAAGGAATCTAAAGAACAATCAGAAAGTGTTACTTTAACAGATCTCAAATATTTATGCTTTTTTTTCCCACATTTTGTGTCAAAAAATTGGTTGTCTTTGATTGTGTGCTGTCAGGTTTTGCTGTATTGATGTTTCCAATAGGGATTAATTAATTCAAGATGATGCAGAAATTCAGGTTTCTGATCCAGCATCCTTGGCCCTATGTAGATGGGCATATGTCTATCTGTGTAATTTCACATGCCGATTAATACTATAATTCATCTGAATTGCAAGTTAGATAAATTGTAGTTTTTGCTTCTTCTGACCCAATAAAAATCCTGTTTCTTAACTCGTCTGTCTGAAAATATCTTATCAGACCGTCCTGACAGGAACTCAGAGCGACGCTACCGGTGTTGCGAGCGGACGCTGGTCTAACGTTGTCTTCTGGCTGAGCTCAGGGTCTGTTTTCCGTCGTCGAGAGACTGAAAGGCGCCACAGAGCAGGAACTGAGGATCGTTCTCCTCGGCCTGGACAATGCGGGGAAGACGACGCTCCTGAAAAAGTTAGCGTGTGAAGATGTCCGCACCATAACCCCCACGCAGGTGAGGGGCAAAGCTAGCGGTTTTCCTCGCGCCTGGCAAGGCTCACAAAGCTTACATAACCTGGCCATCATGGCCAAGAACAGAGGGAGGGAGCCAAGATCAATTAAACTGCTACAATGCCGATTTTACTGACAGATGCCCCTTATTACATGCTCATCTCAGATGAATAGAAAATGTCTATAGTGTTAGTATAGTTACATAAGAAACTGAGTAGAGGACAGCAGAATTCCATCAGTGTGTGGCTCAGCCAGATTGGATGCTGTGCCTGTGATTGGTTGGTTGCTGGTTCAAATCCCATGGTTTGTCGAGTGATTTCATCATCGGGCCCTTAACCCCCCCGCCCCTCAAGGGATTGGTTGACCCGGTTTTCTCAAAATGTACATCATTTTGGATAAAATGGTCTCTAGGCACCATATAAAAATATGTAAAGGATTCATGACCCAAAATAAATGGCAAAAGTGCATTAGGAAGAAGGAGAGAAAAGGGTAATGAGCTTTAAACCTAATCAACAAGATTCTACATTCGTTATTGTCATCCCTCCTTATAAAGATATATAATCATAATTTTTTTTGCCTGACTCATTCAGTTCTGTTCTTGCCATTTTGCTATTAGTTTCAGTTGTAGTCACTGGCTACCAAAGGGACACTAAACACAAACATTTGGTGTTTTATATTATTGCAAAGGTGTTACTAATTAAAAAGCCCCCAATGAGACAGCCTGACAATCAACTTTATAACAGCTCATTTAAAACTAGAATTTGGGTTTCAATTTATTGCTACTGGAAGTGAATGATTTACCTAAAACTGCTGGATGTTTCTAATGTGATATATATATATATTGTTTTGCAAACAAAAGGATAAAGTAATGGTTTTTGTTACAAAACCAATAAATTAGCAGTATATTTGCTGAACTAAGCAGGCAGCCCAGGAGTGTCTGTGAGCACTGAATATACCTGCGTACGTATCACACAGGATCACAACATCAAGGGCATGAACATCAGGCTGGTTTACTAAGCTGAATTCCCAACAACTTGTCAGAGATGGAATCTGAAGAAAAATCTTACATGATTTGGGAAAACGCGGCGGCCTTGTGGAGCGTTTGAGCAGCGTGACGAGCAGCGTGGCGAGCGATGGGGGCCGGCGCTGCTGATGAGTGGGCGGGCTCCCCCCCCCCTCCGCCCACGGGCAGCTGCCGGTTCCCACAGTCGGGATGCTGAGTTTAGCCCGCTGACTGTGCCGAGCTGCACATTAATAGGACAGCCTGCTCTCCGCTCTGACTTCTGTTGGCCAGATCGGTTCCTCAATGTGTCATTAGTCCAGTGTTTCCCAACCCAGTACTTCGGGTCCCACAGTCAGTCCACACTTTTGCTCCCTCCCAGCTCGCCGTAGGGAGCAAAAATGTGGACTGTCTGGCAGGGAGTTGAGAGGAAGCAAAAACGTGGACTGTCTCTGGATTCCAGAGGACAGGGTTGGGAAACACTGTTTAAGACTGATGATAATGATGCTGTGTGGAAAAAAAACCCTTCTGGCAGAACCGGAACAATTATGCATAAAAAAAAACTCAGATTTACATTCGAAAATGAATTGAAATCAATAAACTCATTAGTGACAGTAAAATGGAATTTCCATTATAATAATAACCTTTTAATTTGGACCTACTTTCAATATATGCTAATATATTAATGTCATTCAAATGACATAATACTGAAAAAGTATAATCACAAATTCCATCATTTCCGTCACTCTTTGCCTTTTGTCGGTGTACATGCAGTGGACGTGACGTACATCATCCGGTGTGCACGTGATTATATCCGAGCTGGGATACAGCCAGAGACCAGGGCTCTGTGTTTAGGAAGAATTTCAGTCAAAGAAAGAAAGGCACTGAAAAAGCCCCTTTTGCTCTTTGGAAGAAAATGTTAAAAACGCTTTACAACTCGAAGAGAAAGATCATCACACCTCCAGTACTTTCTTATTCATTCTTAAATATAAATTTGACAACATAGGAGAGAGTTTGATATTTAGGGGGTGTCATTTAGTACTTAATAATTAAGGAATAATTGTAACTAGTCATTAAATGCAAAGATCTTTTTAATGGGGGGGGGTGCATGAATCCAAATTGAATTCCTATGCCCCTGACTACAGAGATGCATGCTTATGTACTTATAACTGCATATTTTATGGCCTTATTTGCACTCTTTCCATTGTGGTTAGTAAACCTAAGCATTTTTTGGACGTGGGAGGGGTGGCCATAAATGTCTTCTCTTATCTGATGACTATGAAAAATTTATTTGTCAATCTATGATGTCTGCAGTCGCATATAACAAAAAAAAAATGAAACAGTATTACGCAACGGCAAGCTCTCAGCAGATTATTCTGAAATGGAAATGTAAGCAAATGGAAATTTATGGAGAGAGGTGTATAATTATGAGGCTTGTGATTAGATTACTTAAGAATAGAGGAAGAGAAGCAGTGGGTCGCTTACAAGTTCCCTCGAAATAGAAAAGGCTTTAAAACACTGAATCACACACTAATTATTAGGCCTGGTGACTAAGCAACGGTCTATGAATGATGACAGGCGGGCCTGCTAAAGAAAGTGTCTGCATTTAGGTGCCGGTTTACTGATACTGTCCTGTTTTGCAAACTCTCAGGGCTTCAACGTTAAAAGCGTGGCTGCCAACGGCATGAAACTCAACGTCTGGGACATTGGGGGCCAACGGAAGATTCGCCCTTTCTGGAAAAAATATTTAGAGAACACAGATTTGCTGGTAGGTGGTGAATTCTAACAACACTGACTTATTGACTGTTTGTTAATGACAGCTCAAGCAACAGGTGAGAAGGGACTGAAAATAAGTCTTTACTGTGATATAAGTATTTCAGGGACACAACAGGTTTTTCTGACTGAAAGGAAATTGCTGCTTTCTTAAACTAAAAAAGGTACATGGTCTAAAAACATGTTTATAGCACTAATGAGCCCCAGTTAACAGCAGGTTCACACTTTTTTTTCCAGATCTATGTGATAGACAGTGCAGACAAGAAGCGTTTTGAGGAGACCGGTCTGGTAATTGCACGTTTGTTTGTAATTTGTCGAAATGAAAACAATACTTTAATATATTGCTGCATTTTTTGCTCTGCTAAACTACTGCATCCTACTGCAACAAAGGTGGCCAACATTCAGCGAAGTAGAGTTTAAGACTTTTATCTTGAAATATGATTCTCTGAAAAAGGACCAATAACATTACCGTATCTTTGCATGTGCTTTTTCTTCAAAAGATACTATTGGTTACATTTGAATGATAATAAAGCACCATGAAATATTCACCAAGCTGCCTAGAACTTAGACAGAAATTCCATTGACAAATCTTAAGCTCTCCTTCAGTAAATATGGCACTTTTCCTTGCCTAACTCCACATCCGCAGGAACTCTCGGAGCTCATTGCTGAGGAGGACCTGAGGGGTGTGCCCGTGCTCGTCTTCGCCAACAAGCAGGACCTCGCCTCCGCCTCACCGGCCAGTGAGATCGCGGAGGGACTCAACCTGCACACCTACCGGGACCGACAGTGGCAGATCCAAGCCTGCTGTGCACTGACTGGGGAGGGTGTTCAGGTGGGTGCTGGAGCAAGACCCATTTCCGACTGGGGCAATGTCGAATTATAATCATATTCATAATAATCATAAATATTGTAACAGTAATGGGAATTTCTCTTTTCACCAGGATATTACTATTTTTGTTTTTAGATAAAAACCTAAAATAAATAAGTAAAATAAACAAAACAAATTAAAATTCAAATAACAATAGAAGATCTGTACTGCCAGAAAAAAGGGGCAGTGCTTCTCACTGGGGCTGTACAAATGTTTACCCTTTTTCTGACAGTGTGGAATTCTAATGATATCTGGACATTTATTTTAAAATATATTGTCAGGCTGTTATATTGCACTAATATAAATGAGAAGAGACACTACTCTGGTCTGTTCCCGCTCACTGATCATCTTAGTTCATGTACGGCTGTGAACTTGCACTTTGTCAGCTCGTTGTTTTAAGATGATGTCCTTTTTCCCCTACAACAGGATGGCATGAGCTGGATCTGCCGTAACATCGCCAATAAGAAGAAATGATCTGACGGCATTTTCCAGCAAAGTGATTTGCGGTCACCCTTATTTGAACTTTGTGGTGTTTCACCATCCTGCTGTAAATACATTCGTGAGAATTACAACTTTTTCAACATCATTCCTAAGAAATTACTTATTTCTCCAAAAACAAGATGACAGATTCTGTTCTAAAGTCTAAAGTAAATTCTGAATTAGCACAAAGAAAATAGCAGACCGATCATTATAGTCTATATTGTTAAGGAAAATGGCATGAGTATAATATATGTATAATATGTAACTATAATATGTTAGATTTAGTGTATATGATTAAAATGCTGAAATACACTTTATACAATTAATTCTTTTCCCTTTTTAGTCCATCCTTCTCTTTATATAGACAGATAATTTGGGACCTAAAGCACAGAATGTAATCAGTATCTTATAGGAATGAAATTATCACCTGGAAATTGGTTCTGTTGATGTCACCTCAGATACTCAGCTAAATACTCGCTTGACCTCTGTTGTCCCGGTAACCAATGTCACGGGTTACACTAAAGCTTGAGGCTTGGCTGTAGAAGGTAGGATGTTGTAACTATGCATTGGGAATTTCATGGGAGTAGCAGGGATGCTCGATGCAACGTGAGGTGCTAGTCGGGGGTTGGTGGGGGGCTGGATCACTGATTTCTATTCCCTCAGGAATGTACACTGTCATCAAACATACTGCATATTGTACTTCACTGTACACTAACAATCGATGTCCCGTCACCTCTTATTCACAAGCACTTACATATTATGCAGCTTTAAGGGTCTCAAGGCTGGTGTGACGCCCGTGCACAGTGATCATCCACCAGCACCATGAATGAGCTTTCCTGCCTTAAACCAGACAGTCCCTGCGATTAATAACATATTTAATTACATTATTACTAATTACATTGAATGTTTCATCTTGGGAATTATTATTAGAATTGTGCATTAATAATAATAACATTCAGAAGTTACATTTGTTGACTGACGTTCCGTTAATTCGCGTCTATAATGCTGCACGAGTTTCACACTGCTTGTGTGAGCACTACAGCTGAGCAGCTGTCACTGAGCCATCGAAAACAAACTCACATCTGTAGGATGGTGCTTCATTAGGTGTGACGCCACACTTGTGGCTGTATTAGTGTTGCAGTTACCTCATTGCAAAATGAGCAGTAATGAGCTTCGCTCAGATTTAATCCAGGTCCACCTGTCGGCCACTTTCTCTATCCACCACATTCTAGCACATTAACATCTTCTTGTAATTCTGAAGTTCCACCCCCTTACTGTTACATTCCACTTCTGTGGTCTTTGAAGAGTTGATGAGGACCATTCAGCAAAGGCTCACATCACCATTCAGCAAAGGCTCACATCACCATTCAGCAAAGGCTCACATCACCATTCGGCATGTGGCTCACATCACCATTCGGCATGTGGCTCACATCACCATTCGGCATTTGGCTCACATCACCATTCAGCATTTGGCTCACATCACCATCCAGCAAAGGCTCACATCACCATTCGGCATGTGGCTCACATCACCATTCAGCAAAGGCTCACATCATCATTCAGCATGTGGCTCACATCACCATTCAGCAAAGGCTCACATCATCATTCAGCATGTGGCTCACATCACCATTCCGCAAAGGCTCACATCACCATTCCGCAAAGGCTCACATCACCATTCAGCAAAGACTCACGTCACCATTCAGCAAAGGCTCACATCGCCATCCAGCATGTGGCTCACATCACCATCCAGCAAAGGCTCACATCACCATTCGGCATGTGGCTCACATCGCCATTCAGCAAAGGCTCACATCACCACTCAGCATGTGGCTCACATCACCATTCAGCATTTGGCTCACATCACCATTCAGCAAAGGCTCACATCACCACTCAGCATGTGGCTCACATCACCATTCAGCAAAGGCTCACATCGCCATTCAGCAAAGGCTCATATCACCATTCAGCATGTGGCTCACATCACCATTCAGAAAATGCTCAGTGGGCCAAGCCTCTGTGCCTGTGATCAGAAGGTTGCTGGTTCAAGCCTGGCCTTGGCATGTCTTTGGGTCCTTGGGCAAGGCACTTTACCCCTTGTCCCCTGGGTGCCATAACAGACGGCCAGCTTGAGGGACTTGAGGGAGACACGGTGAGAATTTCCCCATGGGGATCAATAAAAATATTTGTTATTAGGTAATCCACCTGAAATTCCTTGATTAAAGCAAACAGGGCTCTGCAGATATGGGCACAGCAGAGACTAACAATAACAATCTCACACAGTGGGTAGCACTGCTGCCTCACACCTCTGGGACCAGGGTTCAAGTGTTCACCAGGGCTCCATGTGTGTGGAGTCCGCATGTTCTCCCTGTGTTGTCATGGGTATTCTATGACAGTCCAAAAACTCTTTCCATTCTTTTTTCCAAGCAGTATCAGAAAACGGATGGATAGAGTCATAGTTGTCAATATGATCAATTCATAGCTGCATCTGGGATACCGAGGAACATGATGTACAGACACTCCCTGGGTTACGATACATTACATGGGATAGCCAACATTTTATTAGAAATTAGGTTTTGTGTTAATGATTTTACCCAACTGTAGGCTAAAGTAAGTGTTTTATCGGAACGTATCCCCATCATAACCTGGGGAGAGGCTGTATAAGGTTAAGGAGCCAAGAGACCCATGAGTAAGTGAGCATGTGGCTCTCCTGGCATCCGACCTGCTCACCCTGACATCAGTAAGGGCAGGAGACCATCACCCTTACCATGACAACGCGACAGGGGTGCCGTCGCTGAGCAACACAGCAACAGGCCCATCGGAGTCAGCTGTTCTTAAGGGGCCCAAGTGTTGAGCGTGCAGATCAAATTTTTATTATGGAGGACGGGAAGGAAAAGGGTGCAAATCCCCGATTGCTGTCCCTCCCCACTGCCGTAACCCGGCTAAAAAAAGCAAGTGAGCTATGACAGCTGCAGGGGGAGCAAATGCTATGGGCGGAACCCCGGACCGGCGAGTGGGCCATCACTGAGGCAGACGGGAATCCTCACAGTCCGACGCACAGCGCCGTCTCTCCTGGCTGCCAGGTAGGTCCGCAGACACAGAACCCGCTAACATGCTAACCTGCTAACGCGGCTCTCTTTGGAAAAAAACTTTGACAGAACGTAGAATGAAGCGTAAAGAATGTTAGATGAATAAGGATGGCAAGAGGATACCGGAGTCCCGAGTCTTACGCGATGAGTTCTTGTTTTTTTTTCACTAAAATATTTCTTGTTTGATGCAATCTACATAATGTTCAACATTATTTAAGCCAGTGCATGGATCAATATCTCACACATAGTGATGGTAATGATACTATTCACTGTTTTCCTTCTCATAATCACTGCATTATGGCCAGTTCCAGACCATAAAATTATTTTTTTACTTATACATGCTAGTTAAATATATGCTAAATATTTCACCCTGGTTCTAAGCAGCTCAATACTTTAGGACTTTTTTTTGCCAATGATGAAGCTAAAACGAAATATGTATCATAGACTGTACAAGTTTGCAATGTTGCCGAACAGTTTTGTCTGCCTTTTGACGTGTTCATCAATCTGCTTGACTGTATTTAATGTCTGTAACATGGCTGATAATGACATACTACTTCCTTTTCTGATGAAAATAACATTCCGTGGTTTCCTTTCTTGTCATTGTTTAGTCGTCTTTAGCCTTTAGGTAACACTTCCTCAAAGCAACATCGGTTCCCTCCATCCAAAAAGAGGAAGATGATTCAGAACTCATATGAAGAGTTGGCCAAACGAAGGAAACAGCAGGTCAAGGATCTGAGCCAGGAAGTCCTGGGAGGTAAACGACACAGAACGCAGACATGAAAATGACAGGAGCTCTGACCGTGTGCAACCCGACCTGAAGTCTGAAGTTAGCCAGAACCTCAGCTGTAAAACTGGGCTGCAGTAAAAATTCTTACACGACTACATCACTACGACCAGGGAGGCCTGTAATGCGTGCAAAAGAGCTGTTTTGATCCTGTATGCACCAGAGTCCCGCAAACCTATGCAATCATGCAAGACCCCGAAAGCGTATGGACACAGTAACTTGACCTGATTGAGGAGGGTAATATTTTTTTTTAGCGGATGACTGTCAGTACAAGAGATTTGGCAAGGAGATTAATCCTTATGAATGTGACTCAATGCCGAGAATGGAATGCTCTGACGTCAGATATAGATTTATATTATAAAATTAATAGAGCATCATGGACATTTGTCAGAGCCAAAATCGGATTCAAAGCAGAGAAAAGCATTTGAATTACTCTTGAAGGACTTATGAGCTGTGACATTGCGGTAACAAGCGTCTGTGTCTCTTAGAGCATCTCAACCTCGGGAAGAAGATCAGTGCCCCACAGGATGTAATGATGGAGGAACTGAAGCTCCTGACCAACAGGGGATCCCGTATGTTTCACGAAAGGTTGAGGAGGGTAGATAAGTTCATCCTGGAGAACATAGGAAGAGCTTCAGGCAAGGTATGGGGCCCAAAACTGGCTGTTTATCAATTCCAAGAACATAAAGAACGTACTTGTGTTTTTGGTAAGGGTATTCTTGATAACTTGCCTCCCATGAATGAACTTGGAATGCAATGAATCATGGGATTGGTCTCATTCGGCGAGGATGCGACCGATGAATTCTTGATATTTGGGGCGAGGCAACAATGACATCCGGGAATTTACAGTGTCCTCCATACTTCTGTTCTTGAGTATTAAAACTGTATTTTGGCAATGGAAGATTACGTCAGATGGGAACGCAGGAACGATCAAGTACGCATATCGATAAAACAGCCATAGCCTTCTTTGCATGCTGATGAATTGAATTGAATTGAATTCATTTTTATGTTGCAGCTTTCACAATAGGGTCGCCTCATTTCAAGTGTCCTTTGACATGTATATGTATATATCTAATTAGGTAGCGGAATCGAGCCAGGCTGTGAGGTCCGAGCCTGAGTCGGGAGCAGAACAAGATGGGAAGGGGAACTTTCAAACCGAGGTCTTCATCAAGCAGCCTGCGAGGAATAGTCTTGTTTCGGCTTTGAAGGGCACAGTGGCCAATAAAGGAAGCCCTGACGTCCTTGCGCCGGGTAACCCAGCTGCCGTAACGTCTTACCTTATTTGTTTATAGACATGATGTGTATACAAAACCGAGGGTCGGTACTCTGGATCTCTGGCTGTCTTTTCTCAGGCTACGCAAAACCGCTGACGGATATTCCTCATGAGAAGTTTAACGTCACTGTGATCCCCAAGTCATACTACTCACCCTGGCAGGAGGATCTGAGTGCTGGAAAGAAAATCCTGGCCACCCTCAATGCTCACCTGCCAGTGCTACCCCAGAAACTCACACCTGCCGACTACAAATGCTTCAACAGGTAACTGCCAACTCCAGGGGGTCGTATGTTCATAGAAATGACGCACAGAGGGCTGAATTGTCAATGGTGTCAAATAAAGAGCAATAAAAATCCTTACAGCCATTCACCCTAAAGGATGAAACAAATAGCTTTGATCATCTCCGAACAATTGCCTTCTTTACAAATAATTACAATTTTAACACTTAAATAACATATTGGAACCATTATTAAGCGAGCCCCAGTAGCCTAGTGGATGCCAGGGATGACGGGTTGAAGTCCCATCCGGGGTGTGACTGCGTTTAAGAAATTCCCCTCGGAATCGATAAAGCAAATTTTATCAGCGTCGTATATGACTCAGCAGATTAGGGTGCCGTGCCTGTGATTGGAAGGCCATAGGTTCAAATCCCAAGGTCAGCAGAGTGATTTCACCACTGGGCTCATGAGCAATGGCGTTAATTCGCAATAGATCCAGGGATTATCTCTGCCTGGTCTCTCAATTGCACGTCATTTAGGATAAATGTAGATCTGCTACATAAATTAAAGGTATTAAGTTATCAAAGAGCGATAATCTGCCCAGATCAATACAAATGAGGTCACCTAACATGCTTGACACTGTGTGAGGTCTGATTCTGAAACCTGAGCGCAGTTCTGGCTCTTGGTTCCTTGGGCCTGTGAGTTCAGCATCTATTTAAACCAAAAGGTCACACAGAAAACGCCTCCACACTCTGTGCATGCCTTTCAAGGCTCCAGACCAGAGGGTACACACAGAGGATCCTGTTCCTGTATCATAAAGGACACACCGTTAAAATGCTGCAGAGTTAAACGCCTGTATTGATGTATACAAAAGATACTGTTATGCGCACTGCTACAGTCTGCGAGGTGATGACTTGTTTGCTGAGTAAAATAAACCTATTCAATACATTTGTTACAGTGACTTTCCCCCAGCAAAGACTTGACTTTAAAAGATCACTGATCTGAGGCCTCGGACACCAGCAGCTGCTTGGCCCAATGGTCTGTTGTATACAGATATAGATGTGGTCCTTACAGTCTGGTAACAGACAGTAACACAGATATTAACCTCATCACCATACGATTACATCGTTGATTTCCCTACCACCTACAAGCCAATCCATCTTACCCTAATTCCATCATTCTAAGTCAGATGAAGAGCATGTTCTTAATCTAATTAAATTACGTAACCCTGCTTTTTGGACTTTCTACTTATAACTTCACTGTTTTTTGTATTTCCATTTTGCTATAATTTGTGCTAAAATGCTCTCATTCACTAACTAGCAAGAAAAACTTATGAAAACAAGGTGTAAATTAAAAATACTTTCAATGCTTGCATTTCAAGAGCCATTAAACTAGAAAAAACAGACATTCGTCAGACCAGCTAATTTCAATTAGTCCTAGAAATGGGAATGAGGTGCAAAGTTAGTTGGCATCAGCGCCTGTCCGTAAGTAAAACCCTCCTCTGGGTCCCCAATGGATATTTTAGCACCACTTGCTCGCTTCAGTGTTTGTGTTGTATGTTCACTGGTGGTCTGGCTAGCGACTTCCTGTTTCGGTTTTTAGTGGCCCGTGAAGGTTAATGAGCTTTTAAGTCGACAGAATAGTCATTGCACAGGGCTCAGGAAAGCTGGTTATTTCCACTGAGACAGACAGACCACAGCTAGGACAACCTGTCACATGGCTTCCCCTGCCCCAGAGTGACAGGTCACACACAAAAAATGCAGGATCCTTAAGCTTAATAACTTGCACTGTACTTTTATGCTCATGATATGGACTTGCGCCCCCATGTGGACCAGAGGGATAAAAGCCCATCAGGCCCTTGCTCACGTGTCTTGAGCACAGCCACAAGCAGGAGTTTGCGGAATATGCCGGTTTTTGTTTCCAGTTGCCCTTCTTGTTATACAACCTTTCGTCTTTGAGTGAGCTCTTGATTGAATGGATTGTCGGCTTTCAATCATCGTTAAAATTAACTCTAAGTGGCGGTCAAATTATGAAAATGATGCCAGCGGGCGGGGTGGGGGTTATTGATTTCTTCTCATGAATCTTAAAACAAGCAGTATGTTGAGTACATTATTACCTTTTGGTAACTAATTATAATTGGCTGCTAAGACTGACAGGGTGGGATGAACAGCAACACCTGATGTATTATACAAACGGACAAAAATAATCCAAAATTATTTCTCTTTCAATTTGTTGGCAAGAACCAATCTAATGGCCAAGATAACCGCTAAAGAATATTTATATTACATGTATTTTCTACCTTTACTTATTTACCGTTGCATTTAAACCTAGAATGGTCAAATGCTTTATTTTTAATCAGATGAATACAATAGGTGTTTTCGCTAGGTTTGTATCATATTTTTGTGTATTTATTGTCTAGAGGCCAGTATCGCAAAGCCGGTTTTGTTGCTTAGCTGGATAACTTGAACTTAAACCAGATTTAAGGTGCCCCAGTTTAAATGGACTTTATCTTTGCTCCTTTACATTCAGCCCAGACTACCTTAAATCCGACAAGCTTGTGATACAGGCCTCAGGTGCAGCATTTACCCAAACAAAGCACCTACCGATGAGTCTATATCCTGAAATACACCACACACACACACACACACACACACACACACGAGATGTGTCAGACTTCAGACCTGGCATGTGGAGTAGTGTTCGGTGTGTGATGCTAGCAAATTTTACTCAGATTCAATTACAACAGTCCAAGACAGAATCACTGCCAAGTGGCTCCGCTTCAATCCGATCAAGAATCGGCTCTTAAAGTGAGACATCGGCATGGGACAGTAGGAAGGCAGTGAAATAACCATGAGGTCAAGGAAAGTCACACATCATAAAATCGCCAACTGACCACGAACCCTGAAGCCAACATCTGGTATGTTTAAAAGATAAACAGTATTTCCCAGCAGTCGATTCCCAACAGGAAACAGGAAAACACTATGGGCAGAGATACTAGAGATGCCCCAATTCTAAAACAGATGTAATACAATGCTGCCATCTACTGGTAAGGGAAATATCGTCACCAATTACATAGCAGAGTTTTTGTAATGCCCATTTAATTAACAGACCTACTAAAAGATGATTTGTTAACATGGCGTGGCCACCATTACAGTAAAAGCAAAGAGATTTAATCAGCCGATTTAAATAACTGAAATCGTACGGACACAGAACATGCGAAAATGTCTCTTTTCCCCAGAGCGCCGATTCCGTTCAGCGGGACCACCGGGAGTGTGAGGACCCTGCCACTGCCAGGATTCGAGCTCGCTCTGGCTCGCACGGAGCCCAGCCTGGACTGGGAACGCGTCTCCAAAAGGCCCAACTTCAACCGGGCACCTCAGGGTTGGGGCTTAAGCAAGAAACCCGAGTCAACAGACCTATGAGGGAGAGGGGGCGGGGCTTGTGAGGTCTGAAGGCACCTCCCACCAGGCAGACCGCATACAATAAACTTATAACCTGACAGTGTCTGAAATCATCAGTTCGGAAACCCTGTATTAATGCTTTAAGCACAGTGCTGTACGTAAGCGCTCATACACTGAATGAAAGCGATCACGATTAACCGTGATCTCTACAATAACCGATCATTTCACATTCGTGACTTGGCAATTTCTCTTTGAAGAATTTGCCTTTTGTGAAAGCGCTATGGCGGATTTCCCACCGACACGTTCGGCTCTACGATGTTCTCGGCCGCATGACAAATTTTTCCTTCTGAAGAATGCAATCTGTTCAGCTCACGGCGGAAGAGTCTTCATGAAAAATGAATACTTGGTGCAAAAGAACCGCTACCCGTTAAAATGACCGGTCCAAATGTCAAAGAAAAAATTGCAAACATATCAAAGCGGTGTTTAAAAGTTAATAGAAATCCCCCTCTATCTTCCTGTGGATGTGTCAGAGGCGGGTAATTCAGGTCCAGAGAATAAACGTCCAGATCAAGAGTTTGTTTCAACCAACCAGCTGAGTACTCTGTGACTGACTATATACTCAACCAGTTGGTTAGAACAAAATCTTGGTCTAGACTTTTACTCTCTGGACCAGAGCTACCCACTTCTGTACACTATATGGTCCAATGGCCCATGGTCCAAAGACCAAGCGGAGGGCTTAAGGTGAACACAGTCACTAAAGCAAAAGATGCAGATTTGCTATTCCACAATTTTGGACTGTGGGAAGAGGAACATACCAACTTCGCATGAAGAGCGGGGGTGAGATTCAGCCACCCCCCCATAGTGTTACCCACATATGAGACCAGCTTCCATTTCCTGTTACACAACCACAGAAACACACAGTAATGTTGAGATGGTTTAATGAAAAGAAGCATTTCAAAGTTTTGAAGGCAATGCAGAGTGACTTGGCGCGATTCTTATGAGCGGCACCACATGACTGGTTTTCACCAATCCAGCGGGATGCGTGACAGCAGGCATACAATAAAACAAGTCCGGAAACAGCCTGTGACTAACGAAGGCTGGGGTCACACCTAGAAAACACACCTGCGTCCATATATACAACGTGAGTAGCAAAAAGAAATATTTACATAAGAATCAACCATACTTCCTGAAAAGCAGAGAGGACCTTCCTCGCCCTGTGAGGTCCTGGCACACCGAACCACCTCAAAGCACATCAGAGATTCCTTCACTCCTGCTAAACTTGCGACGCCAAACGTCAATGCCCCAAGTTACCGAAATGACAACAACTTTGACAACTCACAACGGCACAGAATATCTCTCCTGTTATGTCACATCTATTACCGGGTTAAAACTAATTTTAAAAAGGTGGAGTTAGGAGCCATCGTGCCGGCCGGCATGGGCGCCCATGCGCTGAGGATCCTGGGAAGGGTAGTGAAGTTGCCCCGGAGGTCTCATGGACATGGGCGGGGGAGGGGGAGAGCCCATAGCGTGGAAAATGGCTGGTCCAAAACCTGCGGGTAATCAAGAGATTATTCATCCACCTGATGGGGGTAAAGGCTGATTATACTTCTGCGTCAAGGTGACACCGTGACGAGCACTTGCGTGCTGCTGCATCTGTCACTCAGCAAGCACACCGCCAAACTGCTAGGTGATGCAGAGTTAGAACAAATTTACAAACGAGAGGAGGCCATTCGGTCCATCAAGCTTGTCTGGGGAGAACGTAACTAATAGCTCAGAGTTGTTAAAATCTTATCTAGCTCTGATTTAAAGGAACCCAGGGTTTTAGCTTGCGCTACACTAGCAGGAAGACTATTCCATACTCCAACTACATGCTGTGTAAAGAAGTGCTTCCTCAAATTCAGTTTAAAATGTTCTCCCGCTAATATCCAGTTTCAGATCTTGCATTTACCGTCTTCCCACCCTGAGATATATTCAAATCGCCGAATCACACAACTGAAACAATTTAAAAAAGTATCCTGGTTACATTTGTGCAGCTCCAAACTTCCCATAGACAGATTTGGAAAAATGTCAAGCCGCTACAAAGTCGCTCTTTATGCATTTGCCCTTATAAAGTGAGTGTCTATGCTACTTTCTCCTTTTCTTTAGCCTCGTAAAGTACGAACAAACTTAATGGCGGTAAGTGAAATTGGCGCTGGCGTCCTGAATCGTTTTACAGACCTGTTGCTACGACACCCAGGGTGGGTTATTTAATGCTAGACAAACAGCGCTCCTGTTTCAATCATGATATAAATACACCTGGGAAGTACGATTTCTTCGCCCCCCATAACAAAGTGAGGGCCACCAAGCGCTCTAGTCTACAGCTCCTGCGGTCTGCATCGCCACGATGTGTAGTTACATTTCTGGGGAGGTGCGTGCGTGCTACAGGGAGGGGTCCAGAGAAAACGCTGTACTCACAGCACCGATTCGACGCAGAAGCATGAATCAGCCCCGATACACACAGGAAACGCATTTTAGTGAAAGCTGCTGACGCAGACTCAACGCCGGAGCCGCACTTAAGGCTAAATGCCACTTAGGACTGCCGGCATGTAAAGGGAGCGGGGGCCGTTACCTGGCGGTGGGGGGGGCGCTATGCCTGGCGGAGGCGGTATGGAGATGCTCATGATGGCGGGAGACACGCTGGGGCTCAGGTTGAAGTAGTTGGCCGAGGATTCCTCCTCCGCTGGAGGGGGGGGCAGAGCTGCGGAACGGACAGGGGGGTGGAGGTCAGACAGGCTCCCATCCTGCGAAATGCAAATTCAACCGCGGGGGCGGCGATCTGAAGGACCGCGGACCAAGCGCTTAGGAGAGACTCTCAGTTTATAGTGGGGATAGCCGTCCTCACATGTATACAGCTGGGGTCAGACTCTCCCCATCATGGATCCGGTCCTGTTGGGCGCATCATCCACCCACCAGGATATTTCAGAAACTAAATAAATAGCTAGCGAGTAGAATTAGCTAGCTGGCTAGCGGGACATACTGCTTCAGCATCCTCTAAATAAGGAATGTGTTCATTTTATATTTAGTGTAGTGACTGTTTTTGGCCCACAGGGGGCGTGTGGAGCACTCACCTCCTGGGAGGCCAGGAACCGGCTCCAGCTTCAGCCCCACCTCTCCCACTCCGTCCCTCTCTCTGCCCCGTGCGGCCTGGGACCTGGGGGGCAGGAAGGGCATTTAGCACAGACCAAGAGTCTAGGCTGCCTTAACACTAACAAAGATAAGAAGCAAAGGCAAGCAGGTTCAAGAGGCAGTGAAATCTGCGGGAAACTTTATTGACAACTAAACATCTGGGGTGAGTTTCCCGAAGCCTTCTTAACGCTACGTCGTTCGTAAGTTCTGTGTTAAAAGATAGAACTAACGAA
>JAODKC010000051.1:2589405-2637636 GCA_026777985.1 Mormyrops attenuatus | reverse complement strand
GTTCGTAAGTTCTGTGTTAAAAGATAGAACTAACGAACGACGTAGCATTAAGAAGTCTTCGAGAAACTCACCCCTGGACGTTACACATCAGGACTCTGTAAGACTTGCAGGGAGGCTGACCCTTCAGACGGGTTAGGGTTAGCACGTGCGCTAACGATATGACTAGTGTTTAGGGTCCAGTGTGGCTCTGTAGAGATCAGGACTCCGCACCTGCCCCACTTGACTGTAAGGCGGCGCCCATTGACGATGAGCTTGTTGAAGGACTTCTCGGCGGCGAGCTCGGCCGACTGCCGCGTGGCGAACTGGATGAAGGCACACTGCTGCCTCTGCACGACCGTCGTGGTGCGGATCTCGCCGAACTGGTAGAAGTGGTTCCTGCGGGGAGCGCCGAACAGAGAGAGCGGAAGCATGAATGTCAGAGATAGAGGTGATAAAACATAGAAAAGGAGCAGACAGTCTTGGAGAGAAGCTGAAAACGGCAGAGCGACATCCACGACCGACCGGCCTGCCAAGAAAAAGTGTGAGTGATACAGAGAAGCAAATCTGTTAATCGCATACTTTCAGTGACATAATCGTGAGTGAAAAGTGCTACAGTAAATGTGCTCCCTTACTTTCATATAGTCAAAGTATCTTTCGTTGTCAGCTTTAGATACATTGAGGAGAAATATTCTCACTGGTCAGAGCAAATGAAAAGTAATGAGTATGATATAAATACTGAGAAACATGATATAAACTTGACATTGTAGGACAGGGACATAAAAAAAGTACAGTTAACTACCTGACTGTGGGGAAAATTATGCAAATCTGTCATTGAATAAGAAGAGCAGAATATGCAATAAATTATTTTAGTTTCAGAGCTACGAGTCCGGACTTTGGATTCCTTAACAGAACAGCCTTAGATTGAGAGGAACCAGAATATCTGACTGCTGAACAGTCTATCCATCCATCTATATACACCAGTGTTTCCCAGTCTGGTCCTCGGGGACCCGCAGACGGTCCGCATTCTTGCTCCTTCCCAGCTGCTGAGCAAAAACATGGACCGTCTGTTGGTCTCCGAGGACTGGATTGGGAAGCACTGATCCACACACACACACACACACACACACACACACGCCCCACCTGAGGTCAGCCTCGGTGACGGTGTCCCCCAGCCCCCCCACGTAAAGCGTGGTGATGGTCTTGTCCTCAGGGGGGTCCAGCCGTGGCATGGCGGACGCCTGCTTCAGCAGTTTGTTGGCCACCGGGTCATTGATGCCGTAGTAACGGTCCTTGATGTTCTGGTCGGCCAGTGGGTCATCTGGGTCGGTCGGCTTCTCATGCCTGGGGGGTCCAGACATCAGGCCAAGCATCACTCTCTGAACAGGCAGTGTTCCATGGGGGCTAGAAGCACATTTATTAAAGCTGCCTGCAAACTATAAATTAGCTGTTCCCTGGAATAACTTTAATGAAGGGATAGAATCCCATCCCACCTCCCTTTAAAAGGCAGCAGGAAAGTGCAACTTATGCTACATTAATAGATCCGAGACACTTTTGCTGCCAATTCAGGCCATTTACCTCTGAAGTCTAACTGTAGCGCCCCCTACCAGTGAGGAAGATGTACTACCGCACAGAATCCACCCCACACAATCCTCAGTCACCCACCTGTAAGGACACTCCTCCCCCCTCTTGCACTCGCCCTTCACCCAGAAGGAGCAGATGTGCGGCCGGTTCCTCTTGTAGTATGGCGTGGTGCGGGCCAACTTCAGCAACATGTCACTAGAGCTGGGCACCTTGCCCAGCTGGCCCACTGGCCGGGTTCCGTCCGAGTTCAGGATCTGCCATAGACCAGCAGGGGGAGACATCACGCAGTTAATCTGCTGTCCATTACCATGAGCCAAAAATTCAGTGTTTTGTTTTTTTTTTTATGCAGATGCTAGCATAGCCAGTCAATAGAAAAAAATAACATCACCAAGCACCACCAGACAAACGAACCAATCCCAGCCGAACATGAAGATGACATCACAGCACAGAGTGGTGAAAACCTGGAATAACTAATGATATTTATAGACTCGGGACAGTAGTCATCTTAGCGACAGGCGGTATGCAGACACTCTACAGGGCTTTTCCAAGTAATGGAGACAAACCAGCTGACATCCGCGTCCAGCGGGCACCGAAGAGCACTTTCCATAAGGTGTGGTCAGATAAAGAGAATATCAATCCACCTGCCACTAATAAATCTCCAGGTGATGAGCTTTGCAGAGGCCCTCCAGGGACCAGCTCAGGGTTGAGGGACCAAACGTTTACCAGGGTCCGTTACCTCTCTCTCCATGCTCTGCGTGTAGTACTCCTTGTTGACGTCCGATCTGGGCATATCATCTTTGATGGAGAGCCCCGTGTCCCGGACTTGGATGGGCAGCCCTGCAGGGGGGGGCGAGGGACACAGAGGCTATAAATGGCATGTTCGAGGGCACATTCTGACAGGCGAGACACGCCTGATGGGGGTAGTTTAAAAACGCCGGGCAGCGGCTCTTGGCTGATGCTCCGTGTCTCCGGGGCATGTGGAGAACCTGAGCCGAGGCTCGGTGGAACAATCTTCCCCCCCAGGGCACCAAACGAGACACAAACTAAACACACCAGATCTCCCACAGAAACTTGACTTACTCAGCCGTGCTACATGAACGACACCTTTACTGTTTCACAGGCAAACCAGGTTTGTATTGATAACACGGGATCGCTATACACTTTAAGAAAAAAAAAGTAGCAATTTGTACCTTTGAGGGTGCAATCACTGGGGCTGTAACCCTAACGGGTCTGCCAATTATACCCTTAGCTGTAGGTAAATGTAGCTTTAAAGATACAGAAATGGACTCTGAGGAACATTTTTGAACCACTGGGAGTACTTTAATGTTGCTTGACCCTGGGTAACAAAACTGTAGCAAGGCAGTACCCTTCTGACAGCATACTATAAATACTGTTTGATTTTGTATATCTAAGAAAATCGTATATGCTACTTGTTTGTCTGTGCAGACTTAATGTATGTGACCCATAGAAACAATCAAGACCTGGGAATATGCCATTTGGCTTCTGTCACACACCTGTAAGATAGAAATGGCAACAACCAACCTTGGATTTTGAGATATTATGCCTAAATCAATGGAAAAAGCCCAACGCGGCCTGAGGGCACCCACCGTACTCCAGGTCCAACAGGCATGTCTGACATACGTTCTTCATCTTGCTGCAAGTCTGACACACCTCTGTCTTCTTGAAGCGCATTCGGACCCCCGGGCACCATCGGAACACCGTGAAGGGCCTGGCGCAGATCTGGGGACAGGCAGATGTTGTTAAATACCTTCATCTCCTTAACACTTACGGTAAATTCCCATGCTATAACCGAACAGAGCCGGTTTTTATAAAAATGTTGCTTTTCTGACTTCTCACTCTGTTTCTCAGCCCAGTCCTCAGGACCCCCAGACAGTCCACATTTTTTGCTCCCTCCCAGCCCCCAACACACCCGTACCGAGGACTAGGTTGAGAAGCACCGAGTTAAGTTCACTCAGCTGTAGTCAGGAAACACCCCCCACACAGGAATGAATTCTGTACCACCATATAACTGCCTGAAAACATCACACAGTAAACCAATCACTTTAATCCACAGACAAATAGCTGATCATAACCGTCTCAAACCATTGAGTTTATAATTATAAACAGTTTTGATGATGCAAACTAAACGACTTACTTTGCATTCTTTGCCATACTTTTCTTTGGTCTGTTGAAAGAAAAACAAATTAAACTAAAGCATAAACAACCAGGAAACAAAGCTGTGTAAAGATGGAACAAAGAAGGTGACATTAAAGACACCGTCACCGCAAAAATACAGCCGTCGTTCGCTGGCAGCACAGAGGGCTCGCAAATAAGGCAAGAGCTGGATTCTAGAAATATTTAATTAATTTAATAAATACGATCGTGTATTTATATGTGACCTGTGTGGTTTTGAGTTGTGGTAATTTAAAGAAAAGTACACTCAGGATGTGTCAGATTAAAATCACATTTCAAACTGGCATAAAAACAAAACTAACAGAGTATTGTGCATGTGTGTCATTAGGTATTATTAGCAACGTGACAGAAGGCCTAATCACTTACCATACGAATATAGGGATTTTCACCCAGGCATGTCTGACAGAGAATGGGAAAGTCCTGCAGGAAAGAAGCAGATTCCCATATTCAGAAGCCGACACACGCAAAAGGATTCTGCACCCAGATGCTTCCAGGTCTCCGAGCAGCGACTGGCACAGCGAAAGCTCCCCAAGGATTCACTGGCCCGTCCGGTGTAACCAGACTGAATTTACACTTGACTGATAATTTCCCCTCAGTCTCACTTGGCAGGGGGGTTTATACCAACCGGGGGCATGACATTTTAACACGTAATCTCCCCTGCGTGTGTCTATCTATAGCATTTAATTAACTGTTACCACACAATACTTTGTAGTGGCATTTTAGCAAATAATTCACCTAACTGTACTCAATGTACCCTATTTACTGTGTTTAATCCAGCATTCCACGCACCCACACGCACTCTTATTAAACAGAATGCATGCAACCACTGGCTTGTCTTAACTGCATCTATATCTACTGTACGTGTCATGCAGGTCACCAGGCCAGCCATTGTCAACCAGACTGACAATCCCTTTGCCTGTGAACATACTGGATTTCCATTTGTTCATGTGTCTCCCTACAATTCACACCATGAGAAACGCTACTAGCTTCAAAGCTTACTTTAAGCCTTATGACAACATTCCCCCGTCCGAAGCGCCCCTATATTAGCGTCCATCTTTAATGCAGAGCAGTCTAAGAGCTGCAGAAACTATTTCGACCTGTTATTAGCGCAGCTCATAGCCATCAGCACTGGGAGTTACACGTCGCAGGCGTCCTGGGCTTTGCACCCTGCCGGACACCACCAGCTGTCACACCCCGACAATGATTTACCCACCAGGCACGTAGCATTTACCGACTGAAAAAAACTAACATTGAATGTTATGTCTATTTTTACGCCCATTGAAGGTTTCTTTTACCGCGAATACCCCGTGTTTTAACCACACCTGGCGCAAAACAGCTACATTTTCACCACTTTTACTTTCGCTCCAGCTGCAGAAAACGGTACCCGGTGCGGCCTGGTGGAGACACGCGACATAAATACCGAAGACGGGGACTAAAGTGGCGGAGTCACAGAAACCACCATAAGCGCCGTATCAGGTCATCAGAAAAACATGCCTCCGTTTAGACAGGGCATTCAGTCAACAACAGGCGTAAAATACTGGGGGCTGCGGGGTTGTAACCCCCCCCAGTAATTAAAGGCTAACGCATGCCCCAAGACTCACTAAATGGGTGGAGACGTTAACCACCCGCCCCCAATGTTCAACCCAAAGTTACGCCCTTGTAGTAAACCCTAACTTAAAGGAGCATTGAAGACTTATTTTTATTGTAAAATAACAACTGAATTGCGTACATGCCATGCGGCCCGGGACACACAGCCCCCGCCACCAGGAAATGGGCGATACTCTTTGTACACGACGCTTTCGGACGGGAAGCCTACATCATGCAGTGTTTTAGTGAAGTTACCCGAGTCTTTATCTCTGTTTATAACGTCGATCTCGTGCTCCAATCCGAAATTAAAGAAGCAACATCGTTCGGGTTCTGTTTCTCCCCCCCCCCAAAAAAGAATCAAACTATAGCTCATTTCAAACGTACCGCTTCTTCCCAGTTCTGCCTGTTGTACGTGTTCGAGCCGAGAGACGTCGCCATCTTCACGCAGGGAAAACTCCCGGCATGCAGCAGCAACTGCGAAGTCACGTGGGGGCGGACGTCTTTAAGCCCTTCGCCTATGATTGGTTAAATCGCTGCAGTTGCAACACGTAGAACACGTAACGCAATCGCGTTCATTTTAACGCACCTGGGCCCTTGCAGCCGTAACGCAGTTTTGGTCTTGTTGTCATGTTACATATTTTCGCCTTTAATTTTCTACAAAAACGTCTGAAATCTAAAAAGAACACTAGAAACCATTACTGCTGCGGAGAATTATTTACATTTGGCTTCATTTACTATACTACTTAAGAGGGAGTGATACTCAAAATTGCATTTGCTCAAATTTTGTTAGAACTTGCACTGGGGTTTAAAATCCTGAGTCATTCCCTTATCCAAAAATGCCTGTGTGCTTGTAATCACAAGGTCGCCGGTTCAAACCCGGCCTCAGCACGTTCGCGGGTCCTTGAGCAAGGCCCTTAACCCCCAGCTCCCTGGGCGCCGCTACAGGTGGCAGCCCTTCGCGGACAACTTACTCTACAAAGAGCAATTTGAGGGAGGGGTAAAGACAATTTCCCCATGGGGATTAATAAAGTATCTATCTATCTATCTGTTATTATTATTATTATTATTATTATTAAAGGATTTATGGCTTATTTGATTTACATTAAAAGGGAAAGTCATTCTCTCAAAACATACATGGGGGATTACGTAAACTTTAACACCGATTTGTAAGTTTCCAAACATATAGCGAAAATGCAATATAATGCTTTTCATATTCCATGCATAAGCATTGCAAAACATGGAAACATCTAACCTCCAAAGACAGGACAAGGCCAACGACAAAAAAATTTGCGTCAGTTTCTCAAATTGGAAAACGGTACTTCATATATTTTCATTGCTGAAACACTACCTTCCAAAGGCTTAATCATACTTGGCTGTGTTTTTATTATCGCTACATAATAGGCAGCATCAGATTGCTATTTACTTAGAGGACACAATTATCTAAATAAATAACGAGGTGTCAGCTTTCACAGATATGTGCTTATTGAAGCATAGCACTGCTCAGACTGACGCATCAAAGCACACTTTAAAAGCATCCATACGCAAGTCTAATTTCAACACTTGCATGCCTGGAATTCCAACATGTGTATGAAATCTCAGATCAGAGTGTTTTTAAATGCAGGTGTTTCTTCTCAGCACATAAACAACTTAAACACCACCACTGTTTAGTTTCAACATGCTGTCTGCTGCAGTGATGCTGTGGACCAGACGTCCCATCTTTCCTTCTTCAGCACGTCATGTTCCTTGATCATGTGACCTGTAACGTGGGCCTAGCCTCGTGAGCACACCGTGTTCCTTGATCATGTGACCTGTAACGTGGGCCTGGCCTTATGAGGTCGAGACTATGCAAATACTGCTGTTGTCTTATTTTAATTCGGCTACTGAATTCAATCTGCCGTGATTACGCAGCACAGATTCACATCACCTGTTTATCATTCTAGAATCTGTGAAATTGTTTCAACATACAAAGCAAAGCAGTTTTAAAAGATTACAGTACAAATCAGAATTTCGGGCAGAATATATAACATGCACTTGTGTGGCAGGAACTAAAAATCCAATAAATCAAAAATAGATTGTGTAACTGAAAAGAGAATCACTCCATTAGTTAGAAACATAACCATCCACTCCACAAGAACACACATAATCAACCGGCACAAAATTTGCCCATGTAACAGTTCTAATTGCTCTTGGAAATACAAGCACTTAGCGATGACATTTACAGTCGGACAAAAGGCCACCTTGCGCTTATCTCACAGCAGCGTGTCCAGTGTGAAAATAGCTCAACTCATCCCACACACACCTTAACATCCCTGGGTGTGTGAATCTTTCGGTCTCTTCATGGGTATTTCCCAAGTCGAGCAAAGACTCACACTGTTTCTGCATGATAATGACAATGATATGGATATATAACATCCATATTCACAGTCTAAGATTAGCTTTGTGCAGCGATGACACAAAGCAGAACTCAAAAGATCATTTTCACAGTGCCATTTTTACTCATTGTGGGGAAAATGTATTATTATTAGGAAATAGTAGGTTTGTCATTTTAAGATCATAAATGATATATTTTCTCAATGCATGTTAGCATTCAGAAACAAGGGTAACTGGACAGGGATATGCGTGGGACCAAATACAACTGCAATTTGTGGTGTGGCTATGCCGCAAAATAGATGAAATGGAGAATTATTATTCATATCTAGCACCAGCATTGGAAAGTTTAATGTTGACAAGCACTTCCCATATTTATAAGAATAATTCATGAGGCTTAGACATGGGTAACTCATCAGCATCAGAGATTACTGATTAATGATTGTATTCCAGGCCACAATGAAAACATGACAAAGCCTGGCAGTTCGGGAGTCAGAGAAACACATAGCTTTTGTGATGTAATAGAGGGCCTTACAGAAGCCCGCACTGTACTCTAATTTTGGAGGATGGATGGACGGGTAGACAGGCATACAGACAGACACAGACAGGCAGACAGACTGACACACAGACAGAGGCAGACAGACAGAAGCAGACAGACAGGCATACAGACAGACACAGACAGAGGCAGACAGATAGAGACAGACACAGACAGACTGACAGACATAGAGGCAAGCAGACAGACAGGCAGACAGACTGACACACAGACAGAGGCAGACAGACACAGACAGACACAGGCAGACAGACACAGAAAGACACGGGGGGGGGGATGTCTGAGCACGCGCTACTTTATTCCCAAATGATTGAAAGAGCCCCCCTTCTTGAGATCCTGAGTGACGATTTTCGATCACCGATGACCACTGACTTAGCGAACCTCAATTCTGGTTTGGTTCACCGAGGGGAAATCCCCCTCCGGCCCCCTTAGGCAAATTTAATAGGGGGGATCTCCCGTCAGCAAAACTTACCGAGGTGACCCATCCTCCCACCCGGTCTGCAACATTTACCGAGGGCTACTTCTCTTCCGCAGTCGAGCACCTGCATGGCGCAGCTTTTCAGCGTTAAGCACTGTATTTAGATTCAACGTTGAAGAAAGTGCGACGAATAGAAATGACGACAGCACCCACTAGCGGCTTCACTTTGAACAACAAGGACCCCTAGAAGCATCATCAACTCTAAACCGCGACGTTTTGGGCACACAAGTCAGGTATAACACAATAAAAGTTATATATTGGCCTTTCCAAACTTTATAATACAAAAACAATAAATGTTAATAAATGGAATTTATGCTTAAAATGTGCATGTTGCTTTCAGAACATGAAAATACTTCCTAGTCGTTTTATCATTGTCTTTATCAGGCCATTCATCCGTCCATCCATCCGTCCATCCATCCATCCATCCAATACAGGACCATGGGTTTTGGTGGGAGGGGCCGAGATCCTGTTTCAGCCAGCCCATGCCCCAGGGTGGGGGTACACCCTTAAGTTTTTTAATTGACTCATTGATTATTCAGTTCTAGCTGTACATGAACTAATTTTTGATTAATTAAAACAAACGCACTATAGACAATAAATTATACAATTACGGGCCAGTTCCTCGTCTGACCTGTGGAAAATCCAACTTCATCGATATTGGTTGTAGTATATTGTCTAAGTGGATGCTGGATTTTAAGTCGTGGAAAAGAGTTATTAACAAGATTATTAACCGAGACGACCAGACGAACTGAACCCATTAAATGGGAGGCATCGCCGGGCTTTCAGCTGATTTTGTGACATTATTGATTTTGTGACCTTTACAGATGAGAGAATACGATCCAAATCGTTTCCAGAGCCGAGCTCAAATAAAGTAAAACGTATGCCTATATTTTAGTTCCATTTATCCATGTCTGGTTAAGGTTTCACATTTTTATGTGAAATACATTGTTCTGTAAATCTTTTTCTAAGAAAGAATTTGTGTGTTATAGCCTTTTCCACACATGGTCATATTCTCCATTTCTTTCTAAAGTCCACATAGAGCACGGACTTTCCGCATGCATTAAATTTGCTGATTTGTTTAAATACATTCTCAGACATAAATTAATGTTGTTTTTGTCTGTATTGTCCCCAGTGAGTTGCAATGCTATTACATAGTCACTGTGGCTGTACCGGATCAAATCCCTCATTTTACTGACTATCCATCTGTGTATTAACGTGCAAATTTTAGAAATCAAATAATCTTAAATACAAATTTTTATGCATAAAGATTGTACAAACGTCGCTCATTCAGCTGCTTGGAAAAACAACGGGACAGAAAACGCCAGTGGGTGGAAAATTGTTCCACAATTTCTAACTGGGTCATACATCTCTGGTATATATTCATTATATTTGTACGTTGCAGATAATCTGACGTTAATTGTGAACTGTAGTTTTGAATAGATAGTCTCTCTGTGGGTGGTGTAAGGTGTTTCGGAATAACGTGTAATATATCAGATGTGTAAGGGCATATAAAATCAGTCGGATTCCTTCTGGTGTTACAAAACTTTAAAATGTATGCTTTGTACTGCAATGCAAACGTGGGTGTTGGATTCTGTTAGTAACATCTCACTCGCTGGAATGCATGTCTTTTTATGCAAACACTTCTGGAACGGCGGGGTCAGCTCACACCCTATTTTATTATCGGTGCGCATCGGGACTACGCAGACCGAAGGGACGACTCACGGGTCTTGTTTGCCCGTCGATGATCTTAGCTGCAAGAGCAGGCGAAGCTTCTCACGTTTCGCCGAGGCGATCTATCTGTGTCAGACGAGCGGGACGCTACTATTTAAGACCTCCCAGCTTAAGTTCAGATAAACCTTTCAGCTCTACTGCGTCAAGATCTGTTACGGAAAGTGGGTGAGTGGACCGACTGCCTTTATGGACGCATGCTGCGGTATGTGGCTTTGGAGGAGCTGCCGGGCTGGAATGCAGCTGGCTCGCCGGGTATGCGCTGTGACACGGCGGGCTGTGCTGGTGCCGGAGCCGGAGCAGCCGCCGATCGGCCTCAGCGCGACGTCTATCCGAAATGCGAAGCCCCGTGGATCCTTTTAAGGCTCTCGGCTTTGGGTCGGACGCGATAATCTGCCTTTTCTCCCAACTCGCCCGTGCGGATCTTAATATGGAGTCTCCTCAGTAAGATTTCCCTCGAAGTACACAGGCGGACAGCAGTGTGTGACAATTTAAATGACACACATGTAACAATCGGCTAGTTCAATTAAAAAAATCCATGTTTTTCCCCCCAGAGGTATAGTTGCTTCGCTGCCTATTTTGAAACAGCTGAAGGAATTAAAGTTGCGGGTTAAGCGATGGGAATAAGCAGGGAAAGGCACACACGTACCGGACGCAACTCTTGCTAGTTAGGTAATAAATCAGAGAAGGTATATATAGTCAGTCCGATTCCTGCCTTTTTGTCAGCGCTATTGAGTATTTACTGTTTGCATAAAAATGAAACGCACGCACGTGTTGAAAAGTTTTTCATTTTAAAATGAATTTTGGTTTACAGACAGGGTGTGCGGTCATGAAAATGAAGGCACCCGCAAATACATGTCAACGTGAGAGCCGCCTTTTGTTTTAATTTTTAATCAGTCAGGTTTGGTTCAGCTGTTTAACGATTTTTGACTGTGGGTTTATATTGTGAATCATTGTTTTGAGTGAAAAATGCAACAAAAAATATATGGCGATAAATCGATTCTAGCCTAACTATAGAACGTTACCTTAAATCACACAATTATCGCTCCTATACAATTAAATGAATGATTATTTAACGCGATATGTACGCTGGTATTGAGAAGTATTTCTGTTGAATCACACTTTCGGTATTTGGACCAGCAACAATCATCCTGCTGGGTAAACAGCCATAATCGCTGCTGTAAAAGCGACTTCCAGATTACTTCATAACCTAACTTCATGCCTAATCAAAATCATACTAAAGGGGCGTTATGTATACGCGAGCATCCCTAGGGCTTTGTCTGAAGATCTTCTCAGCGGTCGAGCACACAAATAGTACATCTGATTCCATCCATCCATCCATCCTTCCATCATTCTCGCCAGTTTCACCCCTGTGTTTCACTGTTGAGTGTCTTTACATGCGCACGTAAAACCAATCAGACGGTTTGGGGGGGACTGGGTCCACACCCACCGCCCGGAGCGATATCTCAGTAACATTACAGCCTTTTACAAGACACTGAAAGAGACTTGACAAGATGCATTATTCTCTCACACTCAGTCTTGCATGTTTTTTTGGCCAAGCGCCATGTAGTCTTCATACAAACTAGTCTATTGTCATTGTGCATACAATGCGAAGGCAAAGCAAGATTTTAAAAAGATAACATGTTATTAATACATGTGTTAAGTTTGCAAAATACACATTTAAACGATGTTTTTTTTTCTGACGCGAGGCAGGTCATTTTATAGGGTTAGACTCTTCTGAAAGAGGCCAGGGATTTTTAACCATGGAGCAACAACTACCGTGTCTTTAGCAGGGACATGGCAACCTGTGTGGTATAAAGTACAGACGTTTTCCGAGCATTTCAGCCGAAACACGACTAAACCGCCACGCCGCTGACTTACAGCCACCAGGCACTGTCTGTTCGCCCCGGAAGTTCAGATCATTCCGGACTCCAGGGGCCTTGAGTTTTGCAGGATTTCTTCCAGCTGGCATCTTAATTAATTTGCTTTGAAGCATCTGAAATCATTATCATACTCAGATTAGATCAAACTGAAGCCATCACTTAAATTTGCCAATTCAATTTATCGGTTAAATTAAACACTTAAGTTTTTGAAATGCATGTAATGGAATACGAGTTAGTTAAATAGCTTTCAAAAATGTAGGCTTATATAAATTGTTACCTCAATGAATAATAAATCATAATAAAGTGTGTTCAGTTAATTGTTCAGTTAAACAGTGGTAAATCAATCATTCCTGGCTTTGAAAAATGGCCGCAAGTTAATTCTGATGCAGATTCGTCGGGATTTAGCTTTCATTCAGAATCTGTGATATTGATACCAATAAAAGAGCATGTAATAACTGAGAAACAATTTTCATTGGGGCATATTTTATTGAGATGTTATGCAATCGCCCTTGGCTATTCACAAAGCCACAATACATTTCGAGGGAAAGCAGGGTTAGTTTAACCCAAACATGTACAGCCAAACTGTGGAAGTAAGCAAAGGAACAGGGTTTCAATTGTTGGCAACCAGCCTTGATTACCATAACGGGAATCAGCTGACTGCGTCGCTAACTGTGTTTGAACTTGCATGGACAAAACTTACCACAGTGTAGTGACGGTAAGCTCAGAATTAAAGCATGTGTTTTTCATAATGTATAGTAGATTACTTCGCGGTGAAAGATTTACAGATAGATGATTCTCTTTGTTGTTAAATCTGTCTTCTTGGCCAGAGGAACACATTTCATAGGGCAAATCCTGTTGTGACAGTCACGTCATTTCAGCAGCTTGTGGCTAAATGAGAGATATGGGTGTCTATGAAATTGACTAGCCTGAACAGAACACCTGATGTAGAGAGACCGCATTATTGTTGGTCAAAATGTTGTTGCAGATCTATTATAGAATTTCCAATATGTGACATGGAATCTCAGAAAATCATATTGAAATTGCAGTTACTGCCAGTTCTCTTCCAGCGCATGAAAATTCAAATAGTAATATTTTACTCACAATTATAAATATATTTTTAAATGATATATGTGAAAGTTAAATTAGAATTCTGATGTGTCAGTTGTGAGAGTCTGGTGGTTTTTAAAGTGAGGTAGCATTTTTGGCACAAAAATAATATGTTTTGGGAATTATTTACCATTCTGTGTTATGCCAGTGATCACTCATTCTTGAGCAACAGTGTTTTGGCCTGTCGCAGGTCGTATGCAGTCGTACTCCTTTAAATATGCCAAATGTATTTTAGTGTTTATGTTATACAAATTTAGAATCACCCTGCTGTGTTGTTTTTTGTGCAGTGAAAAAGATTAGAGACTCAAACACCAAAAAGTCTATAAAGAGCATTAAAAAATCAGTTATGCAAAAGACCACACAAAATTATAAGGAGTAAAAAACATCATTACAGTACATTATTTGTACTTTGTCTGTTAATGGTTTACTTTGCTTAATAGACCAAGAGCTGTGTTCTCCTGTCATCTCAAGAACATTTTTTATATTAAGACAGGTACATATTATTGAGGAGTTTGCTGCATACGGACCCCTGAGAGTTGCATAATGAAATCGTAAGTACTCTAGCTCCTAATCCGTGAGTAAACTCGAGATTTAACTCGAGTGGGCTGCTAAAATTCCTCGCTTCAGGGGGTCAATAGGAGTACTTTTTATGACCAGCACTCTGGTATTATTTTTCCGTCTGTCCAGCTGATAATGCAGCTGAATGGAGAATCGCTTTTGTTTTCCCACCTGAATGTCCTCCCTTCTGTTTTCAGTCCTCAGGTACCTCGGGGGGGGGGGGCGCTTTGGATCATAATGGGGGCCGTTCGGTTTACAAAAGGGCTCCGTCTGCTTAGCCGGATCTGATTGCATAACGGCCTGCTTACGTAATATTACAGTGGGTCTGAGAAGTGCGTCGCAGGCTGTTACCAACAGAGCTTAGATGTCCGGCTGTTTACGGCGAGTAAGCGCTCACCACGTGCTGCTTAATTCGCGGCGGGAGCTTGGCGGGACTTGGGGACGGCGGTCTTCCACGCCCATGAGGTCTCGTGTTTTATGTGGATCGGGGCCTGCCGGCTGCATCAGGTCTAACCTCGTTCTCAGGAGGGGATTGAACCCAGACAGCGTCTCTGTCCCAGGCCCTTCTGCCCTTCTTCTTGGTCTGACAGCCTCCTGCCCTTCACAGCCTCATGGACGTATCCAGGGGCGGATTAACTTATCTGTTGACACTCTGGTGTTCATGATTTATCTAACCATTCCCATTTTCCTGAGGCCAAGCGGGGCCCTGATCTTTGCTGCGACCCCTAGGCTATAGCTTAGGATATCTTATGCATTGATTCACCCCTGGATGTATCTCTGAAATGAAATGCGGCGTAGCGACTCGTTCCGCGGTTCGAATGCCATCTCGGATTCACATATTCCGATGTTTTCTTTGTAAGCCTTGTGACATTGTGAATGCTATTGAAAACACAGAATGAATCCTGCTGTAGTTTTTAACTTTTCTGGTACAATAACAGGCTCCGTTCTGCGATTGTTGGCGACAGGGATCAGATTTATCATTTTCTCAAATGGAGTAGTATAGTATAATTCTGTTGCTTAGTAACATAGTACTTGACAAAGAATGCTAACCCTTATTTTGGCCGGTTCTGCATCCCCTGAACAAAAGACTCCTCCCGCCTTTGATTGCAGACGTGTCCCGTGTTCCTGTCAGGGCTCACTGGCAGCAAAGACTGACTGTGACAAACCTGAGTGGACAGACAGGCCCACCGTCTCTCGCTCCCGCGGCTCAGTACTCAGAACTAGGCTCTGAGTTTCTGTTCTTGCCCTTGAAGTGAACCTGCCTTGGGGCCAGAGGGCGGTACCAAGAGTGAAAAGTTTGCCGACGGGGTTTGTCGTGAGGCATCGAGTCGACGAAAGGATGCTGCGGCTCGTTCCGATGGTTTGCTGTTGACTTTGGTATGAGTTGAAGCAGAGAAGACTGGTGACTATTAGATTAGATTCAACTTTATTGACGTTGCTCAAAGTCTAAGTACTCAAACAACAATAGAGGAGACCACACCCACCCCGGTTTTGATTTCTCTTTTTCTTCATCTTGATGGCATACAGTGTTTCCTTACCTCAGGCTAAGTGTCAGAAACCAAGATCTACTAGATCAAAAACTGGCTTGATAAACCTGTAATAGAAAGTAAATATTGAAATAGCAATCTCATCCAAATGACAGAGCCAAATGTGACTGGTGTGCAGCCGCTGAAGATTCCGTCCTCTGCATTTTTTTATGTGTCATGTCCATTGCTATGTGTCACTGCTTTAGCAAGGGCCACATAGCCGTAGGTGTACCTAGATTTATGGAAGATTTCTCTTATTTTTTCTAAGGGATGTGCAAGAAAGTTTGAAAACCATGTTTTTGCCTCCCCTCTGTTGCCGTAACATCTTAGAGAAGCATGGTGTTAAAGATGGATGGCCCAAACTGAAGGTATACGCCTGTGTTTCTCTGCTGGGGCGCTTCCAGTGGGCAGAGCTGTGATCTC
The DNA here is from genome assembly GCA_026777985.1 of Mormyrops attenuatus. NCBI lineage: Eukaryota > Metazoa > Chordata > Actinopteri > Osteoglossiformes > Mormyridae > Mormyrops > Mormyrops attenuatus. The sequence goes on along the minus strand of JAODKC010000051.1, from coordinate 2,621,676 downwards.
TTGCCAGGATGGCCTCGCACATGCATACGACTTTGGTCGCCAGAAGTCTGCATACCGGCAACACGGCAGCGCCGTTCCACAGCGTTTTTTGCCTGTCATCTCTGGAGATGTACCTGGTGCACTTCCCACCAGCTTGTTAGAAGCAGTCTGTGTCCCGAGTATCTTGGTCGTTTGGTCATTTTTTCCGTTCATTCTGAGAGGATCTGGGACTTGACTTTCTGGAAGAGGGGAAGAGAGTATTAAGGGGCAGTATACCTTTAAAGGGAAGTATACCTTTTAAGGATAGTGCACCATTAATGGGGAGTATACCTTTAAAGGGGAGTATATCTTTAAAGGGGAGTATACCTTTAAAGAGGAGTATACCTTTGAAGGCGAGTGTACATTTTAAGGAGAGTATACCTTTAAAGGGGAGTGTACCTTTTAAGGGGAGTGTATCTTTCAGCTCCATTAGAACTCTTCAGCTCCATCCCAGAGATGAGATACATCAGTGATTCCCAGTCCGGTCCTCGGGGACAGACAGTCTGTATCCATGCCAACTCCCAAAATCTGCATTGTGTGTGGGTACTTGAGGACTGGTTTGGGAGACTCTGAAATAGATAGATAGATCAAAGGGGAAATTTCAGGCATTACAGCATCAATATGTCAGAGTCACAATAAATAAATATGTCAGAGACACAATAAATGGATACAATAGTAAATTATAAATGAATAATGATAGTGACAATAATAAACAAACATAAATGACTATATATCTACAAGTAACAAGAAAAAAGTAGTATCTGCAAAAATAGCGTGTGTAAGACATGTGCAGCGACAGACAGTTATGATCTGGTAAAGGAGGTCAGTTGAGCGACTCACTGTACAGTCTGATAGCAGCTGGCAGGAAAGACCACAGGTTGTGCTCGTGAGAACAGGGCACTTCTGTGAGTCTCTTACTGAATGTGCTCTTTTGTCTGGTCAGGGACTTGTGCAGTTGGTGCGTGATTTGTCGTCCATGGCATTACGTAATCTGTTGATTCTCCAGTACAACTGCTTAGATGGTGCCGTCACGATGTCCCAGTGGGCTTCTGCTGCATTGGGAATCTCTTACTTTCCAACTAGTTGGCAGTTCATGCAAATATATATGCATTAGTGTGTCGCTCATTTTGTTTTTACGTCCTAATTCGTTGGGAAAACCTGACGAAAATAGCAGGACGCAATTTGATCGTTAGCACACAGATTATATTGCCTGCGTAAGTATTTTCTATTGCAAGCTATATTTACTGCCAGCGGGCTGAAATTATAGCAAAGCGATGCTGTGTGACTCAGTTTGATGTCAAGTCAATGCCTTCGCCTGCTGTTTGGAACATTGTTAGGGATTATCTGCCATTCCAAGGACGTCTTGCATGAGATCAGGCTTGATGTGGGAAGTGAGACCATCTTCCCCGTGGGCCGTTCTTCAGGATTACTTCATTAATGAAATGCAAAGCTGCCACGCCTCTGTACTGCAACGTGGCGGGTCGCTGCGATTCGGCGGTATTCCCTTCGGTCTCGCACATGAACCCGCGGCGCCCATCAAACCAGACGGGAATCTGTCTTCTTGCGCAATCACTTTTGGCCCAGAAATGGTTTTATGATCTGTGCACGAGCTGAAGCAGCTGTTTCTGCCTTGTAATCTTTTAACGTAACATGTTTTACGAGTACGGTTTAAGCTTTCAAATGCAGCTTAACCTTTGTCTTTTCGGAAGGTAGATTATTAAGTTCCTCGTCAGTAGAGTTCGTCGGTAGCGTGCTGGGTCAATTTACTGCTGATTAAATATTAAATTGAATCTGAGATCAGTGTGTAATCCCTTTCAAATCTCGTTTTTGACTTGTTTTAGTTTACGCTCAGCTCACTTAATACTGTGTTCTACGCTCTTGACTTTCCTCTCCATAATACTCTGCTGGATTAAGAGCATGGGCTGACTTTATCGCTGCTGTACCGTTAAAGAAGCACCAGCACGTTGAACATAAGGTATGTGGCTCTGGCTAGCTGTATTGTCTGCTGGTTCCTCCCGCCCTGCCAGGGTGATGTTTGCTGCCAGGACTTGTGGAACAGGCCTTAGCGATATCTTTGTTTCGCTGCCCTGAGCTCGGATTGATTTACACGATATCGGCGCTCCTGTTTCCCACCCCAGCCCCCCCCTCCAGCTCACATTCTGGTGCACAACGAGGAGAGTGCAATTAGTATGTAGGGCCAGTGGGCCAGAATAAGGGACTATACTGGAATTCTGTGAGTTGGGGTGGGGGGTCGGGGGGGCTCTTATCTCCACCATTTAGCTCCCCCGTTATCCCATCTGCGTGTCATTGCGCTGACAGGCAGCAGGTGGCCCCGGTGAGCGAGGCCTACACCACGCATCTCCATCACAACTTGATGATTTACCTCAACGTCTCCGGCGGATGGTACAGTGACCAGTGTTCCCTTTTTTTTAAAACGAGGATCTTCATTTAGTATTCAGCGCAGTGCCGTCGTTAGCGCAGCAGCCCGTGTGCCATGTACCGCGGCCAAGCGGGGGCACGACGACCCATGTTTACTTCACTGGCCGGCTTCGGGTATGTGACACGCAGTGGTCATGCCTGCACTTCCTTAACAATGGTGCCTTTTAAATGTCGGTGACCCATGAAAGTAAAGGTGAAGCTGACTAGGAATCATATAGTAAGGAGCCTATTTCTAAAGTGAAAAAACAACTTGTATGTATATATAACTGTTACTCTACAAGCCTGTGCTGGAGAAGTAGTCGTGGAAGATATATCTATTACAATTTCAATTATAGTCGATCTAATAATATAGGTTTATACAGGGATGGTACTATGATTTTTTTTAAGGTGGGGCCATAATTCATACAGAGGGGGCCATCCTTTTCATCAGAGAATGGCATGTTTTAAAGTGGTGAGTGACAGAGAAGGGGGCACTCTGGGAGCCAATCAGGTTTTAGCAGGGGCTCTTGTGGCCACCCCCTTGTATATACCTCTGGGCTTATATATGATAATCCCTTATCTACTGATAAATCTTACATTGACAAATCTACAGATCCATTCAGCTGACTGTAATTTATGTAAGTATAGTGCCTGGTGCGTCTGCAGGTGAATGCCCAAATGATCTGTGGATCCTGTCGTGATCTGGCATGAAATCCGCACTCCTTCACTTCTGAAGTCATCACACATTTCTGACGTGCCTGTCCCTCATGCATCGGCCCGCCGCTCGTGTCGTGGCATCCGCCATCCTTCCTGTTTTATATATATATATATATTTTTTCCCCCAAGCAGAGTTTTCCCGCAGCAGTTAAAATTAATTAGGCTGAGGCTCGCTGGCTAATCTCTGCCGGGCGGCACATTTGGCCGGCGAGCGTCTCCGCACCCTGACAGATGGACAGAGGCGAGAGGAAGCGGCGATCTGAGCCGAGTGGGACGTCGGCCTAGCGATCAGCCTTTAACCCGTAAGTGGTGGGGATGCGCTGAGGATTCTGGGCCGGTAGGGAACACGATGGCACCACTTCTGAGCTGGCTGGCTGTACGACAGAGTGACAGCTGGTGGGAGAGCTCTGGCGGTGCCAGTAAACCCCCATCCCCTCCCCCAACATCACAGCCTGGCTTTAGCAGGCGGCCGGACGCAGAAAGGGCATCTTTCTACAGGTACATCCAAGAATTCATCTTCAGAAGGAGGTTTGATTTTTATACTAGCCAATCCCAGTGGCTGGGATTTGCTGAAACTATGACTGCGATTGCCGTAAAAGCCCCGAAATCAACCTCCCGCCGGGCATCGGTTAACCTGTGTGACGTGGAGCGGCCTGGCCCGGTGCCCCTTTGGTTCTCACTCTGCGGTGGGCGTGCACACCATCGCCTCCTTCCTTCCGTATCTGAGAAAAGAAAGTAGGCTGCGCTCAACAGGGCCAGAAGGCCGTGATGCCCCCCCCCCGCCAAGGAGACAGCAAGCTGCTGTCTTCAGAAGAAGGTCAGAGTTGGGGTCTTTGCTGATGGGGGGTGGGAGAAGGGATGTTAAAATGAGTCACTGGTGATCGGGGTGGCTTTCTGTGGAAAGTTCCCTTTTAGGCTCCATCTTTGAGGGGGGGAAGGTCGCAGACTTTTAATCCGTTTTCTGGGGAGTAACCTTAGGCTCCGGTTGTCAGCAATCCTGCCAGAGGTTAGTTATGCGTGTGATTCCGGAAGAACACGCCGCATGCTAAAAACACCCCGCATGCTAAAATCACGCCACACGCTAAAAACATGCCACACGCTAAAAACACGCCACACGCTAATAGGTCTTGTTTCACTTTCTCTTTTGTTTTTCTTTAAAATCACCTTTATTGCCCGTCTGGGCTCCAGTACATGATATTTGCCCTTTGTCCTTTAAGCGTTTGAGGTCGGCATGGAATCGCGACGTGCAGCGCTGCCATATAAAAATGAGCCAAAAATTTATAAAACTGAAAAGGAGGAAAAAAAACATTTCAGAATCTCCCACCTCCGGCCTTCTCACTCCAGCTAGTGCCGTCTCCCCCGGGACGGGCCGGATCATCACGCACCGTCTCTCCCGGGACGGCCTGGATCATCACGCACCGTCTTCCCCGGAACATCTCTGAAGGTGCTTTTGTAGGCTGTCAGCCGTGTGTAGCTGCCGGCTCTGTGTGACCCAGGCTAAATAAAGAAATCTCTTTACCTTTCTGTTTTTCCTGATTCCTGGCTGCATCGTTACCTGGTCAGGGTCCCCACAGGCCTCACCGGTGCATAAGGCGAGTCTTTCCGGTATCTACAGTATAGTCCGGAAGAAGTGCATTTTAAACACGCCTTTATCTGTCTTGGATCTTTATTATATTTACTTTAGTTTTTTCGTTTATTACATTGACTTTGCAGCTTTCAGTTTGTTGCTCTTTCGTTCGTCGTCATTATGACTGAAGTAGAGAGAGGGAGGCTGGTAGGGTAGTATTTTTACTGTCTACCCCTGAGGGGTAGACCACACCCCCAGCCTGTCCTCAGTGATTATTTATTGACACTAGGCGTGTTCATTATACCACCGTATATTATAATGGTGTACAGTCTATGAAAAAACTATATAGATAAATGTATAGCTTCAGGTTGAATGGTGGAATCCCATAAATCGCCCGTAAGCTTTTCTGCATGCTTGCGGTTTTTAAAACGATGCAAACTATTGTTTCTTGTGGAGACGGGCTCTGCACTTAGGAACGTCACGGTGTGTCGGACCTTTGATCTTCCGGCAGTATGAGGTCTCGGGCTATGCAGTTGCCATGGTTACCTTAATTGTACAGTGAGCCCCAGGGCTTTCTCGCCGCCCCCGTGAGAATTCCCACCCATCTTCGGTTAGACAAGGCAGCTGCTGGTGATTCAGGAGTCCCTCCTGAGGGGTGGGAGCTGTGAGACAGAGCAGGACGGGGTGCCAGAGGTAGACAGCCGCCCCGGCAGACACGATTTACCTGAACTTTTGGAGTGTGGGAGGCAGCAGAGTACTGGAGGGGAGGGGGGGCTCACATGAACAAGGGAGGAAATGATTAGCTATGTGCTAATTTCCGCTAAAATCGCAGTCTCATTTTAGCAGCAAACACTAGCAGAATTAGCATTCACTTGCATAAATTTACATCACGAATACATTCTATTCAGCTGTTCTATAGTACTTTCTTAAGTAGGTGGTTGGAAACTTTCAGGTTCCTAGTTATTAGGAATGCATCAATACATCGCTATGTGCCATAATATTAATAATGAATAATACATAGAATATGCCCTTTTTCCTTCAGATAATCCACGCATATCGGCACAGATCACCGGTATCTCTGTGCAATTCGACTGATCAGGTGACGGTGACACAACCAGTTCGGTTTGGTCAGGCATTTGGCCCTGCTAGTAAGCAGTGTGGTGTCAGCGCAGGTACGACTCGGGTACGACTCGGGTACGGCTCGCATAATTTACAGTGGGAAACTGCTGGTTCACGGTACGGCTCGGTTCTTGGTGGCAGTGGAAAAATGCTAACGGGCTGGGGTCTGATTCGAACCCATGACTCTGGGGTGTGAGGCAACCCTCACCCACCCTTTTGCCCATCATACTATTTAGGTAACTGTACAACCTGCGGAAGACCCTGCATGTATAATCACCCTCATCCTTACAGTGGTCCCTGTTTGTGCTGCAGTTCTGTCGTCTCTCTTTCTTTCTTTCTTTCTCTAGTGGCACAGTTGTGTTTTCATCATTATCGGTGTTATTACTAAATAATTATAATAATAGATTATTAAGTGTCACCAGTGTTTTTAACCCCCCCCCCAATGAATCCAATGGGGTCGGTTTGCTGTACCTGGGATCCAAGTTAAGGGGAACACACAATCGGCATGATAATCAGCTAATTTGACGAAACCATGTTTTTTTTAGCAGTTTAAACGTGACTCTCCGTTGCTGCCGGTAACAGGACTTGTAGGGGCCACGCGAAGTGGAGCATTGGGCTGGTTAATGGAGCGGAGATTATGCTCTGGCAAAGGGGGGGGAGGCGCTTTCGGCAGGATTCCCAAATCCCTGCTCCGCTCCCTGGCCTGACAGTCAGGCGGGGGAGTGAAAAGCCTTCTTTGAAAGTGCTGTTCTGAAGTTCATTATTGTTCTGGCTCGAACTGGTTCCCCTTTGCTTTGAAAAGAGGCCGACTTTCGTTTTGATTGCTCTGTGTGCCTGCGCGTGCGTACGGGTGCCCGCCGCCGAGTCGACCGCGCTTTTGGCTCCTACCGATCTGCCTCAGCATTTTTGTGGTTGGAAAACACGATCCCTACATTTTCAGCAAATTTTTTTTTTGCCCCAAATTTCTTTCGCATTGCTTAAACTGTGTGCCACAGAAATTCTCTCTTTTCCTTGTTTTTTTTTTTCCCTTTGCCCTTTCTGGAATGAAAGCTGAAAGACAGGATGGGGAGGGTTTAAAGACACCCCCCCGTGCCCACTGTGCTTCTTCATTTAGGAGAGAGCTTGTGTCCTGGTGTCTAATTGACACCGAATGGATTGAAGCAGTGATAGAGCTTCCCGCATGCCTTCGAAGCGGCTGCAGCGAGAATCTGTGAACTTAATCACCCTCTGACACTGCCCCCCCCCCCTTAGACGCAAGACAGATTTCTTTCCTTTGGTGCCATAATGCCTTTGGCAGCAGAAATCGTGGTGAGGACGAAGCAACTGCAAGTCACTGGCAGGCACAGTGCAGTGCCCAGGGTGGTCTGTACCCACAGCCACGTCGGGGACTCCCACACCATTCAGGCAGGTTTGCATAACTGCCATCCACTTCTCATCACCCGAACATCTACTGCCACTTAAAAAGGAATCTGATTGGTTTGAGCACCATCCAATAGTCATGGTTGGTACGTCTGTATTCAGATGAGCCCAGTCATGATTTTGAAATGCTTCACCAGCATTTGTGAGTATTTTTTTTTTTATCCAAGCAAATCAAGAGTTAGGAAATTACATTTTCCTGATAAGATCAGTAATCAAAACTGATTTCCTGCATATATTTTCCAAAGCTAGAGACTGACCACTGGAGAGATGGTAATCTGCCACAACATGGCCGACACCGACAAAGGTTGTTATTTCTGTGTGCTGTTCAGAAAGACTGTGAGTAAAATGTGCTTCTGTGAATCCCTGCTGATGGGGGATGCTCTCGCCCCTTTGTGTCCTCCGTCAGCTGATTCCCTGTGGTACCCAGCTTCCCCACCTGTAAATCGGCCGCTGTCAGCACCTATTCGCATCCTCATACCAACTCACATGTTTAATTGCGAAATGAAGCTCCTCTGGATGTGGTGTGACCTCAGAAACGTGCCTCCTTGGGCACCAACGTACTGTTTTCCTTTTTTTCCCGAACTTGATATGAAATGATGTTTCACACATCACTGAGGTGAGAGGTAGTCTGTGCGCTCGACCTAGTCTCTTAAAAGGTGGGTTGGTGTGGGGGGGGGGGGTCACTTATGAACTTCCTTTGTTTGAAATAACCAAGGCGCATGTGCACTACGTACCAATCCAGTCATCCATCCATCCATCCATCCATCCATCCATCCACCCACCTATCAGTCTTCCTTAACCGGGCCTGAAGCCTATCCTAGGAAACACAGGGCTGGAGACCCCCAGGACAGCCTGCCAGACTATGAACCCCGATGGGGAATTTAATTATTAATTTAAAAGCAAGGCGTGTAATGCTTTTGCCCTTTTAATGATTTAATTGAATAAATTAATCACTAGTTCTATCAAAGAGTCTCTGATATTCACTTTTGAAATATCCAGGCAAAAGAAACTTAAGCCTCTGTGAGAAGATGTTCTTCAGAAGACCTGCTGAAGGTCAGAGAGATCTTCATCCATCCCTTCTCTTTGTACTCAGCAGGCTCTCTCTGTTCAGAGTATTTCAGGTAGGCTGGCTATAGACACCAGCCCCCACACCTCCAGTCGCCGCTTTGTAGTGTACGACGCTCATATGTCATTTTTGGTGCAAGTGCCAAACATCTACAAAGAATCCTGTGACTAATGTTCTTGATGTGTCAGTTGATTTTTTTTATATCAGGGAAACGGTTCAGTTTTGGGTAATGATGAACGTCTGAATGTGTTAATTATCGAAAATGACATGTTAATAACTCTAAAATACTGACCTGGTGATACTGCAAGAGATAAGCTTCATTTTAATAAGGTGTTGAGCTTTGCTCTGATTTAACCACAATTTGGTTAACTGAGGCTAGTCGTAAATTGGGTTTAATCGGGTCTTTGGTGAGTTTGTTACTCCCTGCTGTGTTTTTAAACTTTTTATGGATGTGCGGATAGATGAGGTGATGTCCATCCTTGGGAAATGCAGAGGCTTCTCCGAGGGAGCCGGTGACATTTCGGCAAATGTTTACGGTGGCCAGCTGTGACCGGATGTCCGAGCGGCCGAAATGCAGGGGAGCAGGAGGGGAGCCTGTCATTGAGCGGATGTGGATTAGGAAGCGTCGGGTCACATCCACGGTAACCCCCCCACAGCCACCCAGTGGTGGAGGCTCCCCAAACAGGATATTTAGATGGCACAAGGCCAAAATGATAAGGACCGGATATCGCGACTTCCATGCTACTCGCTTAAGTAACTTCGGTGCTCATCTCACCCCAAGGCGCCTTTCTCGAATCCGGCTGACTGCAGATTTGCAGTTCGAAATCGCCCCGGGGGTAGCCAAAACGGGAAGGAGCACAAAAAATCCTCAGGAAACGAGTGATAACACCAAGCCAGACAGCCCAGTGGGCCGACGTCTCCTCCCTCAGGTGTTGGGGATGGTGACAGCTTGTTTGTTTGTTACCATGTGTGTGTTTGTGTTCTTTCCAGAATAAGGATCAGGAGAGATTTTAGACTGGGGAGGACATAAAAAAAAACTTATCAGCTGGGAAAATCACTGGCTGTCCGGGTGACATTTAGGAGGTGATGCATTCAGTTGGCAGCATGTTATCATCATCCTCATCATCACAGCGAAAGCTGGCTGACTGCTAACGAAGTTCGACAAAGTTAGACATTTTGAATCTGTTATGGCTATGAATTCTCGATATACTCAATGAGTCTGAGAGCATCCTCTTTGGTGCCAGGACAGGACAGCGCACAGAAGTTCACGTAACAGGCGAGGATCACAGGAACGTGCCGACAGCTTGTGTCTGGACTAGACGTCCAGCCAAAAAGGGACGTAAGTGAAAAGAAAAATTGGCGAGATGAGGTCGGACTGAACTGATAAAAGCGTGTGTGCGTGCATGAATGCGTGTGTGCGGTCGGGTGATTTTATCAACAGCTATTTCAGCACATAGTCATAACTTGGCTGGATTTGCAGTTCATGGGGAATTTATCCGACTGCAGACTTATATAAAAACGAAGTCAAAGAGCGCATCAAAACATTGCACGCTGCCGGTGCCCCTGTTGTCACTTCCAAATAAACAGATACAGCCTATACAGAACATTACGTGATTTCCGTATAATACGTGCCTCGTTGAAATTTCTAGTTACAGATGATACGAAAAATAGTGTTTAACATGTCGATCGCGGCTCCAAACGACGTCACTAGCGTTTTGTTCAGTGCGCGTAAATTTAATTGCTACATTTCAATGTCCGATATTAATTGAATTTGGCTCTGCTGATTAAAAAAAGCAGCCTAAATTGCTATCCGTTCATCTGCCCAACCATCCACCTTCCACACCGCTTATCTAGTACAGGGTCACGGAGAATAAATGTAGCCTAGTCAGAAAAATAATTTGACATTAACTTGAAAATGTGACTCGATCGTATAGTCTATTGCTATAGCGTTATGACTGTAGCATGTAATATTTAAGTAGGCCTATTCATTGAATAAATCTGTCACGTGGCATATTGAAACACTTTATTGCAGAAATGACAGGGCCAGCTGAATTTCACCCGTGGCTTCAGATCATTTTTTCCCCGCAGAATTTGGGTCAGAAAACTTTGCGATTATAAATAAATTTCTTAAAAATAACATTGTAAACAACTAAATTGCAGGTAGCCTGGTTGGTGTTGTGCCACGTGTTACTATTAAGATCCACCGACTGGGAGTCTGCAGGTATCTTTTCTGCTGGAGATCAAGGGAAACAATATGGAACATATCAGAGGAGAGCACTTCAATGGAAAGCGAGTGGAGGGAATGTTTCAGCTCGTCTGGAAACCTGAGGCATCTCATTTGAGTGGGGGGGGGGGGTTTGTGGAGGAGCTATAGACTGTAACAAAAGGAGGCGGATTCATTATCGCCGGAACCGTCCGTCTTTCATCAGGTATTCTGTGTCTAAGCCTCGCATAGTCCTCACGGTGGTCTTCATGGCTCTAGCGACTTTCCAGGCATCAGGAGGACACGATTGAAATAGTTTAAGGATATTATTTTTCTGCTGTGTTGGTTGAGCTCCAAAGATTCGTAATCTGCGCCGTGATTGTTGAGATGAAGATCTGCTACTCCTGGCCTGTAGAGTCCCAGCATGTATGTCGTTGTATCCAGCGGCGTGTCCCCCGGCTCGTGACCCACCGCGCCCCCCAGCACCATAATGATCCCGGTAGCCCACGCTGCGGAGGATGCACTTCAGAGGGCAGTGGTGCGGGAGGGGGGGGGGACGCTGTCATCCGGGCTGGAGAGCCTGCTAATTTATGTGTTTTACATGCGATGGGGTCCTTGCTCCTGTTCCCTGCCTTCCACGACATGAGTGAACAATCTGAAGTATTCCGAGTGGAGAGACGCGGTTTGATTATGAGATCGCAGAAAATGTCAAGCTTCCTCTTCCCCTTACGAGAACCTGCTCTATTTCTGTTCTAATCAACAACAAATTAAAAAAAAAAAGAAATACAAGAAATGAGAATAATTTTTCCGGGAGACTGAAAAACAAAAGCGCCCCTGCATGCAGATCCAAGCAGGTGGAGCGTTTTCGTAACCGGCGCACGGCTTGTTCCGCCGCCTTGGCTGCAGCCTTATCGGTACTTTACTGACATTGAGCCCGATGAACTTAAAGGGTCATTAGCGACGGACGGGGAAATGAGGCTCTTTCATTTGCATTAGCCTGAAACTGCAGAGTAATTGAGGCGGCGCGTTTCAAGTTTACTGGGAGACTCGGCAGCGACGAGCCGCAGTGGCTTTTCACTTCATTTAAGGGCTGTTTATCTGGCTGCTTAATAAGGTTGTAAAAAAAAACATTAATGGATATCGATTGCCTGCATTTTGGCGCTTTACCCCGAAGTAGAGTGTTTATGGCAACCTTGTAATGAGTTCTTCTGCATTGTGATTGCGATTTATGAAGGAAGGTTTCAGGAGATTGTGAATAATGAAACCGTACCGCTGAATTTTGGTAAACTTTAAAGTGTTCCTCATGCTTTGTACGGCTGCTTAGATGCTGGTACTGATTATATACTGTCATAAGTAAATTTGAAGTATAATTCAGGTTATTAATGTCTTAAAGTGTCATTCTCCTGGCAGGTCGTTTTGACTTTGGCGTCACCCGAATTTCATTGTCTGCCGCAGAAACCTTTCGGCCACATTCCTGTGTTTATCGGCGGGGTTTGTCGCAATCATCTTATGCAGTCGCACCGAATTATTCAACATTATTAGTCAGAGAAATCTAGGCTGCGAGGCATCCATTCTGGGTGGTGCTATCGTAAGCAGATATGACTGATATGAGCGCCTGAAGATGTTTATCCGTCTATGCCTTCGCAAATGCCTTAACACGAGTAGCCATAAATCGAGACTTATTGTTGTTTTCACAGCTCATTTTCCTGAAATATCTTATAATCAACACTTGTCTCGCTCGCCGTAAAAGCAGAAGCTTGCATTTTTTGGTTCTATAGTGAAAAGATGGAAAAACAAGTCATCCTCGCCGGGCACCGTCTTATTAAGGCCGAGTCTGCGCTGGCTTTTGCAGAAGCTGATTAAACGCATGCAGGCGATGGGGGTGTGCAGGAGTCACTCCCAAGGTCTGAGGGGCGAAAGGGCCGCCCGGGGAGCCTCGACCGCCGTCCAGCCATTGTCCTCTGTCCTGTAAGCCTATCTCCCTCCCTGGCCCCTCTCTGCCTCGTATCTGCAGCAGCCGGGGAGGCAAAGTCACGGCGTGGAAAGTGACGCAAGTTCTGTCCTTCCAGCGCTAGAGAAATAGGAGAGATTTGTGAGGTACTGGGACTGGCTTCCCGTGAGATTCCCCTCTAATAAACTCCTTCAGACCTCTCACCTTCCTGTTTAAAACATGGCCGCTGTTTTGGGTTTGATAAGTGTTTTGTATTAAAAAAATACAATAGAACTGAGGCAGGAAATAAGGGTCGAGGGAGCAATTATAAATGTATTTTTCCCCCAGACTACCCCCCCCCCCCCAGTGTAATTCGACCATTTCAGCTAAGTTTGGTTGTTTTATACTATATTATTGTCTTTAGTTCCTGGCCCTCCTGTACTCCTCATTCTTGTGCTCTTCCTTCAAGGTTATCGGCAAGTGAGAAAGTGCATTGTGAATACAATCTGACTGGTGTCTTTGTCCCACATCACAGCTAAAAGCAACCCGAGGTAATGATGAAAATCGCGCCATTAAACATTAATCCTTGGCCGCCGGCTGTTCTTTAGCGAGCGTTTAATTGCGTTTGTAGCCTGGGCCGGTTTAGCCGGTGCTGCAGATTCGACATGTCAGCCTGTCGACTGCTAAAAAAAAAAACACATTTCCAATTTGTCTGATAAGCCGGCCCAAAAGCACGATGCTGGTCTTGATGGGCTGTATGGAGCTTGGTGTTCATCTCCGGTGAAACCTCATGACTCACAGAGCAGATGGGGGCTCACCGCCATCCTCTGTATTGTCTGGCAGGAAGGTGGATTTAGGCAGAATTAATGGCGAGTCGGAATATCTCAGCAGTGTTTCGGACCGGCTCCGAGGGAGCGGCCACTCATTCGGTTCTGGTCTGCTGGTCCCAGCAGTAGTCACACTGTGGGTCACCAGTCGGCAGCCCGTTTCCTGGAGAACCTGCAATCAGATTTTTTCTTTTTTTTGTTCTTGGAGGGATCACACCCCAAAACACACGCCCAGGTTTCTCTGCATGTTGACCTTGTATTTTCCTGCGCCTTTAGTTGTTAGTCGTTAGTGTGCTGCTATTGAACCATAAATGAGGTCTGATTTTGGGCACGGCGGGTACCACTCTGACCTCACACGTCCTGGGTTGTGGGTTTGATTCCCACCCCCGCCCTGTGTGTTGTGTCTGTGGCCATGTGGGTCTCCTCTGAGTTCTCCTGGTTCCTTCCACAGCTTGAAAGCCGTGTGATTTCAGGCGATGAACTGAACCCGCGGATGAGCTGGCATCCTTCCCAGGGTCCATACCCAGACTGATTCTGTAGGCTCAGCGTGACCCTTCATTGGATAAGCAGATGAATTATTTTGACCATAAATGGCAAATGAGAATCTCTACCCTCATGAGTAGTGACGGTGACGTCTGCTGTGGCCGCAGGGTTCGTTAACTCCGCCCCATTGTCTCTTCAGTTTGTGAGCTTCATTTTATTTATTATTTTGTGATTAATCGTCATTGTTGACACACCACAGCAGAACAACGAAATGTGTTCTCTGCATTTAACCCATATGTGACATAGCAGGGGGCAGCTAATTCAGCGCCCGGGGAGCAGTGCTTGGGGGCGGTATCTTGCTTAGGGTACCTCAGTGGTGCCTTGCTAGTCGGGGATTCAAACCTGTAATCTTTCAATTACAAGTGCGCATCCCTAACCGTTAAGCTACCACTGCCCACGAGTCGTCCACCACAATGATGTATATTTCCCAGCAAATCTTTGTCTCAGCCATAAATCTCTCGGGTCCTTTGTCTCGTAGCCGCTGGGAATTTAAAAGCGCCACAAAGTAAGAGAAGCTGGGTTTTAGTCTGACGGTCCGCAATGAGTTCTGACATGTGGGTTAATACTTCATCGTTTCCTTTTGCCAGAGAAACGGCGAGTTTGCTTTCGAGTTGATCAATTGTGTGTTATTTTCACCTAAGTGACAATGATTTGTCTGTTTTTTATAGCAGATTGTGTTGAATCCTTTCATTTCCTTTGTAAAATTAAGATTTATGGGCTTCATACATAATAAATTAACATCACACTGCAGGAAAATGGGAATAACTAACCCCTTACTGATACGAGCCTGTCACCTATTTACAGTACAACAGGCGGCCTCATCCATCACTGCGATATGAGGCACATTCAGCCAGAATGGGGGCGACACTGCAGCTCCATTTACATTCGCTTCTTGTCTCCAGCCCACGTTGCCATCACTGATGCAGCGCGCGGCTACGCTTCTGTGTCCGGAACAGTCTCCTTAAGCACCAGGTGGTCATTTCTCAGCGTGCGCGTTCGTCTGTCAGGACCGGCGCTGCTAGCGAGCTGGGCCGCTCGTACAGTGAGGGCTAAGGCTTCGACTTTCAGGTTGTATTGTCACGTGTGTTCGGTGCAGCACAATGAATTTTGTGCGCCACAGTTGCAGGGGAGGGACGAGGTGCATGAATGGGATTTGACAACCAGTAGTGCGATACAAGACAAACACTAGTGTAAATAAAAGACCGGACAGTGCAATATAAGAACAAGTGAAGAATAAATCTGTAATGAACAGGATGCGATGGAGATGATGTGCAAATTAACACAGAAGTAGTAAAATACTGATAAAATGCAAAAGTGTAATATTAACTGTGTGCAATAAACTGCAACGGATGGAGACGTGCAGGCTGCCGATTATTTAGTGACCGGATGGCTTGGGGACAAAGGCTGTCCCTGAGCTGGGTGGTGTGGGCGGTGATGCACCGATAGAGCTTACCAGAGGGCAGGGGTGTGAAGAGGCCGTGAGCTGGGAGGCCAGCGTCCCCGGTGATGGGCTCAGCTCTGTCCTGGAAGCAGGAGGGGTCGATGGATTGCGGACGAGGCGGATCTGTGCCGACGGCCTGGGCTGGGGGCGATGATGTCAGTGGTAAGTAGCATCTCGTGCTCTTCCCCACCCCCCGAGTCAGACATCTGAAAAGAATTGTGCCCGGTGTCCGGTTTTCACTCTCCCTGAATGTGGAAATTTGAAATTATGCTTTAATTTGCCATTTGTACAAGTACAGGTACATCGGAACGCGTTCGGTTCTGCATGCCATCTTGTTCTCCTCTTTAAAGACATAAGACACACAGAGGTGAGAGTAAAGCTTGGGGTCTGAGCACAGGCTCAGATATTTATCCGGTGACCCTGGAGTATTTTTTTGGGGGGGATAAGGGCCTCGCTCAAGGGCCCAATGGAAATGTGGCTCAAATTAAGGACCTAACCTGCTGAGCCACGCGCTTCCCTCTGTCATGTCATATTGGATAAAACGCAGGGAATATAGACGAGGGATTTGTTACCTGGGTGGGGCTTGGCCGGTTTGGGGCCTTAGCGGGTGGGAAGCACAGAGGGCAGCCTCCTGGATCTCCACTGGAGGGTGGCACGGGGAAGGGGAATGCTGCCGATATCCTCGATAATCCACGGAAATGGGGAAAAAATAAAAATATTCCTGCAGTATCAGCAAGAAGGTGGATGATCTTTATGGTATTGCTGCAGGGATGATAATAAAATGTATGGTAACACCACGGTAACTGAGCGGGGATGGGGATAGATATCATCCCTGTGCAGCTCTCTAGTTTGTGTTAATGCACTGTGTGTTTGCTGACCTAGTTGAAGGTTTGCATAGTTTGTTGTGTGATTCTGAAATGCCACACCTGGGCGCGTGTGTGTGCATGCATGTGCAGGTGTCTGCATGTGTGCATGCGTGTCTGTATGTGTGTGCATGCGTGTGCAAGTGTCTGCATGTGTGTCTGCGTGTGTGCATGCGTGTCTGTATGTATGTCTGCATGTGTGTGTATGCGTGTGTGTGCATGCATGTGTGCATGTGTGTGTGCATGCATGTGTGCATGTGTGTGTGCATGCATGTGCTTTGACAGCAATGCCGTCTGTTAGTGGTACCGGGGATTATTAAGTAATGCCAGCAGAATTCCTTGTAAATGAAATATAATTGGCCATCAGTGGACTGACAAGGGGTTACGGCGAAGTTAAGCTGTTCCCACACAGACCTCGCGGGCTGCGGGTTCTGCACCCCCAGCTCTGCATGCGTGTGCTTTAATAGTGTCTGTTTGCATCTTTTTCTTGCAATTCAGTTTCCTCCCAAACACATGCAATAAGGCTAATTGGCGTCGCTACATTGCCCCCGTGTGTTGTGGCTGTGGGCGTATATATTTGTGAGCCATTCGAGCGGCTGGCATCCCATCCAGAGTGTCCGCTGCCATAATCCTTATGCTTCCTGGATGACTACAGACTCACCATGACCCTGTACTGGATAACCAGTTACAGAAGATGGATGAAATGCGCCTGATCTGTGCAATGTTTCTCTGGTCCGTAATAGCATGAGGCTTGTTTAGACAGTCATGAAAGCTGTTAATCGCCCAAGTGTCTTATGGGAAGGGTCAAGTGTGCCGTAGAGGAAGCTGCTACGGATGCTAAGCCGACATTCAAGTTGAAGAGATGAAGAGAGGCTGCATTTAAAGGGACAGACAAATCGTGTTATGTGTATTTACTGTATTAAAGCCTTTTTGTGTAAAAAAAAAAAAAACATGGAGGTGGACCGCCGTCTGAGTGGAGCTGGATTTAAAGTGTAATTGCTGTTAGCGATCCACTTCCTTGCTGACACAGGGCGGTAGCTGGGACTTGGACCGTTACGTTGGTATCCGTGGGAACTATTTATCTCCCAGTTTTTGTCTGTTTGCTCATTGATCTGCATCTGATCTGTTGTGTTACTGTCCGGCCAGGCTGTGTTGCAGTGTGTAGCACTAATTTTATTGCTTAGTGAGCTCTTTTTTGCCCACTATAGCTGGATAATTAACTTGAGTGTGAAGGTTAGGTGCCGATCTCATGGGTAGCTCTGTTGGGTCCCCACTAGGGCTTTAGCCAATAACCTTCACAATATTACTGCATACCTTCAACCACTCTGCCACCTGCTGGAGATTGCCAGCATTACACTTTGTCTCGTACGCACAGCCTTTACCCAGAAGCCTTTGATGTGCCTGACATGCGTGAAGGATAGTGTCTGACGAGTGCCTCTGCGTGAGGGTGTGTGCAGGTGTTTCTGTTCACCTTACCCACACAGAAAGGACACTGGAGTCCTGGCTTCCCTCCTGCTCGACTATTCGGGTGTCTAATGAGCTTAATCCCCTAAAAATGTCCTTTAAAAGTCAAAAAAAAAAAACTGTGTCCAAAGCCAGGGTGTAAAAATCCAGGTTCTAGGTTCTCCTGTGATGATGAAACACACTTCGTATTTAATAGATCTCAGAAACTGCAGACCTATTTTCTACACATAATGAGCTCTCACTCTGATGTAATTCGTATGAAAGAACGTGGCTTCGTGATGCACCGAGGTGCTGTGCTAAGATAACATTCACATTAGCCGTCGCTAAACTGCAGGGAAAAAAACCCAGAAAACAGTTAAAATTAGTGTGAAAGGTTACAGGTGAAAGTCATTTTCAAGAGTCGGATGCAATTTTCTAATACAGGCAGCGTATTGATTAAATGGAAAGGAACATTATTATTTTGTCCCGCTTAACGATTATCTCCGACCCTGTGCCAGATAAACGGCGGGAAGGTGGATGTGGGGGATTACGGTATCGCAGGTTTGTTTCGGTACTCGGTGCAGAGCTGACTGCCGTGTCTCGATCAGCCGCTTCCTCTCTCCGCGACTCCCAGATGCATGCGACCAACACAGCAGAGGATACAAGAGTAGATTCGTTAATACCTGCCCCCCCCCAAGGGCCACAGTAGGTGACGTTAGCATCTCACCAGCTGAGATTAGTGGCAAGTGGAACAGTTTGTGTACAAAGAGTTCCTTTCAGATCATTATCTTTTGTTAACATTTGGTACACCTGCCTGAGTACAGTGATACTTACTACTCGGCCATGAGTCTGGCAGTGGGCGGTAATCGTAGAATATCGTCAGCTCTGGGTCAGGCCGTTCATCTAAAACTCTGGCATCACAGTGCAACAGGCAGCTTTGGCAGGTGGATTAAAGACGGAGGAGAGGAACCACTACCTGGAACGAAGGGGGCGACGTGAAGCTGGGGATGACCACGTTGATGGTTCTTGATAAATTTCTTAGCTTGTTAGCATTAGCGTGATTCATCATTAATTTATGTTAGTCTGTTAGCTCTACTGTGACTCGTGGTTAATTTATGTTAGCCTGTTAGCATCACCTCAGTTCATGGTTGAGTTATGTTAGCCTGTTAGCATTAGCGTGATTCATCGTTAATTTATGTTAGCCTGTTAGCATTACGGTGATTCATGGATAATGTTTCTTAGCCTGTTAGCATTAGTGTCTGCTGTTCCAGCTCTGTTTACCAAGTGAGTGTCCCTGCCCATGGCTGCAGTGGCTTCTCTGAGGGAGGAACGGCAGCATGATGTCACATGTTCGGTGGTCAGGGGTCAGGGGTCATTGTTAGGCCCTACTTCTATTGTGCAAATGGAGACAAGCTTCTTGTGGGTGGGGTTATACATCTGCTGTGCCTCAGCCCTTGTGGTAATAAAAACCAGCTTACCCTAAATAGGCTAGTATCTTGCCTGGGTTTATATGCTGTTTACTGGATGGATTTTGGGGGATTTTGTGGTGCATTATTTTGCTTTGTGTCTTATATTTGACTTATCCCTGCCATCCCACGCCGGTGTCCATCACTTGTGACAGACCTCTTCCATGCAATGTGCCATAATGCATCGCTCCTTCATCACGGAAGGAGGCCTGGAGCAGGGAAAGAGCGTGACGAGCCGTGACAGAATGCCGAAGTGCGATGTGCGCCAGATGTAACAGACAGCCTGGCAGATATGGCCGTGGCGGAGTGAAATATCGATCTCTCCAGACTTCAGGCTATGTGACTCATCCAAGTGCCAGAAGTCTGGGTCTCCTTTTTCTAGTTAATGTTGGGCTTTGGGGAGAAATATGGGGGTGGTGCATAGCTCTGTGGGTTAGGGGCCCAGTTCAAATTCTGTGCTCAGCAGAATGATTTCACCACTGGGCCCCCGGGCAAGGCCCTTAACCCCCAACTACTCCACAGTCTGACCCCCGCTCTCTCAATTGTCATTTTGGATAAAAGCGTCTCCTAAATATGTGCATTTATAAATTAAATCTATTTTTAGGTTGTTATTCTGATTTGAGCAAAAGTAATGTAGATAATCTACTTGGAGTTGAATCGGTCACATGTGAGCCCCAGAGATAAATTCGTAAATGGCAGCATTGTGATTTGATAGTTTCACTAATGGGGTAGAGCGGTGTGTAAACATTAAGGAGCTTTACCCACCCTGCGTGCAGCGCTTCATAAATAAAACCCATTTGTAAGGCGAGCTTATGACCATCGGCGCAACGTTGGTTCTCACTGTCATCCAGTCTGAAAGATGGCGAGATTTTTCTTGGGATTCAGCTGCTGGCATCCTGTGAAATAAAAGCAGATCGTAGGTATACTGGTCAGCCAGTCCAGTGCCTTCGGCTCGTACTTGTTTTCCTGCTTTGTCCAATTCCTATAAACTGCATTACGGATTAGAGGCTTGAACTACTGTGATCCTTTCTGATTGGGCGGAGCCTGAGGTCCTGAGAATCTAGGCACCAGATTACCTACAATTGCCTTATTGGACAGTGATGATTCCACAGAATTAGACATAGCTGGAATTATCTAATCACATTTTTCCCTTCTTAAAGCATGAGCCGTCTTCCTGCTGCCGGTCCTGGTCAGGGTCGTGGGTGGCCTGGAATCTATCCCAGGTAGCACAGGGTAGAGCCAGGACATGATGGCCATCCATCACAGCATACAAACACACACTACAAGCAATTTACAGATGCCAGTTATCCTAACTGGGGAAAAAAACACACGACCCATGGAGAACATGCAAACTCCACAGACCCAAAATAGAGGTGGGATTGGAGCCCACAACCCTGCATCTATGAATAAACAATGATGCTGACTGAAGCACTTTTTTATAAATATCTGACATTGCAAGGAAACAGTTATTTTTGCAAAATAAAAACATGGTTTTTATGTTTTTCTTTGCAATTTTTTTGCAATTTTGGATATATTATACATTATATAATTATTATATAAATATATAATTACTATATAAATATTTTTTCAAAGTGTGCACAGTAGAGGGAATGAGTCGGCTGAAGTCATTGTAGATCCCTCCCTCTCTAAATCCACGCGAAACATGCACTTATCATGGCGGAGATTCACCACCATAACGACAGACCCAAAATCTTGGCCTGGGAAGCTGTGACTAATTCCGCAATGCAAAGCAAAAATGGCTCCCACCATTCTGCTGTTGTTGTCGTTATTGGTGTATATGTGCTTGTGAACATTTTTTTCAATCTTTCTCTTTAATCTACACGAAGAAAAACCATGGTAACGGGTTCTGTGAGTTAAAAAAAAAAACATACCAGCTAGCATGCATTCAAACATTCTGCGAGAGTCTGCCTCAGAGTTGGCATGCAGACTGGGTGTCTGCGAGGGTCTGCCTGACAGCTATCATGCAGGCTGATCTTCTGCGAGGGTCTGCCTGACAGCTGACATGCAGGCTGATCTTCTGCGAGGGTCTGCCTGACAGCTATCATGCAGGCTGATCTTCTGCGAGGGTCTGCCTGACAGCTATCATGCAGGCTGATCTTCTGCGAGGATCTGCCTGACAGCTATCATGCAGGCTGATCTTCTGCGAGAGTCTGCCTGACAGCTGACATGCAGGCTGATCATCTGCGAGGGTCTGCCTGACAGCAAGCATGTAGACTGGGCATCGGTGAGGGTCTGCCTAACAGCTAGCATGCAGACCAGGCGTCTGCAAGAGTCTGTCTGGAGATACTGCCACATAACGCTGGACCTAGCCTCTCACTGTCACTACGCTATTAAGGATCGATTGACCTTATTTCAGAAGAACCGGGATATCCGATTGTCTAATTTAATACGCTTCTCCACTGCTTCTGGGGCAGTGTTTTCACAAAGATGCCACAGAAAGATTTGTTATTATGGGATTCCCTTATGGGACTGGTAATTGGCACAGAGGCGGTGAGAATAGGTAGGGGACATGATTTATTAGGGTCTGATGGAAGGGACGGAAATCTGGGTGTTTTTGCCAATACGGTGTCCCTCCAGTGGGAATTGCCGTGAGAGACCTCTACAGATGAACCAGGCTTCACCCTGTAGTTTTTTTTAGGGGTCCGGGATCCTCAGTAGTAATTGCACTTGGCGAGTTGCATTCTGGGACATGTGCCAAAGTGCAAAATGAGTTCGCTACATTTTCCCCAAAGCACACAATCTAATGTGTGTCCCCTCAGAAAGGAAAAAATAACAACATATAGGTGTTTAATGGTGAAGTGTAAGGTGTGGATGCTTTGGTGTGTAAGGGCTGGTGTCAAGTCTGTAGAATGAAATCGCTAACATCTCAAACGCAAAGCCTGCATATCACTATTACTTTCCAAAAACCAAATGAAATGTCAATAGGGAGTAAATCCAATGAATCCAGAAAATGTCTGATTTAAAACAACATGATGTTCTGTTTCAGATGACTATATTGGACAATGCGACATAATCAGATTAATGATAACTGGGTCCAAAATTGGCTTTTTTTGCATTAATTTCAAAAAGAATATCATAAAAATAATATAATAAAAAAGAACGCAAAAGCTACCTGAATTGGGACCCAATTATTGTTGTTATACTGTATCAATAGGTCACATAATACACCGAAAAGCGGACATATCTCTTTACGCCATAATTATGTATGTTGGCAGTCCTTCAGGTCATTTTCATAAAAATCTAAAGAAATGGCAACATATTGAATAGCTTGAACATAAGGTTCAACTTAAGTTCAGCTGGGACTGTTTGTTCTTCGAGGAAGTTCGTGTTCCGCACCTCCAGGCCTTGCCTCGTCCCCTTTTCATGTTTCGGTGCGACGTCGATAAATAAACCCTAAGAGGAAAGTGCGGGAATTGATCTTTGCAGATTGACCAGGAGAAGAAGGGAAGGGAATGACTAAAACAGGAGGCTAGGAACTAAATGTAAATTGAGTTCAAATAAAATCCATCCATTCACCCTATCAATTGTTTATCTAGTACAGGGTTCTGGGGCGGGGGGGGCAGGAATCTGTCTGACTGCCTCCCTGCCTGCGTATCAAGCATCTATCATTACATGATTCATGTATCAAGAATTCTTATGTCTTTTTGATTTTTATTTCCATTTATTGTCACTCATTTGGAGTTAAAAAAAACTCTCCTTTCACATAAGGCTGATATAGTATCAGTGTAAGACAACAGGTAGGCAGCGAGCAGGTACGTGCAGAGGGGAGAGGCCGAGGGTGCCTCTTTCGACCATGCGATGGAAAGCGGGCCACTTTGGAGGTTCTAAGTGGCCCTTTTCGATAACCGGCAATCGCACAAAATTTGGTGAGGGGGATCGCCCCCGCCCCCCTGCCCACCCCTGGTTGACCACCTGCCCTTTAAAGGATCACTTCACAGCACTGGTAGAGAGGTACCTGAATTACATATAGTCTGTGTAAATTATTCATTTTATTTGTGGATTGTATGTTTCATGCTATTTTATGTCTTCCACATGTTCCTCTCTGTCTATCTCTTGCACCTTATCATATTTGCTCTTATAGATGTGTAAATTCTTACATTCCATAATGAGAGTTTTTCCATTCATCCATTCATTTCCTGTAACCGCTAATCCTATTGAGGGTCACAGGCACAAGGCAAGGAACAAGCCAGAGTGGGGCGGCGACCCATCGTCGGGCAATAATTGTTTTTCTAAAAGTTTATAAACATTATGTCTCTAGTGTGATATCTTATTGTTATCTTTACCTCTGCAGCAATAGGGTGATTGATTCATGTGGCCCTGAACACACATTTTTGGCAGAAATTCGCCGCGTTTTTATAGAAATGCCGTCTAGTTTACCCGGGGGTGTACAAATCAGGCTCTCTGGCAGGGTTACATCTCTGTTCTGCGGGAGTGATGGTGTCGACTTTGTTTTTACAGCACAACAAGTTTTCATTCAGTTCAAACATTAATTGTATTACACGGCCCATTACAGATTCATTTAAACCCCGAAGGCTCATTTCGTTTTATTGACCACATGTTTACAGAAGTCACTAAGCAACACGTCAAAGGAGAGGCTATGAAATGTGAAAGCTGGGCACAGGGCTTGCAAGGAACAGCTGGGGTATGATAACTTAATTGGACAGCACCGTACTGATGGAAGGAACTGGGCCACAGCACCACAGCAGGCAGGATCACACCCTGTCACTCACTATTTTTAAGCCAATAGGAATCAGTAACCAGTACTGCCTTTTAAATGTGAACAACACAACAGGCAACCTCATCCTTGACATACAGCTTCTGTTCTTGACAACCCTCATATTTTCTTCAGCTAATTATCTTCATTTTAGCAGATAGCGTGCAGGTGTATCTTTTCGCATCTGGTGTTATTTCTTCTATAGCTCAAAGACATCTGAAGAAAATAAGAGATGCATTTCCACCTCGAAGGAAATGATTTTTGTATCATTCCGTAGCTATGCCACGCCTCTCACAGGTTTTCAGAGATCCCCTGTAACTTGAAGGTGAAATTCAATCACAAAAGTGGGTAATAAGCTGACAAAAATACAAGCTGTTGTGGATAAAAATTATTACAACAACAGAAGCAACAACAATGATAGTAATGACAACAATTAGAACAATAACAATAAGAACAATAACAATGACAACAACAATAATAATGATAATAATAAAAATAATAATAATAATAAGAAGTGCCATAATGATAACGGTATTGATGGATTTGTTTGTCTGTCTGTTCTTTGCTCATATTAATGTGTCATGTGTCCTTCTCTTTCAGACCCCCAGACGTGCTGATTGGCTGCTTCTGCAATGACCTGCAGCAGTAGCGCCTTTGCTCGCCACCTGCTGGAGGTCATCCATCTCATAGACGGTGCCTCTGCCCCTCAGCCAAGTCGCTCGGCCGGTCGAAATCCCCGGTGCTGTGGCGTGGGAAGCCGGCTCGCTCAGGCTAGCTGGAGGGCCTCAGGGCAGGGCCAGTGGTGATGGGGGCCATGGCCTTTTCTGGGACAGGATATCTGCCCAAGCGTGACCCGCTAACCTTCTGCGATGGTGACATGAGGGAGGCACGCTGCGAAGCGACATACTTTTAAGCTCATCTTACGTTTTTTCGTTGTGGCCCCCTATGTATGAAAGTGATTGCTCTTTACGGTCTCGCGTGCCGTGAATCCGCGCCGGGCCGGACAATGCTGATCTGTGGGCCCGTGCGGCGGATCCTCCGCCAGCTCAGCCTGCAGACCAGCCTGCTCCTGCTCTTCATCTTCTGCACGGCCAGCGTCTTCATCTCGGCCTACTTCCTGTATGGCGTCAAGCGCGACCTGGAGCCGGTGGAGAACCTGCGCTCGGAAAGCCCATCCGACTGCGATGGCTCCAGGGTTAACCCCTCGCGACGGCCCCTCCTGAGGACCATCGTCCCCTCCACCGCGTCCCGCACGGATCCCGTCGTGCTGGTGTTTGTGGAGAGCCTTTATTCCCAGCTGGGCCAGGAGATCGTGGCCATCCTGGAGTCCAGTCGCTTTAAATACCGTATGGAGATCTCCCCCGGCAAGGGCGACATGCCCACCCTCACAGATAAGGACCGCGGCCGCTTCAAGCTGGTTGTCTACGAGAACATCCTCAAGTACGTCAACCTGGACGCCTGGAACCGCGAGCTTCTAGACAAGTACTGCGTGGAGTATGGAGTGGGTATCATCGGTTTCTTCAAGGTGAGGAGCTGTTCTGGGGCATGTGGCCCAGCGGGTTAGGATGCTTTGCATGTGATCAGAAGGTCGTCAGTTTAAATCCCAGGGTTAGCTGAGTGATTTTTGCAGTTGGGCCCCTGAGCGAGGCCCCTAGACCCCCAGTTGGTACAGGGACTGTCTGCCCCTGCTTTCTCAAAAATGTATGTCGCTTTGAGTAAAAGTGTCTGCTGAATAAGTAAGTAAAATGTCTCCAGGGAGAGTATTTTTTGTCATTATCCACAGAGCCAGGAAGAGGTAGAAGGGGTGTTGGTCCATGTTAGACCGTACTGTATGCTGTAACAGTGATCTGAAGTTGGGATTGACACTCAAGATGATGTAAGCTGAGAGTAGCACAGCGGTCAGTCTCTCATCTCTCAAGTTAGACCCTCCTTTGTTCAGCACTATCAGTTAATCTGGCCCGCAGGCCCTGCGCAGGGCAGCCTTAAACATTCCCAGGCCGTTCTCCGTCTTGCTCTGCGGTCTCTCAGTCTTGAGAACAAAGACGGTCCTTCAGCTGTGCTCTCCAAGCTCTGCTGCTTCTATCCTGACAACTTTTAGCTTTGCCTTGGTGGGGGGGGGGGGAGCATAAACCCAAGAGAATTAATATGAGGATGAGTGTGGTTATATCTGCCGCTGGATCATGCTGTCGAGGTCTGATGAGACTTAGCAAGATTCCTTAAGCTCAAAGTAATGGGGTGATTAAAAGCAAGAAGCCAAGAGCGATCACTCGAGATAGAAATCCCGCAGATAAATTAGATTATTCTCGGAGAATAACTCCGCTTGTAAACTGTTTGATATTTTTCCAGCGGGACATCTGAGTTTTATTGCCATTTGCTGGTGGATTCGGCGCACCGCATTCTGTGGTTCTTGGCTGCTCATGTCATCTCAGAACACAGCAAGGATTTCGTTGCTCTCCAGCTTGTAACTTCTCTCACAGGCCATTATTTATGAATCAGCCCCTTTGACAGGTTTTGATGGAGCAAAAGCAGAGCGGTACAATAAAATGAGATGATTTGTATTCCCTGGGAGTTTGCTTGCATTTTTTACCTCTTTGTCTATATGCAATAATCGCCAGTCATGCGGTCATGTCTGGATGTGTTCTGTTGTCAGGATTACTGAACCACAACATCATCGTTCCCTTAAGAGTAAAGACAAAAACCATCCAAACTATGACTCTTAAACTCTTCTTTGCATCATCCTTGACTCTTTGCTCATTTGTTGTTGGAATATGAGATCCAAACAAACGATTGACCTCACATTTAATTCACAGGATTGGTTCAGAGCTGTCATATGGCTCGGATTTTCTATTTGTGGCTTCTGGCCAATCATCAGTTATCTGTTTGTGGCTTCTGGCCAATCAGCAGTTATCTGTTTATCGCTTCTAGCCAATCATCATTACCTCTTTATGGCTTCTGGCCAATCATCATTCAGTCCCCAAACTGTCTTCTTCAACTTATTTCTCATTTCATCCATGTCAATAGATGGTCGGGATGGTATGAGAAAATAGAGCACCTCTATGGGACACAGTGATTGGAGGAGGGAGGGGGTGATTTCAGTGGCTCCCTAGAAATGTGTTGAACAGCTTACAAATCACCTGCTTGATTCTCTAACTTTAAACAAGTCAAACTGTAAACCTCAGAAAACTGGACAGTTTCCTCCCACAGTCCAAGGATGGGCAGTTAGGCTAAGCGGCGTCTCTGAAGTGCAGGGGTGTCAGAAATAGGAAAGACAGGGTGACCCCCCCCCAATAAATAAATAAGTGAGTTACAATTTGCTGCGCATGCATATAATCAAGATTGTAGTCCTGTGATCAAATCATTTTATCATGTGGATCAGTTACTTTTTATGTCTTTTGTGAAAGTGTACCCCAACTAGTGTTAGTTTTATTTTAAATGATGAAATCTTTATATTTAAAATTACTCAACATGACCATCGCATGTGTGCC
Organism: Mormyrops attenuatus; assembly: GCA_026777985.1. Classification (NCBI taxonomy): domain Eukaryota; kingdom Metazoa; phylum Chordata; class Actinopteri; order Osteoglossiformes; family Mormyridae; genus Mormyrops; species Mormyrops attenuatus. The sequence continues at coordinate 2,594,416 of JAODKC010000051.1, read as the reverse complement.
CATTGTTATAACGTCCATGTGATAGTGTCATAATTTCCATGTGATAGTGTCATAACGTCCATGTGATAGTGTCATAATGTCCCTGTGATAGTGTCATAATGTCCCTGTGATAGTGTCATAATGTCCATGTGATCGTGTCATAACGTCCATGTGATAGTGTCATAACGTCCCTGTGATAGTGTCATAACGTCCATGTGATAGTGTCATAACGTCCCTGTGATAGTGTCATAACGTCCCTGTGATCGTGTCATAACGTCCCTGTGATCGTGTCATAACGTCCATCTCTGCTGCCAGGGCAAATTCTGTCCCCCCAGCAGTGAAACTCCTTCCGATGACACTGCTAAAAGTGTATGGCAGAGCCAATGGCATGGCCTGGGTGGCAATGCCCCCCCCATTTACATTGGGTCTGAATTATATTAGTCGTAAAACATGTAATGTGGATTTCCGAAATGTGTGTGTAATTTTAATAGTGGGTGGATATACAGGAATCATGGCCTTAATTATTGCAAAAAATTTTGTGCACCCAGTAGAATGCAGACAGCCTTCATGGTTCCCTTTCAGAATTCCCCCTCCATTTACTGTAACCCCTTCACCCCCTCGAGCCCTGCGATGGACGAGCATCCCGTCCTCGGCCACCCCCAGCCTAGAGCCCTGTGTTACCTGTGACAGGTCCCTGGCCCCCCAGCGACCCTGACTGGGATGGAAATGCATAATTTTCAAAATTATTTTAATGTTTTGGCCATGCAAGTAATTAAAAAAGGAAGAAATAAAGATGATCCGTGATGGACGAAATGCTTTCCTCTCCCCCACTGCCAGGGTCCCCATGGCTGAGCTATCTTCCGCCCATTTCTGCACTCTGCCCTTCCGTTTTCTCAGCGTTGCGATTCACTGGGTCTGAAAGGCTGGGAGTATGACTGTCACTGAAATTGAAGCGGGAGCAGGCTGTGTAGGGCAGTGCGTGGTTTAACACCTATCGATCCAGAAGTTGGGTGCAGACTGTAGATGAGCAGGCGAGGGGGGAGTAAAACATGCACCGCGTGGTGCAGTGCTTTGGACCTCTGGGTGCTACAGAGTGCTGGACCGAATAATCGAGATATTCGTGAATAGGTGTATTTGACATATTCAAATATAAATATGATTTGAGAAGAAAAATCTGCATTAGAATAACTGGTAAATACCAGGGAAATACCTGTGCGGTTCATATTTTGATCATGGTGCCAGTACGGCTCTTCACGCAGGTAACACCTGCATAACATACAAGTAAGTAAACAGAAAAGACGGCAGTTATGAGTCACGATGGTCTTGCTAGCATTGCTCAAGAGTGCCCAAGAAGCCACAAGGCACAGCATTTTCAAAAAGTCGCTAGCAGTAATGTTGTGCAAAACCCGAATATTCGAATAATCGAGGCAGGGAAAAATCAGCCGAATATTCGAATAATCGAGGCAGGGAAAAATCAGCCGAATATTCGAATGTGAAAATATTCGTTGGTTGCAGCCCTAGTACAACACCTTCACTGATGCTTTATGGTAATGTTATGGCTTTAAATCTGGCCAATGTATGAAGGAACGCTGTCCCCGCCTCCCCTTTGCTCCAGGCCAATGAGAACAGCCTTCTGAGTGCTCAGCTGAAGGGCTTCCCTCTCTTCCTGCACTCGAACCTGGGCCTGAGCGACTGCAGCGTCAACCCCAAGTCACCCCTGCTCTACATCACCAAGGCCAGGGCCGCTGAGCACGGACAATTGCCGGGCGACGACTGGACCGTCTTCCAGTCCAACCACTCCACCTATGAACCGGTGCTGGTGGCCCGGGCCAAGTCACCGGAGTCCCCCCCGGGGATGGGTGCGAGCCCCACCCTGCACGCCACCGTGGTGCAGGACCTGGGCCTCCACGATGGCATCCAGCGCGTCCTCTTCGGCAATAGTCTCAACTTCTGGCTGCACAAGCTGGTCTTCGTGGACGCCGTGTCCTTCCTGACGGGGAAGAGTCTGTCGCTGTCCCTTGACCGCTACCTGCTGGTGGATATCGACGACATCTTCGTGGGAAAGGAGGGCACGCGCATGAAGGTGTCTGACGTTGAGGTATACGTTCACCGATACGTCTCGTCGTTGCTTCCATCAAGCGAATGCAATCAAACATGGTTCCAGAGTCACTATGGCAACAGAATAGATTAATACTGCTTCCTCTCAATATCAGACTCCATTACAAATGCTTGTGGTGGATTAACACAACTAATTAACTGATGTGAACTAATATTACGATGTGAATAAGTAGTTGAGGCCAGTATGAATTGGACAGAAACAGGACAGGTGACAACTTTCTACTGTACTTGTCTTCCTCTGAACCATCACTTTGAGTCTCTTGAGAACAGACGCATGTTCTTTTATGCCGAACAGGGATACAGAAAATCCGTTCACTATATATATATATATATATTTTGATCAACAGTTGTCTCGACTAGTAAAATTATCTGTCAGCAAAATCAGCGGAGTTTCAAGCTCACTCTAAACTTTCTTTTTCCCCGAGCTGCTGCTCAACAGGACTTTATACCACCCGAGAGCATGAATATTTCAGAGGCACAAAACTTTCCTTCCGCTTTTGATTTTTAACAACCTGACGCTAATAATTCAGGAGGATGGGAATAGAACAGAAAAAAAACGGGGAAAAAATCAGACGACAGTCGACCGGCGTTAGACATGACTCATGAAAGGAACTGAAAATCAAGACGGGGGAGGGAGAACAAAAAACATGGCTTTATGTTCAGGTGAAAATGAACAGGCAGACTCGGAACAGAAATAGACGCCATTGGGGACTGACAGAGGATTTGTTACTTTGGCTACTCAGGAATGGTGTAAGTGTCTCTTTGTATGATGTCACTGACCGCCCACCCCCCCATCCCTAAAGGCCCTACTGCAGACCCAGAATGACCTCCGGGACTACGTGCCTAATTTCACCTTCAATCTGGGCTACTCAGGGAAGTTCTTTCATGCAGGTGAGTGGCGGGGCCGTCTGGGAGCCTCTTTCGTATTACAATTCATATTATATGTTACAATAAAGGTACGGAAACATTCCAAGTGGCCAGTTTTCCGGACGTTCCCAGAACATTATCCCTCTACTATAACTACTACTACAACTAAGACTAATAATGTACAATCAGTACCGGTCCTAGCCGGTGTGGCGCCCTAGGTGGGCATCACCGCCGGCGCCTGCCGCTTGACGCAAAGTTAAATTTGCTGGCAGTTCGGCGCCCCCTCAGAAGTTGGCGCCCTTAGCATTTGCCTATATTTCCTATGCCATGGGCGGCCCTGTGTACAATCAAAGGAAGGGAATGGCAGCGAGTGGCGCATCAGCAGTCATGGGTTCAAGGCTGGAATGCATATTTCCACATAGAGCACTTTACTAAACTATTTTTCAACATTAATTGCATTAAAAGAATGTTAAGGTAATAATGTTATTGTGTTGGCATACAGTAAGAACGTTCTCTACCGTCACATAACCTTGGCTAAAGATCTGGGAATGTTCTCTGATAGCTGAGATAATCCCTCTGCCTACCAGTTTTGAGTCCCTTTAGAGTTTCTGTATTTGGACCAGAGTGCGGTGTCTTCTGCTGGATATTTGGAACATCTGATGGTTCGACACAAGGAAGAATAATGAACACAAGAACACTGTATATATCAGGCCATACAATGATTTTGGACGTCACATAATTAGTAAGAATATAAATATTTGAGCGCAGACGTGTAATGAAGTCTCTGACTACTCCTCTACACATCGCAGATCAGATGAAAACGATCCCCAGTCTACAGCTTTTGGGAATAAGACGTAAAATAAGCAACAGCGGCTGCCATATATGTGCGTATGATATGACAGCGTTACCTGCTCATGTGTGTGTGGCCATGGTGTCACCCAGGCACTGAGGAGGAGGACCTGGGGGACGACCTGCTCCTGTCCTATGCCAGCCAGTTCTGGTGGTTCCCCCACATGTGGAGCCACATGCAGCCACACCTCTTTCATAACCAGACCGTGCTGGCCGAGCAGATGCTACTCAATAAGAGGTTTGCCACAGTAAGTGGGCGTGTCTCTGGGATGGGGGGCGGGGCGAGGGCTCCCTTAGCCAATCAGCGTCCTCCAAGCTTGTTTGAACTTAAAATATATCAAAATAATCAGTGCCAAGGGTTCATCCAAGCAGGCTAGAACATGGCTTAGGTTCAAATCATCTTCCTCTACCTCTCCCCCCCCCCATAGGAGCATGGCATCCCCACCAACATGGGCTATGCTGTGGCCCCCCACCACTCGGGGGTGTACCCTGTCCACGTGCAGCTCTATGATGCCTGGAAGAAGGTGTGGGGTATCAGGGTGACCAGCACGGAGGAGTACCCACACCTCAAGCCTGCACGCTTCCGACGCGGTTTCATCCACAGAGGCATCAGCGTAAGGAAGCCTGAGCTTCTCTGGGCCGCAGAATTAGCCAGGAAGAAGAATCATTTAAACCTATAAGATAGAAAAGAACAGAATAGAATTGAAGGTTTATTGTCACTGTACATTTCCACTACAGTGAAATCTGCCATGCATCAAATGTCATTCTTGTGTTTCTATAATGATGTCAGGAGTGACCAGTTCACATGTTAAGACAAACGGTAGTGGGCCTTTCTGGGTCTTTTTTGAGAATTGTTTTTATGTAGGGGGTGGAGGTGAAGCTTGTTCTAAGCTCACATATCTGCAAACGTCAAAGTCCTGGGAGGTGCGAGCTGTCGTGGAGGAAAGATTGAGCGGGTGTGGTGGTCTGAGAGATGACGTAGCTGGAGAAAAAAATGGGAGAAGGGACTGCAGATGCAAAGCATGTCGCCTTGCGAGGAGGTCCAGAGATTCCCAGTTTTTGGGCAACGCTTTCTGAATGTTGGGCGTCTCTCGGTCTTTGTGAGACTTGTTAGCACTGCTTCCCGTGGGGCCTCGGGGGGGGGGGGGGGGGGGGGGGGGGGGGGGGCGGGGGGGGGGGGGGGGGGGGGGGGGGGGGG